>VSWD01000012.1:12751620-13210628 GCA_033119305.1 Pinctada imbricata
CAAACACCATGAAACATAAAGAAGTTCACATGGAAAAGAAATGGGCCAATGACTACATTTTACAGGTTGAAAACGGAATTTATTGTAGGTGGCGCCATCGAAACACAACTAAATTTTTAAATGAAAGATTTGAATAATACATACCGTTGGACTATGACCCCCGGATTAAAACTAGAGTATCAGAACCGAAACAATTTTTTTTTTCTGACTGGAAACAATATTTAGACTGTATTCATTTGATTAGATACAGCTCACGGGCAGGAACACGTTACGTCGCATTACAGTACCGTTGTCAAAAGTATTTAAAGTTCTGCACTTAAAACCGTCCGTTGACATTATGCAACAGGTGAGGATATGTAGGAAACCATCCGTTGTCATTAAAATTATCGACAAAATTTCAGTAAAATCACAAATAAATCATTAGGTAACCGGTGATTTCTTTTAAAAAGACAACGGGGGGTAGCCACACGCTTCAGTAATACATTATTACCATGAAATGAATAAAACTCCCTTTATGTTATGAGGAGATCTAATTGGCGATGACCTATTGTCAGCAACGAAAACGGAAATTTGAACAAGAAAACTATCATGTCTCTTAATTATTTAATTTTCTATACCAATTTTATGTAGAAAATTATCAACAACATTATACAAACAATATATGTGAATGACCGTCTTTTACATTGTATATTTATTGTATACTTTGATTATTTGATAAAGAATGTCCGTTGTTATGACAAGACAAGTAGATATGGTCCGTTGTCATGACTCTTAACGGTATTTGGGCATGAATGGGGAATTGAATCTTTATTTAGAATCTAAGGCTGAGCAATTAAATTAGCTTAGTTAATTCTTAAAGTATTCAGCTCTTTTTTTATGTAAAGCTGTAAAGGATGATATCATATAATTTTCAGATTACGTGAACATAGATCGTATAGAATAGATTTAAAATTGAAAATATGATTCATGAATTTGAAGAGGTGTAGGATCAGTTCATGAATTTTTACATTGATCAATTATACAATAATTGTTAAAGAGATTTTGAAGTCATATATGGCGTTAAAAACAAAGACATCAAATATCGATCATTGAAGGCATTTTGATAGCCTTAGCCTTCATCATGTAATTGTTCCGAACGTTCTTAACATGAAATCGCTCTTTGATCTAGAATTTTCGCATGCTTTTTTTTCCAGAAACAATAAGACTCTTACCTACAGATGGGTTATTAGGCACCGTTTTATCGAAGGGACAAAATTATATCAAATGCACAAAAATGAATATAAACGTACAAAGTTATAACATACTTGTAATAAATGGCCATTATAATTTTGCCCATAGTAGCTCCCTATAACTGCTATACACTTACTGGAGACCCCCCAGCGAAAAAAAAAAACTTTATTGTAGTCTTTGAAGTCCCCTAAAACAGATTTTCTCTTTGAAACATTAAATTTATAATTTTGCATTCAGTAGAGATCTTCGATGGAGTATGATATAGACCTTACATGTATATCTTAGGTGATGATGAAAATTGTAGTTGATATGTTATTTACATTTGTGTGTGTCTGTATGTAAGTTCGTGTGGTTTTTTTATGTCAGCGTCGATATCGGTGTCTCCGTCTGCCTGCGAGTGAATTCTTTTGTCCGCGTGTGTTAGCATGTGTGTCTGTATGTGAGTGAGTGCATCTGTCTGTGTCTTTTGTGTTTGTGTGTCTGTCTATATACATGCCTGTCTGTCCGTTTGTTTTTGCGTATGTCTGTGTATACCCTGTGTCTGTCAGTCTGTCGTTTTGCGCATGTCTGTGTATGTCTTTCAGGATGTTCCTTTCCTGATGTTCATGTCTGTGTTTTGATCAGTGTCTGTCTTTGAATCTGTCTATGTGAATCTCTTTTTGTTTCTCCCTGAGTCTGTTTTTCTGTGAGTGCTTGACTACGTGTGTCTATCTCCTTGACTTGATGAGAGGTTTTTGTCAAGAAAGAGATATTGGCCTAGTCTGATTTTTCGTCTGTCTTGCATGCTGTGATAAACTGTGGATTTACTGAAATCAAAGTCAATACATGTTTTTGCTTGTGTGTGTGTGTGTGAGTACATCTGTGTATGTCTGTCTACCTGTCTATCCGTCTGCCTATGCATATCTTTCTGTTGATGTGTCTGTTGATGAATGTGTTTGTCTGTTTATATGTATTTGTCTGAATATAGATGAATTTGTCTAAAACCCCATATGTGTGTGAGTGTCTAACCCTCCCCTCCCAGAAACCTCTTACATATTCTACAAAATAAAAAATAGGAATAGGGTCAAGTGTCCGGGAAGAGTAATTATATCCTGCTCTGTTGAAGTTTTGTGATTTTTTTATTACAGCACACCATCTGTCTTTGAAAATCAAATTATAAAGTCAACTTTTCAAGAGTGATAGAGACTATTGGTGGGTAAAGAGAAGACATGGGTGCAATATATATATATATGTAAGACCATTGGAGCATTTTTCATGTATTTTGCAATATTGGAGGCCAATGGAAGATAAACAAAATACGGAATTAACAGGGGGAAAAAGGTTATATAACATTTCTTCTCTATGGGGAAAATCCATGCTAATATGAGGAAAGTCTGATATACTTGTATAGCGGAATATCTCCAAGGGGAAGAAACCTCTTATATAGCAAATTTTCCTATGAGAAAACTACTGCATTTCACCGGTTTATAATACACTTATAAAGTAAGATACTGTATACATTCACATTTTAGCCTCCGTTTATATTTTACCATTTTCATCCATAGCCCAGAAGATGAATTTAAGACGGGACGAATAAAATTTAATGTTAAGGATATCTTAACAAAACGGATGATTCGGCGAATTCAATTCTGGGCAAATCAGTCTCCATTCTAAATTGGTTGAAAATTAAATTGAACGTATTGATTGATGAATTTTAATGATTAGTACAGGTATCATAGTATCATTCCATCCATTAAAATATAAAAGCAGACAACGGACATCTGACAACGGACAAAACTTTCGCAACATGGATTGACAACGGACATATTTGAAAAAAGTCCCGAAAAAGTGGTCCAAAATTGAATTCGTCATCATGACACTACCAATGGAGCATTATATATACTTGATATTTATCATTAGTATATTTCTGGAATAAGATAACCTGAATATTCAAAGATTTCAAGAAAAAGGAAGAATAACACATGTGCAGGACGTGGTGATCAAAGGACGCCAACTCGATCTCCTCTTTTCAAACTGTATATCAGTACCAGAAAAGCATATAAACCAATAGCTTAAGGTTATGACTACCCCCCCCCCCCCCCATTGAATTTTCGAGTGTATTACTTCTAAAATTTCAACGTTTATTAGAAAATCATACTTTCCACACATGCTCATTGCCACGACAACGGATGGTTTCCTTCATATCCTTACCTGTGGCATCATGTCAACGGACGGTTTTAAGTGCAGAACTTTAAATACCTCTGACAACGGTACTGTAAGGCGACGTAACGTGTTCCTGCCCGTGCAGCTGTGCATTAAGATATTAAACAAAAACCCCTATGATTTTGCATGCCTTTAAAATATATAAGAATAGAACAATACATGCATGAGAGAAGAAAGGAGGATTGGGAAAGCATGGAAAACCAACTCGCAAACAAATGGACCACCCGTAGGACCAAAACGTCATTGAAACATGAATGTCAAAGTTAAACGTACGAAAATTTCTTCTCGAAATCCAGTGTGAGAAAAAAGCGCAATTCGAAGTTCGCAGTGCCACCTATTCTAATCGGTACGGACCCGTATAAATTGAAAAAAAAATCACATTTTTGGGATCAAATTAAAAGAAATAAATTTTCGTAACTATGGATGATGACAAATTATATTCCTCTCATTTACATATGAAAACAGACATTTCAACAACTCTCACTGCGTTTAAACAATTTAGAGACAGTGGTCCGTCGATGTTAACATCTAGATAGAAGAAACATGTAGAAAAAGACTTTAAAGTACATAGTAAATTGAAGAGCTCCAAATTGTACCTTCTTGAATAAAATCGTAATATACCAGACACGTGTTTCGGCTAGTTAATCTCCATCAGTGGTAATTTAAAGCCAAGGTGATTTCAGACACAGCAAAATGTATTTTAGTAGCGACCTCTAGTTAAATTTTTTGAATTCGAATTTGTGCATTTGTACTTAGTGCGCGGCTCCAAATTTTGTGTAGGGTTGATTCAGAGGCATATTTAAATAAAAGCTATGACCAAAATAGAACTGGAGGGATGGTGCTAGGATATAAACCCTCTATCAAAGTGACGTCTTGATTCCAGCAAAATAAGTCGTCCCCGGGTGGGCTCGAACCACCAACCTTTCGGTTAACAGCCGAACGCGCTAACCGATTGCGCCACGGAGACGTGATAATACAGAGCTTTTGCTTTTTTCTTCTCTATTATTTATTTTACTGATCTGTGCCTCTTACCAGCGTATTATAAAAAAAGAGGCACGAATTCAGAATTTTAACGACATACAATTTCACGAGAAATCGCGTACATTTTTCTTAAGCACACAACATCGAAACATGAAATAACCCGTAATATTACGATTTTCAATCATTCATCTAGGTTTCATGGTGTAGTGGTTATCACGTCTGCTTAACACGCAGAAGGTCGCGAGTTCGAGCCTCGCTGAAACCTACATCATATTGTTTTAGACTCTTTTCTCAAAATACAAGAATTTGTCTTTGGTATGTGGAAAGGAACGTTCAATAGTCCTGTATTATTGATTTCAATATCATAACTTTGTTGTTTAAAAGATGTATAATCAAATTGCCATTTAGCGCGATACATAATGTGGCCATATCACACAGAAAAACTATGACCTACAAAGTTGTTATACACATAGGCAACATTTTCATCGATAATGATCTTCGGACACGACGTACAAAGACGTACTATGGGTATTGTTAAGAGAATTATTTGTATAGTTTAATCTGATTCGTGCTTTAGTATGAGTATGATTTCAATGGTTTCATGGTGTAGTGGTTATCACGTCTGCTTCACACGCAGAAGGTCGCGAGTTCGAGCCTCGCTGAAACCTTTTACTATTGTTTTTGCAATGTTTGCCTTTACGATCATTCTGGCGTACTTTAAACTTAGTGATGTTTTTCGTAGTTGGTTGAAGAATTGAAGTACCATACAGCAATTATCCAACATTGATCGCATGAAGAAAATCATAAAATTAAAATGATGCATTGACCACAGTAGAAATACACACATAAGGCGAAAGGAGGGAATCAGATTAAACTATATATACCATATGTTACTATGAATGTTGACAAATTATAGTCCCCTTATTTATACAAGAAAACATACATTTCAACAACTTTCACTGCGTTAAATCAATTTAGAGACAGTGGTCCGTCGATGTTAACATCTAGATAGAAGAAAACATGTAGAAAAAGACTTTAAAGTACATAGTAAATTGGAGAGCTCCAAACTGTAACCTTCTTGAATAAAATCGTAATATACCAGACACGTGTTTCGGCTAGTTAATCTCCATCAGTGGTACTTAAAGCCAAGGTGATTTCAGACACAGCAAAATGTATTTTAGTAGCGACCTCTAGTTAAATTTTTTGAATTCGAATTTGTGCATTTGTACTTAGTGCGCGGCTCCAAATTTTGTGTAGGGTTGATTCAGAGGCATAGTTAAATAAAAGCTATGACCAAAATAGAACTGGAGGGATGGTGCTAGGATATAAACCCTCTATCAAAGTGACGTCTTGATTCCAGCAAAATAAGTCGTCCCCGGGTGGGCTCGAACCACCAACCTTTCGGTTAACAGCCGAACGCGCTAACCGATTGCGCCACGGAGACGTGATAATACAGGGCTTTTGCTTTTTTCTTGTCAATTATTAATTTTACTGATCTGTGCCTCTTACCAGCGTATTATAAAAAAAGAGGCACGAATTCAGAATTTTAACGACATACAATTTCACGAGAAATCGCGTACATTTTTCTTATGCACACAACGTCGAAACATTAAATAACCCGTAATATTACGATTTTCAATCAGTCATCTAGGTTTCATGGTGTAGTGGTTATCACGTCTGCTTAAGGTGGGTCCCTACTCGTGAATTTAACAGATGAATTTTGTATTTTAAGGTTATTTTCTATACATAATAGTCAAAATGACATAATGAACACAGACTTAGATAGGTAATTTTGTTTTCATTAAAGAAACAGTACATTAAAGAAAGGTACCCTAGCACTTAAAAATTGAGAAATATCAAATATCCATCATATGCTTTTGAACCCTCCAAATTCAGTGATAATACGAATATGTTTATTTGTTTTGTTTTATCTTATGATAACAAGTCATATAGAAGAAATACAACACATAAAATGATATTGTAACATAAATTTAAGTATGATATATCTCCAAACATTAGGGTACCCCTTATAATTCCATAACATTTTTGACCAGGTATACGTACTAAATCCAACTTTTTGCATAAAAAAACAGATGAATTTTTTTCATTTTGTAACATTTCATAAAAATATGTATGTAGATGAAGATAAAACCACATACAGGTACACAGTTTTTGAAATGATCAAGGTATGGCTCCAAACATAGGGGTACCCCCTTATAATGATATCATATTTTCGACTAATAATATATAGTATATCACATTTTTGTACAAAAAAAACAACAGATGGAATATCTTCAAATTGGATCATTTTATACGATAATTTATATAGATGGTGAAAAAATCGATATACAGGTATACAATTTTATAAATGATCAAGATATGGCTACAAACATAAGGGTACCCCCTTATAATTTCATTACATTTTCAACTAAGAAATTATACTATATGATTGGTGTTGACTTTGATAATTTTCACCATCTTTTGCTTCTTTTGGCATTTAAGATCTTCTGTCTGTGTTTTTCAATGCGCTGGCTCGTCCCTCACCAGCCATTGTAAAACGTTATACGCAGACTGCTGCATATAAGGAAAAACCTATAACGGTTCGAGTAGGGAGCCACCTTAACACGCAGAAGGTCGCGAGTTCGAGCCTAGCTGAAACCTACCTCATATTGTTTTAGTCACTTTTCTCAAAATACAATAATGTTCTCTGTGGTATATGGAAAGGAACGTTCAATAGTCCTGTATTATTGATTTCAATATCATAACTTTGTTGTTTAAAAGATGTATAATCAAATTGCCATTTAGCGCGATACATACTGTGGCCATATCACACAGAAAAACTATGACCTACAAAGTTGTTATACACATAGGCAACATTTTCATCGATAATGATCTTCGGACACGACGTACAAAGACGTACTTTGGATATTGTTAAGAGAATTATTTGTATAGTTTAATCTGATTCGTGCTTTAGTATGAGTATGATTTCAATGGATTCATGGTGTAGTGGTTATCACGTCTGCTTCACACGCAGAAGGTCTCGAGCCTCGCTGAAACCTCTTACTCTTGTTTTTGCAATGTTTGCCTTTACGATCATTCTTGCGTACTTTAAACTTAGTGATGTTTTTCGTAGTTGGTTGAAGAATTGAAGTACCATACAGAATTTATACGTCAGACTCGCGTACATTTTTCATAATATTACATCGAAACATGAAATAACCCGTAATATTACGATGCTGAAGCAGTCATTTCGGTTTCATGGTCTAGTGATATTCACTTCTGCTTTACACGCTGAAATCTTCATAGTATTGTTTTAGTATATCGATCTTCTTTCTCAATAAACAATAATTTTATCTATGGTATTACTGTCCGCGCAGCTCACTTTGGAAACTGGATAAATGCCATTTTGACGATTTCATCATGCAAACCTTTAAATAAAATTGAAACCATTCAGTAGATCTCGCTTAGTCGTAAATTTTGATATAAGTTTTGTGAGAATCAGTGCATGCAATCAAAATTAATAGGCAAAACACATTTTAGATGGGCTATTTCCCATGCTTATTTTTTCCCGTGACGTCGTGACGCTCTCCATAGGCTCAATGTTAAACTCGGCGACGTCAGGCTGAAATTTAACATTGAAAACGTCCCATCTAAAATTTATATTGTCGGTATAATTTGATTGCATAAACCTCTGACCTTGTAACAAATACCATAATTTACGACTAAACGAGATCTAGACAGTGATATATATTTTATCTTAATTTTTGCATGACAAAGTTATCAAAATCATGTTTATCCACTTTCCGAAGTGAGCCGCGCGGACAGTAGGAAATGAACTTTCAATTGTCCTGTATTATTGATTCACTGTGTACAATCCACGACGGGTACGGATGTTTCGCTTCATTTTCCGGTTTCACTTTGAAGCGGAGATTTTAACTACTCAGGTATAAAAATCTCATTTTATGTTGGTTTCCCCAAAACATAGTTTGGATTTTATTTATGGATGGTACAAGGAGAGATGTAAGTTTGTTTTACAACAACATATCTGATCAGATCCACTGAATTATTGAAGCTAAACACATAACTTTGATGCAGAATGTATCCAAAGTCAAATTGAACGTGCTATTTTCCAGAAAATTTTGCATTAATCTCAGTCAAACTGCAAATATTGATATCAAAATAAGATGTTTAATATTTAGAAATAACAGCAAAGTCATTGCATTAGCAAATCGTTTGTAAAATATTCCAATATTAGCAGCAAAAATGGATATATTGGTGTCTTGACTGTACGTGTTTGTAAAATACGTACTGTACGGTTTATATAATATGTACTGTATGGTTTATATTCCGTCGTTTTACTTCATAGGTCTCAGTTCATTTACCTACTAAAGCGAATTAGCGATAAGATCCTTAAATATTTTTTTCAAGAATAAATAGCACTACTAGGAACGTATATACATGTATAACTCGAGGGGAATGTTATTTTCAACAGGTCACTACATGTATTTATCTTCGATATTCAATGTCATTTTTTCAGTGCAGAGTAAGAATAAAATGAAACAAATGTAGTTCAAATTCAACTTATCGAGAAAGACAGGTTACAGACGGTCATGTATCGCACTTCCATATTTTGTTTATCGGGCAGAATACGTACAAATATAAGACTTTTTTCACCGTGACGAACTTCGAACTTCGCACTTTGATTTTATAAGTGGATTGCCGAAAAAAGCGTGCCGGTTGTACAGGAAGTCCAATACACCATTCCACTGAGTATACTAATAAAAATGTAGATGACTCCGCCTATGAGTTTATACGCGAACGGCAGCTACGCCACTTTTTCTTCAATGTTCGAAGTGCGAAGTACGAAGTTCGAAGTGCGAAGTTCGTCACGGCGAAAAATGTCTATGGTGCCTTAGGGACCTTAAGGGAAAAAAATAGGATCATTGTGATATCTACAAAACTCAAATGTAATAGATGTATGTATGACGGTCATTTTCCACGCAATTAGCAAAAAGTTGTTGTTATCCGGATAACGTGCGCGCGGCACTCCCGCTTTTTCGGTTATTCAGAGGTCTCAAAGAATACACAATAGTGGTGTAAAATAATCTCCTAACTGTAATGTGACAATACAAACAAGACAGCATAACGCAGGAGCCCAAGCATCACACAGATGGATATGTAAATGAATATATAAATAGAGGGCGTACGAAATACAGTCCGTGCTTTGCCGGCTGTAGCGAGCTCATGTTTGTTGGTTAAAATATAGGTACATGTATCTGTTGAAAATATTTTTACGTACGAAATATGAAAGTCCTATCACTTACCAATCAAGAGGAAGTTCACTTTTTTTTAGGGAAGAAGGTGTTTGTCAAGGTCAATGATGAGGGCATATGTTGGGCTGTACTGTCCATTTGTATGTTAATGAAGCTACATTCAAAGTTAAAAATTTATATGATTGGATCGACGAGGGTCTATTGATTTTAGTCTTTGCTGTGATTGTAGAATAGAAGTGGAAAATGGAGTTAAAACCACAGGAGCTCGGCGCCAACAACCTTCAAATATATACGCCACTTAAGAAAAGGAGGATGAGATTGCTGTGGTTCAAACATTGTGGACGATGGAAGGACTGGTAGTGATGGTGGTCAAGTAGAGAACATATTGAGTGCTTCTAAGGTGTTTTGAGAATTTCGTGCAGAAGTTCACTCATTTATTCATATAAAATGCAACGGCGAGGCTCTGCCTGTAAAAGTGGAGGGGCACAACATCCCAAAAATTGTAACAAGCCAAAAAAAAGGGGGGAGGAAGAGTACAGTGATATTGATAATTTGTTTTCGTAAAGCGAAATGTAGAAAATTAATGTTACGACTAGAAAACTAGTCAGTTTCCCGGGACACCTTTTGTGTTTTGTAAGGCACGGTCCATTTGATATTCTGGGGGGGGGGGGGGCTTGTTTTTTTTTTTCGAAAAAAATAATTTTGCTCTCAATTTTGAAAAAATAAATTTGCTTATGGTGTGACAGAAAAAAATAATCTTGTTCCTACAAATAATCTGAATTTGAAGAATTACCATAAAATTTCGCTAAAATTCTGGAAAATTTTCCGGCTCGCTTCGCTCGCCGCAGTTTTCAAATTGTATCAAAAATTTTTGGCTCGCTTCGCTCGCCATAATTTTCTTTCAAAACATTATTTACTAATAGCAAAATTCATATATTTCAATATATCAAAAGTTACACATGTATGTGAATGAAAAAGGGCTTCCTTAAAAGCTTAAATATCTTATCAATATTTATGTATTGCTGTTAATACATGTTGCATTTATCCCAAAGACTCTAATTTTATGTTCTTGTAAGCTTGGAAGGAGAGCTTCAGTTATTCACAAATTTACAATTCTTAATAACATTTAAAAATTTGTCTAGGAGACCTTCCCCTCAGACCCTCTTATACATGTTATTACATGTACCTTATATAAAATATTGAGAATTGTATTGTAAAAATCTTTTATCTCTCTGTTTAAAAGTGAATTGACTACTTGCATAAAAATAAACTAATATATTAATATTTAGAGATTTGAGTAAAAATATAAATAATTTCTATTGATAAAACACCAACATTCTTAATATGCGCATCACTTAATTAAAAAAATTTCCTTGCTCCAACTTTGCCAGAAAAAAATAATTTTGCCCCAGTCCGGGGCGAAAAAAATAATCTTGCTCCGACAAAAAAACCCAAGCTCCCCCCCCCCCCACCCTGAATATCAAATGGACCATGCCTAAAGAGGTAAAAGGGATCACGAGAACCTGACTTTACCAAAACATCCACCCTTTCAATCGAATTTTCCGGCATTGAACATAGTTAATCTCTGTGGTACAGTATGTCAATTTGATTGTTATATCAAAAATACTAAAACAAATATTTATGCAAAAGGAAATACTACATGTATCATGGAGGACAATGATGTATAAAACTTTCAAATTCTGCTATTATAGAATAATATGGCGAAATCGACGTCCTTTTGACCTTTTACATTGGTCAACAAAATCAAATTTATCAAGACGCAATTCTAGGAAGATTGCCAAACAATATATCTTCGGATGAATTTTCTATTTTTCTTATTTCATTGTGCGAGTTGACATGTTCCTTACTCATTCATACAAAATTTAAATGAAATTTATATTTACTTTCTGGTAAATATTTCAATATCATGATTCTCGCCGATAAGTTTTTATTGAAGGAGAGTGTTTGTGGAGAGGAGAGGGTTTGCGACTTATGTGGTTGGAGCGGTTCTTATAAAGAATGTTATAACTAAACCCATCAACAGATTAAATGTCTATTTTTACATGTTCTATGCTCTCAAAATGACGACTGGGTACCATTCTTTGCAGACGCAACACTATGAGAACTTAGTGCATCACATGATAAATCCTTGGACCGGACAGTATCGCGGTTTGCGTCGCTTGGAGAGCACTGTAGGTGTCGCCACTTCTTTTTAAATAATCTAAATAGTTATAGAGATGTATCGAGGCAATGTGATGCATTTGATAAACCTTTTAAAATAATGCCCGTTTGTGTTGGCACTATTCTCTCGCAGCGTTGCCTTTGGAGGGTAAATATAGTGTCATCGCTGACCCTCGGGCACTATTCCTTCAAAAAGCAACACTATGAGAGAATAGTACCCACACAAACGGGCATTTTAATATGTAAATAAAACCCACGAAAATAGGAATGGACCGGGGCCCATGAAATAAAACGACTAAATATAACCCTAGGTTTACACTATGTTCCCGGCGACCACGGCAGTCACGGCGGCCAAAAACGTAGCACACCGTGTGATTTTTGGCAGTTTTTATCTTGGTATTCAAGTTCTGTTAGGTCTCGTTACGTTTCCGCACGGTCTATCAAGGTATCCGTGACGAGCCGCGGCTCCTGAATCCCGGAGACCTGACGGCGCACTACGTTTCAACCTACGGTTTGTTACGGACGTTTGTACGTTTCCTCACGACCTGTCACGTTCTGATAAGGTCTGTCACGGTTTGTTACGATCCATTCAAGTTGGCCACGTCTACCAAGTTCTGCCAAGGCCCACTACGATTAACCGTGACCGCCGGGAAAAAGAGACACAAAAAGCTTCATAAAAGGGTTTGGTTTGTATTGCTTTTTGTGTGACCGTGCGTACCGTGCCAGGCCGTAGTAGAACTTGAAATAAACCGTAACAATCCGGGACGTACCGTGACTGAACGTGACGAAACGGCAACACATTCCTTAGCTCGCCGCGAGAAACCTTGATAAAACGTACATCTGCCCCAAAGCAACCGCAGCTAAACGGGACATAAACGTGGCAGACCGTAACTCAACTTCACTAGGATCGTAAGTTGCCTAGTCATACTTTTGCTTCCCGTTCCGCTACGGACACTGTCCCAAGTTTTGTTACGGTCTGTAACGTTCTGTCACGTTGCGTTGCGTTCGATCCGTTTTGCTACGGTTTCTAAAGTAGGTCATCTGCACCGTGGGCTGCCGTAACAAATGTTTTGTCAGTTTAAACATTTGCCCTGTCCGCCCCGGCAACCACGGCTTGTTACGTTTGTCTATCCCGTTCCCCTACGATGTCTCACGGTCACCACGTTTCGTCCACGGTGGCTTGAAACGTGGCCTCCGTGGCCGCCGGGAACATAGTGTAAACGGGGGGTAAACCGTACAGTGCATATTTTATAAACACGTACAGTCAAATAATAATGGAGTATTTTACAAATGATTTGCTATTATAATGACTTTGCTATTATTTGTAAATATAAAAAATCTTATTTTAATATCAATGTATGCCATTCGACTGAGATCAATGCAAAATTTTCTGAATAATTGGACGTTCAATGTGACTTGGGGCGTTGACTGCGGCAAAGTTCTCTGTTTAACTTCAACAATTGAGTAGATCTGATCTGACATGTTATTGTAAAATAAACGTACATTCGCCCTGGTACCATACATACAAAAATACCAGCCTATGGTTTTGGGAAATCAACATAAATTAAGGTTTTTAGTCCTGAATATTTAAAATCTCTGCTTCAAAGTGAAACCGGAAAATGAAGCGAAACATCCGTACCCGTAGTGGATTGGACACAGTGTGATTTCAATATCATAACTTTGTTGTTTAAAAGATATATCAAATTCCTATTTAGCGCGATACATAATGTGTCCATATCACACAGAAAAACTTTTACATAAAAAGTTGTTACATAAATCAGCAACATCTACAGCCTTGTACCATTGCATTCATAGGACTTGCATTCTGACTGACTGTGACAACGGGACTCCATGACAAGCCCTGTTCAAACCTTTTTAGAGAAGGCAGGGCCATGATCACCTGTCCTCTCAGAATGTCAGTTGAACCCCTCGGGTGATACATTTTTTTTGTAACATACATGAGCTCGCTACAGCCTTCAGAGCACGGACTGTATTACGTACGCCCTATTTTTATATCCATTTACATATTCATCTGTGTTGATTGGGCCCCTGCGGTTTTTTTTTTTTTTTTTTTCGTTATGTTTTTATCTGGTCATCTAATAGGGGGCTGTTTTACATTACAATATTAATTGTATGTTTTTCGAGCTCTCTGGGTAATCGAGCGTTGTGCGTACGTAATAAAGGATAACCACATCTTCTGCTACTGACGTGGCAGATGTCCGTCCTAAATCGGTCTCGTTGGTTTATGTGTAGTCGTTTATGTACTATGTTTCTATGTGATTTGGCGTTTATTGTACCATTTGCTTCTCATTCTATGCGTGTCTGCTTTGTGTTTTTGCAATGGGTGTTTTGGGGTTTAGCTGTTGGTACTGCAACTGAGTGTTGTTGGATACCCCCTCCTTTCTTTCGTAATTAGTAAATTTCTACAATGAAAATCCTAAACATCAGTTCATGCTCTGGCATAGCGGATTAGCTGCGAAATGTATATACCGTATGACGATAATCTAGGAACATCACCGTCAAGCCAGGGAAAATTTACAATGTTGAATAAAAAACTGTAGACTGTTAAACGCATGCCATATAATTTTTCATATAATTTACACGACATACTACATGTATTTCATGAGAAATCGCCTACATTTTTCTTATGCACGTAACATCGAAACATGAAATAACCAGGAATATTACGATGTTCAATGAGACATCTAGGATTTATGATGTAGTGGTTATCATTTCTATCTAAAACGCAGAAGGTCGCGAGTACGAGCCTCGCTGAAACCTTCATTATATTCTTTAAAGGTATACAGGTAGTAATTATTTCGAACGAGTCGCTTCCCTTCTACGGCCACCCAGAGTTTGACAAGGAGTAAAAGATAGCGCTTCTGTGATTGGATAATATTCATTAATACAGATATGAAAGAAAAGAACTGATTGTAGACTTTCATTGCATGTACAGCATTTTCATGAAATTTATTTTAGATAGAAATATTTAGGGGTGCCAAATAGGGGGTATTTTTTAGTTTTAACTGTTCATTTCAACCCCCCTTTTTTCAATCAAAATTTAAGGGGAGAAAAGCAACGTTAACCCCCAAATTTTTTTGGTCAAAAGTATGATAATTTATTAATTTCTGTTATGATGATTAGCATATTTGTTTGTCTTTGGTATGAGGAAATGAACTTTCAATTGTCCTGTATTATTGATTTCGTCATCATAACTTTGTTTTTTAAAGGTTATATCATATAATTCCCATTTAGCGCGATACATAACGTGGCCATATTACACAGAAAGAACTTTGACCCACACAGTTGTTACATAAATCAAAAACAAAATTTTCATCGATAATGACTATAGGCGGGTGTTGCATGCAAGCAGGAGATGCTTACTCTTCCTGGGCACCTGGTCTCACTCTCATATCGGGAGTTCGCTTCTTTTCATATGGTGGAGGTTTTTGTTTGTTTGCTTTTGTTCCTGTTTTATCCTGATATCGTATGCCTCGGTTTCTGATTTTCTGAATTATCGATTTTGTACTGTAAACAGGGATATGGTCATTATCCATATTTGTCATAGAACAATTTTGCCTGATGACAAGAAACACCGAAGACGATATAAAAACACCAAAATAATAAACCATACATAGACCAACCAGACAATGGGCATTCGGTTTCGACTGAGGACGAAAATTTCCTAAGTAAGTAGTAAATGATGTGGTTTTCATTATAATGTTTACACAACTCTCACACTACCACGGTCAACTAGAATTGTAAAAGAGCACACAATTGTGTGTATGTTGAATAGCATCATTTAAGAACAGATAAATTGGCAACATGGACCATACATGCACGCTTCGGGTACTTAACCCTTGTCAGTGATCCTCAAATCTAAACAATGTAATATGCCAAAAAAGTATGAAAGTTACTATGTCGAAAAAGCGTACCGAAAAACGTAGCAGGATGGGTGGGATATGATGCTACAGGACCCACGTTTTAGAAATTTCAAGAAATTTTGATAAGAGAAATTTTAGAATGCGTTGAAGAAACGATCAACCGAAATTGATCGAACTTGGCTACATGTGCCCTCTGAAAAATTATGTAAACGGATAGAAAAACAAAGGGCGTCTGAAGAACAGCCCGTGCTGTCGTTTGTAGAGACCCAAAGCATGTTATCACCCGAGGATTCCAGCCTCAAACAAACTCAGAGAGGACAGGTGGTAGGGGCCGTCTTTTCTGAAGAAGATTGGACTGGATCCTTCATGGATTCCCGTCGTCGCAGACAGTCACAGTGCAATTATTTAGAATGTGATGATGGAATCCTGTAGATTGGTCAAATATTTGTCGAGTGTCCGCCTAGCGACAACAGGATTATATCTAAAAGGCGTTTAATGATTCTCACATACTTCCGATGGATATTCTTTGCTACTTTGACGCAAAGTGTTGTTGATATCTAGTAGCGCATTCAAATGATTTCTATGTTTATTGACTCTTTGTCTGCAGTAGGAATGTGTTATTCTTATACTTAATATCTGATCAAGTGTTTCAATTCTCTACATTCTTGAAGAAAATTTCAAACCAATTTCAATGCACCAGACACGTGTTTCGGATAGTGTATCCTCATCAGTGGTTCCTAGTTATGCCGATTTAATTTAAGACAAAGCTGAATGTATTTTAGCAGTGCTCTCTAGTTTTACTTATTATTTTATTTTGTGTGCATTTACTTTACAAAGAGTGCGAGGTTCTTAATTTCCTGAAGGGTCGATGAAGAAGCAAAGTTAAATAAAGAAAGGAGATATCCTACAAGACTCGGTTGCAGAACCTACAACACATAGAAGACACACAAAGCAGGAGACGCAAACTGGAAAGAGAAAACAAACACGACACCAAAACAGCGAACATAAGACCTCACTTAAAACGATAAGACCAACTATCAATCTGGACGTTAATCTGCAACGCTAGTAGCAAACGGTGTGGTTATCCTGATTACGTGCACAGCCCCCTTCCCAATTTTTCCTTTTAACCGACTGTATTTCGTATGCCTTCTGTCTTTTATATCCATTCACATATTAATCTGTGTGTTTCTTAGACCGTTGCGTCAAGCTGTCTGTTTGTATGTTTGTATGTTCATCTTTGCGCGAGGAGGTTATTTTACACGGCACTTCGTGTTCCTTGAAACCTTGTGGTAATCGGAAAAGTGGGAGGGTTGTACGCACGTAATCCGGATAACCACTTCGTCTGCTTATTGCGTTGCAGATGGCTGTCCTAAGTCGGCATCGGTTGCCTTTTGGTCTCGTTGGTTTATGTGTGGTCTTTTGTGTCTCATGTTTCTATGATATCAGTTGGTATTCCTTGTCCCTTTTGCGTTTCTTTCGTGGGTGTCTGCTCTTTTTTGGAGTTTTGCTGTGGTTCTGCATCCTAGTTTTGTTGGAGATCTCCTCCTTTCTTTCATATCTACACTTATTGCGTGTTGCAGTGTGGAGTTGGTAATTCCCCGTGCTTTGGTGTGTGTGCTGTAACCGAGTGTTTTGGGGGATCCCCTCCTTTCTTTCATATCTACACTTATTGCGTGTTGCAGTGTGGAGTTGGTAATACAATTCCCCGTGCTTTGCTGTGTGTGCTGTAACCGAGTGGTATTGGAGATCCCCTCCTTTCTTTGGTTTTGTGTTTGACTTTCATTCAATGACTCTTAAAAATGTTGTTACGGTTATCTATGCAAATAGCATAAATATTCAATGTTCACATTATTATATCAAAAACCTTTGTAAGAAAAAAATTTGTTTTCGACAGGTATGTCTTTGAAAATCCATAGTCAGCTTAAACGCCTTTTTTAATTACTGTGGATTTAAAATTGTATTTTTCATTAAAATGTTGATAATGATACTACATTTCCTCTCTTGGTTGAAAGCACGATTCAACCAGATGTCCTCCTCATCATTCATAAAATTACCAGGGGAATGGTTCTTTCCTGTGCAGACAGAATAAAACCATAAATTGCGTCAAAGTAAATATCAATCTATTTCAAACTTGCATGACATCGCTTGCGGACAAAATGATCAATTTCAGACCAATTTTTCTATTCAAATTTATCTATAAAAGCAAGGCTACCAGTAAGCAACACTAAGTGTTTGTTCACTGAGTGTTGTTCGCGATCCCTACCTTTCTTCACCATGAGAAACAAAGCAGTTCTGTTCTCGCTGTTGATGATTGGAGCATTCGCTATCTCCGAAATAAATGCAGGTAAGAAATTATCGTGCAGGATAAATGGACAAAGTTTTCATGGAGATTGACTGTAATAGATTATTTGATTTCTACATACCTTGAATCCCAAATTTTATTTAGTCCTTCAATTTCTAAGGGTTCATACACAGGTAACACAAAAAATGTTCGAAACATTTTTAAAAGTTTTTAGATAGGTTCTGAAACATTTTGGTTGAACATTTCAAGAACATTTTAAAACCATTTTGTGGTAGGAGTGAACTATTTTGGTTTTATAACGTTTTTCAACATTTAAAAAACGTAAAAAAGTTCCCCGCGAGGGGTTTGACAGTAAGTGTTTTGAATATTTTCCCTGATATGGTCGCCATAGCACTTTCTATATAGACATAACCGCAGACAGTGCATGCATTTTATATATTGTTTTCATTTTCGTGCATGAACATCGACAGCGGGTGCGGCTAGCCAACAGGGGATGCTTACTCCTCCCGGGCACCTGGTCCCACCTCTAGCTTGCTAGGGGTCCGTCGATGCTCAATTTTGTGCTCTATTGTGAGTGCTGTTGAGATTATCGTCAGGATCTTCTTTAACTCATTAAGAGTTATGGATAAAATCAACTATCGTAGGGTTATTTCGATATATTTTGATAATTTTGTTTTAACATCGATATAAAATATCATGAAAATACATTTATGCAACCAACAGCAAAGTTTAACATGTTTTCCAGATGTTTTAAGAATATTTTGAATTTTATTGTAGTAGCAGTTTTTAACTGAACAATTACTCAAAACTGGATTAAAACATTTTAACACGTTTTACGAATAATTCGTACACTCGATTTGAAATCACACCATAACTTAATATTGCTACATTTTAAGCATATCACGTGACCTCAACGTTTAATTTGAATTTTGAAAATTCTAGAAAAAATAAGAAATATAAAACATTAAGATGTTTATTGGAAAATACTATAAATTTCAATTAATAGTACAAAATGTGACTATATATACATGTATCTGAGATGTGGCGTTAATTTCTTTTTCAAAATGTCGCACAAATATTATTAAACATTTAAGAAATGTTTTTAAAACAGTAATGTTTATTTGTTATGGATCATTGTTAAAGTATTCATTAAAGATTGTTAAACTGTATATAAAATTTTTGGAAAATCATCGCAAGATATAGGAATCGCTTTATCCGGCGTCCGTCTGTTTCTAGAATGCCACCAAAAAAAAGAAGATTAGGACGGAAGGAATGAAACCTGTTATAATTTACATGAAGAAAGGCATTTTAAAAAATGCTTTTTTTTGCAATCTTTATTAAAACATTTTTAAAATGTTAGTCCAAATGATAAATATTAATATTTGTATGAAACATTTCCTAAAATGGTTGTTGAAGGATCATTAGTACTTTTGGGAAGTTTCTATTCTCCAATGCAAACAAACAAAAATGTCGCGAAGTACTTAAGGAAGCCTTAGATAACTATACAAAGGAGGGGATCTCCAACAACACCAACTTGTAGCACCCACAGCAAAACCCCAAAACACCCAATGCGAAAACACAAAGCAGACAAGCACAAGAAGAGACGCGCAAGGGACAAGGAACGTCAACGCACAACACAGAAACATCAAACACAAAGGACTACACATAAACCAACGAGACCAATGGGCAACTCCAATATACAATATACCAAACGATTGTGTAAATCGGAAGGAGTGGAATCGCATTCTCTGAATGACTGGAAAAACCTCATTTTAGATGTTACTGACTATCAAATACATGTAGAAAACTTTCACAAAAATCATCATCTTTTTGAAAATCCAAGTTCTTAGTCTGAAAGATATTTCAAATCCAAATAACGTACTTTACATGAAATATTTGTATTCGCTCCTGCAAATAAAGCAGCCAACAACACCACAATCATTTGAAAACGTTACTATATAACAAAGGAGGGGATCTCCAACAACACCAGGTTATAGCACCAACAGCAAAACCCCAAAACACCCAATGCAAAAACACAAAGCAGACAGTCAAGCACAAAGAGAGACGCGCAAGGGACAAAGAACGTCAATGCACAACACAGAAACACTAAACATAAAGGACTACACATAAACCAACGAGACCAATGGGCAACCGGTGCCGACTTAGGACGGCCATCTGCCACGGAAATAGCAGAAGGTATGGTTATCCTGGATTACGTGCGCACAACCCTCCCATTTTTCCGATTACCCAGAGGTCTCGAAGAACGTACAATTGTGGTGTAAAACAACCTCCTCACTGTCAGATGACCACACACAAACATATATATCAACTTTGGTTTCGGACCTTTCGTCTAAAATACTTATATCAAAAGCAATGAAAGTGTCCCCAACATTTTGAGCAAACATAACAGTGAAATTTCCTCTTTCAACATCCCTATTTCTAAATTGGATCTTCCTACAATATATTGAATACCAAAACTGCACAAGTCTCCTTAAAAATTTCGATTTGTTGCTAATTCTAGCAATTGCTAAACTACAATTTTGTCTAGAAACTTGACATCAGCACTTATGACGATAAAAGAACACGTAGCAAAATATTGTGTGGAACTGGAACTAAACAGGAATGTCGTAATTATTTTTGGTCGATTTCAAATTCAGTGAATGTGACTGACAAAATGAAAACTAGAAATTGTCAAGCCAATACGATTTCTTCATACCAGATAAATTTACAGCATGGACCAGACATGCACGTTTCGGGTACTCAATATTTAAAGCAAAGAAAACGAAGAGTCCAAACCCTGACCAGTGTATTTAACATGTATATTTACATCTCGGTAGTACTAAAAATAAGCGTCAAAAGATACTTCCTTATTATTGCATAGAAACTTCATGCACAGTTTTTCAATTCACGTATTTTCCTTTCAGCTTGTCATAATCGGGTCTCCATATACGGTCTTGCCACGACATGTTAATGTGAAGTTTTTTTATGCATTTGTCAACAGTATGATGTCATTCCACTTTATGCTATTAACTTTAATCAAACATACGTTTATATACCGGTTAAAAGCTACGATTTCATAGAAACTGTAACACGTGGTCGACCGAATTTCAATCTTCGCAATCTTGTTTGTGAAATGACGCTTAACCAAAAGTATATACATATATACACATGAGTTTTTTTATATATTTATTTATAAGTTATTTAGAAAAAGTATCGATAAAAAGGCATCAGAAACAATTTACAAATATTTGTCGATATGTTTTGAGACTAGAATCCATTATTGGGGCTTTAGAGAAGATACTTACACGGATTTTACATATTTCACCAAAATTTGCATAAAACTTCCATGTTACTTCTACGTATTTCGGTACATTTTTGGAAATTATAACTTTCACACTATTTTGCCATATTTCATTGTTTGGACTGAGGATCACTGACGATCGAGGGTTAAGTACCCGAAACGTGGATGTCTGGTCCATGCTGCAAATTTACCTGTTCTTGAATGATGCATTGAATTTGAAGGCGTTTAACATAAATCATATTTACATTTCTAATGAATGGATTGTGATGACTTTCTGTACAAAAAAGAACAAATATGGGAATACAGAGAATATAAACGATAGATATTTCGTTTTAATTTTTCGCGACTTTATCACTTTTTTCCAATTTAAACAAAATCTGATCATGGTATATTCTTTACGACAGCTGTTCTTGAAAGCAGGGGTATTCAGCTACAAGTTAAGACCAAAGTCAGGCCTGTAAACTCGAAAACTAATCTTCTTTTTTTAAATCGGTCGCTCTACTAATGCTGAAGGTCTCGAGTTCACGCCGCACTCATGCCACATAGTTTTCAAGTATATATTGTTCAGCTATTGTAGGATGCAGGATCCATGACGACCATGAAGACGGTTTCTTCACAGATTCTTCAAATAAAAGACGAGTAATTTGAGAGCCGCCTGTGATTGGCTTAGGTTAAATATGATAGTCAGAGATATATATACCACACAAAATTACTTTTCTCTACAAAACAATGAACTTTTCAGAAATCGAATATAGTATAACATTTGTTCCGAGGTAATCCCTTTTTACGAAACCTAACAGGAAGCAAGTACTCTAATTCCTCTACCAATTTTGTGGGTTTTTTTGTCATGCCGACAGGTCAAAGAAAATGGCCGCCCAGGGCTCTGATTTGGTGACACATTTTACTGTTACACAATACTCAAGATCCTCTACCAAGTTTGTGTTTTTCGTGCCGAACGGTTAACAAATATGGCCACTGATGGGCTCTGATTGGCTGACTCATTTTCGACATCTCCTCTGCAACCGCTGTACGGAATGTCATAAAACCTTTCAGGAAGCAAGTAATCAAGGTCCTAAACTAAGTTTGTGTTTTTCGTGCCGATCGGTCAACAAATACGGCCGCCGAGGGCTATGATTGGCTGACACATTTTCGACATCTCCTCTGCAACGGCTGCACAGAATTTCATGAATCCTTACAGGAAGCAAGTACTCAAGGTTCTCTATCAATTTTGTGGGGGTTTTTTTTCATGCCGACAGGTCAAAGAATATGGCCACCCAGGGCTCTGATTGGATGACACATTTTCGACATCTCCTCTGAAACCGTTACACAGAATTTAACGAAACCTTACTGGAAGCAAGTACTCAAGATTCAATAGGAACTTATCGGTGTTTCACTTAACATATGAAGAAGATAATATCAAGTTTGAACGAAAAATAAATGATAGGAATATTATTTAAAAATAACAACTCAAAGATGTTCTGAAAATAGACATAAATAGACATACATTTATCTTCTTTCGACAATTTCTTTTAAAAGTACTAGTAATTAAAGTACTAGTAATTTATAATTCTATACATATCCGGTTGTCCACATCGTATCTAAATGAAAAGTACAGAACTTGTTAATATTCTGTCTCTACAGAAGATTTGTAACTGTTTTTCATTACCTAAAGTTTGTTAATTTTAACGTCACATTTACGGCCTAGTTTTGGACCTTGAATGGGTACATGTGTACATTCGTAGCTTGAAACCTAACGGTAAAAAATAAATGATACTTTGCATGTAGAAAAAGTATGCTTCAATTATTAACATTTATATTTTTTTTGGAAAATTGAATGATTTGATCTTTATTCAAGTCTGGTTGTCCTTGACCTCCTTATAAGTCATAATTAGGTGATTGTTTTTCCTACCTAGGAGATAAAAAAAATCAAAATATGGCCTAGGACGCTTCCGTAAATATCAAGATGAAAATGTTCAATTAAGTGTTTTGTTTGCGGCTCTTGTTACATGGCGTGAATTTGGTATCTTGTGGAAACTTTGTTGTTTACGCACTTCTTCCATTTGTTTTGTAAAGATATCGAATGATGCCTGTTTGTATGTTCAAATATTTAAAAAAAATTTGAAAAAAAAATACCTGAGAGATGACTATTTTACACGAAATATCCGTATATTGGGTTATGATTTACAAGAAAGAAATGAGGAGATATAAAAAGAAAAACAAAAATATCTGTCACCTGAAAGAAGCTTTGTTTTGGCCTTTTATCAATGTGACATCATATATATCTTTTTGCTATTTCGGAAACTAGCCATTTTACCGATAAATATCATCGAAATTAAAGGCGTTTAACATCTTAGCACCATCCCTCCAATGCTATTTTGAACATAGATTTTATTTGGATATGCTACTGAATCGACCCTACGGGAAATTTGGAGCCGCGTGCTCTCTGTAATGTAAATGTGAAAATCTAACTTCCAAAAATTAAAGAGGGCGCTACTGAAATTATTTTTGGTGGCTCCGCTGAAAGCATCACTGATGAGAATTTAATATTCGAAACACGTGTCTGGTGCATGTAAATTGGTTTGGAATTTTCTTCAAGAAGGTAGAGAGTTTGAACCCTTCGACTTTATTGCAATATTGATTCCTGAGGATATTTCATTTTTTCCTCAGTCATTCTAACTTATCTGTTATTGAAATTTGTTCGGTATCATATTCAATAATGTCGAAGGGTTCCAACTCTCAACCTTCTTGAAGAAAATTCCAATGTGATTAAATCACGTTCAAAATAATTGAAAATACATGAAAAGATTCATTTTCATGTTTAAGGTATCTTTTCTGAATTATTACACAATTGTTGCTTGGCTAAAAGGTAACATGCTGGCTGAAGGTGGCTTATTTTGTGATTTGCGACAAATTCATCGACGAAAATTTTCAACCCAATTAATGCATGAATTTTAAAAGTCTAAGTGTTCTGGATATTGTAGCAGGGTTCTTTAAGCCGGGCTTCCACTGTCGCGAATGTAGAGGAGAATGAGCTACGATCAGAGGCGAATGAACAATCATGTCACATTCTTGTCTGATCTCATGAAGTATTTCTTGGCGCGATAGGCACACGATAGAGCCGCGAATGCAACAAGAATATGCTACGCGTCCGCTACGACAGTGAGGCGAGTGTGATAAGAATAGTGAAGAATGCGACATGAGTGTGCCACGATAAAAAGACACTGAGGCGAATGAGAGGCGACTGCAGGAGATTGAGACACGACTTTAACCCGATAGCGCTGCGATCATGACAAGATTGTGACATGAGCAAAATCAAAATCATTTGATATATCCAGAAGCATCAATACCCTTTGTTGACTTTGACCTCCAGATTTTTTTCTCTTGAAAGGCATTGTCAAAGTTTTCAAAATATTGATCCGCACACTTTTACATCAACTCTGAGATAATTATTATTGTCACTGTCGAATGTGTATGTAGTACTATCGTGGCAATATCATGTCACTATCGTGTCAAGATCGTAGCTGATTCGCGTTGATTTTCTTCATTCTCGGCGCATTCGCATCACATTCGTGTCAGATTCTTTCTTGTCAGGGCTCTATCGGGGATCTATCGTGGCTCATTCTCCTCCACCTTTGGAACAAGAATGCACATGTGCCGCGAGTGTGAGGCGAATTAGAATTCAGACGCGAATGTTTTAAACAGTTGTATAGTGACACGATGAGACGAAAATGCCCGCGATTGAGAGGAGAATGCACTATGATTAAACAAATCTGCATTCGCGACAGTGGAAGCCCGGCTTTAGTAGCTCGTTATAGAAAGAAACAGGTATGAATATCGTGTTTCAAATACTTTTTGGAAGTCTTTCACTATGGCAATATGGCGTCAGCAACGAGTAAACAATACAAAATTTGCCTTATTCAGGTCATATAAATCAATTTGATGGATTAGTATTGAGAGAAAATTGTTTTACTGTCATCTAAGAAATAAATAGCAATGAATCGAAAATCTCTCTTCAAAGGTGCAAAATTCCGTTTTGGACAAAGTACATGTATCTTTATCATGAAGTTGTATCTGCTATTGAAGACGCGGATTGGTTTAGTGTTTTAGTCCTCTCAAGTGCACTAGTGATTGATGATGTACGTAGAGGAATATAATGACAATACTCTACATAGTTTATTTCATATGATAAAGGATAAGTGTCGAGTACATATAATCAAATTTCTAAATTGCGAGTCGTAGCTTATTTGCGAGTCCCTCTTGACAAAATAAGAAAGTTTGACCTAATGATGACAAGCACGTGTACACATGTATTATCTACACAGATAATTATACAACAAATAGTCAAGATAACAATTTTAGTCTAGAATAAGTAGCATGTGTATTTGTTTAAAATGTATTTTTATTTCTATCCAGAGAAATGTCGTGCGACTAAAGGTTACCTCAATACATTCACGAAGTATATGCACCAATTCCACGCGGGAAGGGACATAACTTGGAAATATACCAAACCAGGTTCCCAAGAAGTAAAACTGGAGGAATGCAAGAAGATGTGCTTAGACGAACCTACATGTAAAGGCTATGAGCTTCACCTGTTCGATGGAAGATGCAGTATTGAAGCTATAAATAAATGGGACATACCACTGGAGCCCCACACATCGTATGTCTACTTCAATAGAGACTGTAAGTACAACCTGGTATACTGTAAATTGGTTTTTATTCGTCAGATACAAATTTTCGTCAATGCCTTCCTTGACGAAATTACGTACCGACGAATATAAATACTCCTGACCAAAAAATAAATTGTGGTTCAGTCTCCTGGTAAACTTAAAGATAAACCGTGTGCACTATGAAGTGGTAAGAAGAAGCTTAAGATTCCGAGTTTTAAGACATTGTTAAATAATGTTAATACGACACGCAAATGGCAAATAAATGAAAACTGAAAACGAACAAATGTTAAGTTGGCATTTGAACAGACGAGTTTACATTTTAGGGACCGTTGGATGACGAATTTACGTATAGACGAAATGGTAATTTTTAACGATTTGACGAAAATTGGTACTGACGATAATAAAGCAATTTACAGTAATAGTAAAAAATTGACTGACAAGTTACAGTAATAGGTTTCATTTTTTAGTCTATATTTTCATTTTTTCCCTGTTAATTTTTCCCAATAAACTAGATGACTGCGGATGTGCCCCTTGCAAGGAAAACACAACTGAAGATGTTTCCAGCGGAACAGATGTGGGGTCAAAAATAACTTGTGTCAGTTCTGAGAATGGAAAGAAAAGTAAATATGAGTGTACACCATCTGGATGGGAATCTAAAGGTATATTTGTAAATCTGCGGATATGTATGAAGAAATTTTCAAGTCCATCACTTAACTAAAGGCAGTTACCACCGGTTACCCTTTGGTCTCGTTGGTTTATGTGTAGTCTTTTGTGTTTGATGTTTAAATGTCGTGTGTCTCTTTTTCGTCACTTAGTGTGCTCGTCTTTGTGTTTTCGCATCGGGTGCTTTGGTGTTTTGCTCTTGGTGCTGCAACAGGGTCTGTTTGGAGATTCCCTCTCTTCTTTTACCAAAGACTCATTATTTATGAAAGAGTATTATATTGTTACAATTCTAAACAAAGAAGGGGATCTCCAAAAACACTCGATTTTAGCACCCACAGCAAAACCCAAAATGCTACAAAACACAGAGCAGACACGCACAGAAAGAGACGCAAGAGGTACAAGGAACGACTGTCACATAGAAATATGAAACACAAATTACTACATATAAACCAACGAGATCAATTGACAAACGGTGCCGACTTAGGAGGTCATCTGCCACGCTAGTAGCAGACGGTGTGGTTATTCGGATTACATGCTTACAACCCTCCCCCTTTTCCGAATACCCAGAGGTCTCGATGAACGTACAATTGTGGTGTAAAATAACGTCCTCGCCGTAAGACGACCATGCAAACAGACAGCATAACGCCGGGGCCCAAGAAACGCACACATGGATAAGTGAATGGATATAAAACAAGAAGGTGTACGAAATACAGTCCGTGCTCTGCCAGCTGTAGTGACGTCATGCATGTTATCATCCGAGGAGTCCGAATGAGATTCGAAGAGGACAGATGTTCGGGGCTCTGTCTTCTCTAAAGAGGTTTGGATAGGGTCAGTTATGGAGTCCTGTCGTCACAGTCAGTCAGAGCGAAATTCTTAAGAATGCGCTGTGACAAGGCGGTAGATTGGTCCAGTACCAAGCAAAGTGTCCGTCTGGGGACGGAAGGATCATATCCGCGGTATATAAAAGCGTATGATGATTCTAATACAATTTCGGTGGTAAGGAAATATATAGTAAAAACCATATCCCTATCAAGAAGTACAAAATTGTTAATCGAAAAAGCATCTAACCAAGGGCATACAAAACCAGGATAAAACCAGAACTAAGGTAAAGGAACAGAAATTTAAAAAAAAATTATACCATTTGAAAAGAAGTGAACTCCCTGCGAAGGAGTGAGATTACTTGCCCAGGAAGAGTGAGCATCATCTCCTGCTTAAATGCAACACCTGCCAATTAAACTTGGTAGGAAGATCATAATCGGTAAAACCCACAATTCGGAAGAAAGTTAAAGAAGACCCTGACGATAATCTCAACAGCACTCACAATAAAGCACCAAATTAAGCAACGACGGACCCCTAGCAAGCTGAAAATCGTAATATTACGGGTTATTTCATGTTTCGATGTTGTGTGCATAAGGAAAATGTATGTCGTTAAAATTCTGATTTCGTGACTCATTTTTTATAATACGCTGGTACATGTAAGTTAAAGAAGATCCTGACGATAATCTCAACAGCACTGACAATAGAGCATTACGTTGAGCATCGACGGACCCCCAGCAAGCCAGAGGTGGGACCAGGAGTCCGGTAGGAGTAAGCATCCCCTGTTTGGCTAGCCGCACCCGCCATGGATGTTCAAGCACGAAAATTAAAACAGTATCTAAAATACATGCACTGTCTGAGGATATATCTTTAAAGAAAGTGCTATGGCGACAATGTCAGGGGAAATATTATAAACACTTACTGTCATACCTCTCGCGGGGAACTCTTTTACGAGCTCCACACGGCAAAGGGCATAGTTGTGACACAAATGAGTTAAAGAAGATCCTGACGATTATCTCAACAGCACTTAAAATTAAGCACCAAATTGAGCATTGACGGACCCCTAGCAAGCTAATGGTGGGAATATGTGTATATAGACAGTGCTATGGCGACCATGTCAGGGCAAAATATTCAGACACTGTCAAACCCCTCGCGGGGAACTTTTGTACAAGCTCCACACGGCGAAGGGCACAAGTGTGACACAAATGAGTTAAGAAAATCCTGACCATAATCCCAACACCACTCACAATAGAGCGCAAAATTGAGCATCGACGGACCCCTAGCAAACTAGAGGTGGGACCAGGTGCCCGGGAGGAGTAAGCATCCCCTGATTTGCTAGCCGCACCCGCCGTCCATGTTCACACACGAAAATATTTAGAAAGGGCTTTGGCAACCATGTCAGGGAAAAATATTCAAAACACTTACTGTCAAACCTCTCACGGGGAATTTTTCTTACGAGCTCCAGACGGCAATTTCAACGAGATAGATTACGCCAAGGTAATTTGCAAAGGGCAAATTTTGGATTATTGATGGACAGTAGTTCATCAATGTATCTCTATGTGAAGTTGAAGTTACGAGCTAACTGTTTTTTGCCCTCAGATATCAAGGATTGAATAAATTCAGATTCGTATGAGTATGAAAATGTCAGCAAGGAGCGGGGCACAATTGGAACCCATTGAAATGCCAATAACCTGTTGGAAGATTTTACCTCCTTGAGTTTGCATATGATATATTTTTGATACTATGCAGACATGTGTTCTGAGACCCCTGGTTATCTCGATACTTTCACGGAGTATATGCACCAATTCCACGCGGGAAGGGACATAACTTGGAAATATACCAAACCAGGCTCCACAGAAGTAAAACTGGAGGAATGTAAGAAGATGTGCTTAGACGAACCGAAATGTAAAGGCTATGAGCTTCACCTGTTCGACGGAAGATGCAGTATTGAAGCTATAAATAAATGGGACAGACCACTTGAGCCCCACACATCGTATGTCTACTTCAATAGAGACTGTAAGTACAACCTAGTATAATAGTCCAGCAGATTCTGGCCAAATTTTAGCCAAATTGTTCATTTGATAATAAAAGCTTGAAATTTGGCACACAAACGTCTTGAAGATTTAACTACAGTGCAATCTTATTCTCAGTCTGTAAAGGCATATTTCTGGATAAAAGTGTTGTTTTTAACTCCAAAAAACACTGGATATTGGAAAAGCGCTGTACGTCATTCATTTATTGATACTTATGTCAGTTTTTCTGCTTTTATTTAACTTTAGTACTTATTCTAAATATAAATCTATGAAAGTACCTTGAATGCAGATTCAAAATTATTGGTTTTACTATAAAACCACTGAAAATGGAAAAAGGCTCTAATTTGAAATTAATTCTTATTCCTTATCCGGAAGTACGATGTGATGAAAATTGAGCTATGGAACCATCTCAAAATAAGTCAGTATAGGCAGTTAAATTTGTGTGAAAACGTTTTTAACACGGAAATCACATAAAATTGGGAAAACGCTATAAGTCATGATTCATTGATAATAATATCAACTTTTCTTTTCTGTTAACGTTTGTACTTTAATACTTATTGTGAATATAAAGCTATTTAATCATCATAATTTTAGTGTGTAAAGGATTCTCTTTGTGGGAAAAAGTTGGGGGTTTTTTGCTATGAGATCACTGAAAAATAGAAAAAGTCTACAACTCATGAATTCATTCTGAAATTTTTAGAATTGATTTTTATACTTTACCATTCTGAAATATGAAGCCATGGAGCCATGTCAATTTTAGTCAGTAAGACATAAATTATGTTGGAAAATGTTGTCATTGAAACAAAGCTATTTTTTATCATCAATCCATTTGCATGTCTTTTAATTCTATCATCCCAGAGTACTATTTTCAAAATCAATATATGGTACATAAAATTACTTCTCCATTTTCAGTCTGTAATGAAATATTACCAGGGTAAAAAAAATTAAAGTCTGAATTCATTTTGAAAGGGAAAACGTTTACCTCTGTGAATCGCAAGGGGAATTTCCCTGTATTATTACAACATTGTTATGTCATGCAGATGCTTGCTGGAAATGAACGTTTGCGAGATTAATTTAGAGTTACGTCCCTTACCCTGAGACTACCTTCTTAAAACCGAGCCAAACAGGTTTTCACAGTTTTTTATCTACATTTTGAGTTCATTTACAAATAGAATAGCGGGAGCAAGCGTGTTTCGTCTTTAGTATTTATAGTATGAAAGATATAAGGAAAACAATCAAGGAAATTTCGGTTGACTATAATACCTGTTTCCCTTGAAACGAACGTTGTAAAAATGCCTCGTTATCATTACTCTCGAAATACTAAAAATCTTTATTTGTAAAAAGGAAAAAAATTCTCGTCTCAGTACGTCATGAACACCATCCACACCAAAAGTCTCCTAAATTGGTGACATTTCATTTCAAGGTGCTATTGAAATTCATAATCTTTTGTAATGCCAAACGTATTTGCAAGATTTCAATGATCGCTTTTCGAATCCTACCTTCAAGCAACATTTTTTTCATCACAGGAAATTTCTATCGAGAAATGTATTGAAATAATATGAAACTTGACAATAATAGTGTATCATATAGTTTATCAATATAAAAATACATGTTAAATTGGTGTCGTAGGTTTATCTGTTGTCGTTTGTGTTTCATGCTTCTATGGTGTTTGTTGTTGTTCCTTTTCCCTTTTGCGTCTCTTTCTGTGAGTGTCTGCTCTGTGTTTTGGCATTGGGTGTTTTGTGATTTTTCTGTGGATGCTGCTGCAATCGAGTGTTATTGGAGATCCCCTTCTCTCTTTGATGATATGGGGGTCCTTGTTTTTTACCAGGAAAAGGCGAATACCCATAAGGTGAAAACAGAATAAGACATTCCAAAAGGAACAAGAAGACTAAACACTAATCATCAATGACGATATCAAAGCAATAAGGAAACAGTGGCTACTTAACCCTGAGGATGGTTTTGATTAAGTGAAATAATTGCCTGCCTGACAAGTTTTTGTAATAGGTTTCCTTTATAAGTCTACATTCTCATCTTTTTATTGTTATTTTTCATTAAACTAGATGACTGCGGATGTGCCCCTTGCAAGAAAACCACAACTGAAGATGGTTCCAGTGGAACAGATGTGGGGTCAATAATAACTTGTGTCAGTTCTGAGAATGGAAAGAAAACTCAATATGAGTGTACACCATCTGGATGGGAATCGAAAGGTTACTCTTTAAAACTTCAAAAATGAAAGAAGAAAATTTGAATTTTAGTTGAAAAAATGAAGCAAGGGCTCATTTTCTATGAAAGAGCATATTTTCTTATGATTTCAACTTTCCAATATATCAACCTCTACTTCACCCAGGCTAAACATATTTCTACAAAAATTAATTAGAATAAAATTTAGGAGTTAACATGCGTGTGTATGACAAAAATTGACAGGGTATCGGAGAATCCCCTGTCAGAAATTGAGAAACGGATATTTCTGACAGGGGATTCGCCGATACCCTGTCAGTTTTTTTTAAAACATCAGTATGGTAACCCTATTCTAATGCTTTGGTCAGCAAGAAGCTAGAAAACGCCTGCTTTTAACAACGTCGGTATAGCAACGCATGACGTCATAGCAAAAACTTCAGTGAAACGTGAATCCCCTTGCAGTTTTTTTAATTGCTCAGCCAATCAGAATGGGCGTTACGAACTGAGTACATTAGAATAAAGCTTTTATCACGGATTTAAATAATACGGCAGTGTTCCAATTCTGTACCTTCTTGATGAAACTTTTTAACCAATTTTTATGCACCAGACACTTTTTTTAAAACTTAATTCCTCAAGAAGCTCTTTTTCTAACATTTTTCTTTTCTATCATACAATCTAATCAAATTTTTCCCTTTTTAGCTCTAAGTTTTTCTACGATCTATTTTTTTTTTTATACTATGCAGACACGTGTTCTGAGACCCCTGGTTATCTCGATACTTTCACTGAGTATATGCACCAATTCCACGCAGGAAGGGACATAACTTGGAAATATACCAAACCAGGCTCCAAAGAAGATAAACTGGAGGAATGTAAGAAGATGTGCTTAGACGAACCCAAATGTAAAGGCTATGAGCTTCACCTGTTCGACGGAAGATGCAGTATTGAAGCTATAAATAAATGGGACGTACCACTGGAGCCCCACACATCGTATGTCTACTTCAATAGAGACTGTAAGTACAACCTAGTATAATAGTCCAGCAGATTCTGGCCAAATTTTAGCCAAATTGTTCATTTGATGATAAAAGCTTGAAATTCGGCACACAAACTTCTTGAAGATTTACCTACAGTGCAATCTTATTCTCAGTCTGTATAGGCATATTTCTGGATAAAAGTGTTGTTTTTAACTCCAAAAAAACACTGGATATTGGAAAAACGATGTAAGTCATTCATTTATTGATACTTATGTCAGTTTTTCTGCTTTTATTTAACTTTAGTACTTATTCTAAATATAAAGCTATGAAAGTACCATGAAGGCAGATTCAAAATTATTGGTTTTACTATTAAACCGCTGATAATGGAAAAAGGCTCTAATTTGAAATTAATTCTTATACCTTATCCGGAAGTACGATGTAATGAAAATTGAGCTATGGAACCATCTCAAAATAAGTCAGTATAGGCAGTTAAATTTGTGTGAAAACGTTGTTTTTAACACGGAAATCACATAAAATTGGGAAAACGCTATAAGTCATGATTCATTGATAATTACATCAGCTTTTCTTTTTCTGTTAACGTTTGTACTTTAATACTTATTCTGAATATAAAGCTATTAAATCATCATAATTTTAGTGTGTAAAGGATTCTCTTTGTGGGAAAAAGTTGGGGTTTTTTTGCTATGAGATCACTGAAAAATAGAAAAAGTCTACAACTCATAAATTCATTCTTAAATTTTTAGAATTGATTTTTATACATTACCATTCTGAAATATGAAGCCATGGAGCCATGTCAATTTTAGTCAGTAAGACATAAATTATGTTGGAAAATGTTGTCACTGAAACAAAGCTATTTTTATCATCAATCCATTTGCATGTCTTTTAATTATATCATCCCAGTGTACTATTTTCAAAATCAATACATGGTACATAAAATTACTTCTCCATTTTCAGTCTGTAATGAAATATTACCAGGGTAAAAAAGAATTAAAGTCTGAATTCATTTTGAAAGGGAAAACGTTTACCTCTGTGAATCGCAAGGGGAATTTCCCTATATTATGACAACATTGTTATGTCATGCAGATGCTTGCTGGAAATGAACGTTTGCGAGATTAATTTAGAGTTACGTCCCTTACCCTGAGACTACCCTCTTAAAACCGAGCCAAACAGGTTATCACAGTTTTTTATCTACATTTTGAGTTTATTTACAAATAGAATAGCGGGAGCAAGCGTGTTTCGTGTTTAGTATTTATAGTATGAAAGATATAAGGAAAAGAAATCAAGGAAATTTCAGTTGACTATAATACCTGTTACCCTTGTAACGAATGTTGTAAAAAATGCCTCGTTATCATTACTCTCGAAATACTAAAAATCTTTATTTGTAAAAAGGAAAAAAATTCTCGTCTCAGTAAATCATGAACACCATCCACACCAAAAGTCTCCTAAATTGGTGACATGTCATTTCCAAGTGCTATTGAAATTCATAATCTTTCGTAATGCCAAACGTATTTGCTAGATTTCAATGATCGCTTTTCGAATCCTACCTTCAAGCTACATTTTTTTCATCACAGGAAATTTCTATCGAGAAATGTATTGAAATAATATGAAACTTGACAATAATAGTGTATCATATAGTTTATCAATATAGAAATACATGTTAAATTGGTGTCGTAGGTTTATCTGTTGTCGTTTGTGTTTCATGCTTCTATGGTGTTTGTTGTTGTTCCTTGTCCCTTTTGCGTCTCTTTCTGTGAGTGTCTGCTCTGTGTTTTGGCATTGGGTGTTTTGTGGTTTTGGTGTGGATGCTGCTGCAATCGAGTGTTGTTGGAGATCCCCTTCTCTCTTTGATGATATGGGGGTCCTTATTCTTTACCAGGAAAAGGCGAATACCCACAAGGTAAAAACAGAATAAGACATTCCAGAAGGAACAAGAAGTCTAAACACTAATCATCAATGACGATCTCAAAGCAATAAGGAAACAGTGGCTACTTAACCCTGAGGATGGTTTTGATTAAGTGAAATAATTGCCTGCCTGACAAGTTTTTGTAATAGGTTTCCTTTATAAGTCTACATTCTCATCTTTTTATTGTTATTTTTCATAAACTAGATGACTGCGGATGTGCCCCTTGCAACGAAAACACAACTGAAGATGGTTCCAGTGGAACAGATGTGGGGTCAAAAATAACTTGTGTCAGTTCTGAGAATGGAAAGAAAACTAAATATGAGTGTACACCATCTGGATGGGAATCTAAAGGTTACTCTTTAAAACTTCAAAAATGAAAGAAGAAAATTTGAATTTTAGTTGAAAAAATGAAGCAAGGGCTCATTTTCTATGAAAGAGCATATTTTCTTATGATTTCAACTTTCCAATATATCAACCTGTACTTCACCCAGGCTAAACATATTTCTACAAAAAGTTATTAGAATAAAATTTAGGGGTTAACATGCGTGTCTTTGACAAAAACTGACAGGGTATCGGCGAATCCCCTGTCAGAAATTGAGAAACGGATATTTCTGACAGGGGATTCGCCGATACCCTGTCAGTTTTTTTTAAAACATCAGTATGGTAACCCTATTCTAATGCTATGGTCAGTAAGAAGCTAGAAAACGCCTGCTTTTAACAACGTCGTTATAGCAACGCATGACGTCATAGCAAAAACTTCAGTGAAACGTGAATCCCCCTGCAGTTTTTTAATCGCTCAACCAATCAGAATGGGCGTTAAAAACTGAGTGCATTAGAATAAAGCTTTTATCACGGATTTAAATAATACGGAAGTGTTCCAATTCTGTACCTTCTTGATGAAACTTTCTAACCAATTTTTATGCACCAGACACTTTTTTTAGATCTTTTAAAAATCCTCAAGAAACTCTTTTTCTAACATTTTTCTTTTATATCATACAATTTAATCAATTTTTTCCCTTTTTCGCTCTAAGTTTTTCTACGATCTTTTTTTTTATACTATGCAGACACGTGTTCTGAGACCCCTGGTTATCTCGATACTTTCACGGAGTATATGCACCAATTCCACGCAGGAATTGACATAACTTGGAAATATACCAAACCAGGCTCCAAAGAAGATAAACTGGAGGAATGTAAGAAGATGTGCTTAGACGAACCGAAATGTAAAGGCTATGAGCTTCACCTGTTCGACGGAAGATGCAGTATTGAAGCTATAAATAAATGGGACAGACCACTCGAGCACCATACATCGTATGTCTATTACAATAGAGACTGTAAGTACACACTTCTGTCCTGTTCACTAAATCCAGAGCACCCTGTTTTGGCGATTTATTCTGTCGTCTGAAGAATTTTGCTATAAATTGTTTCCGAGAATTGACCTCCTTTAGTCGTAACTGGAAATTTACTTCAACTTACCCAGTCCAAACCTCTTTAGAGAAGACAGGGCCCCGACCACCTGTCCTCTCTGAATGTCAGTCGGACTCCTCGGGTGATTACATACATGAGCTCGCTACAGCCGGCAGAGCACGGACTGTATTACGCATGCCCTCTTTTTACATCCATTTACATATTCATCTGTGTCTCTGGGGCCTCTGCGCTTCGCGGTCTTGTTTGTGTGATGTCATCTTACAGTGAGGAGGTTGTTTTACACCACAATTGTACGTTCTTCGAGACCTCTGGATAATTGGAGAAGTGAGAGGGTTGTGCGCACGTTATCCAGGATAACCACACCATTTGCTACTTGCGTGACAAATGGCCGTCCAAAGTCGGCACCGGTTACCCATTGGTCTCGTCGGTTTATGTGTAGTCTTTTGTATTTGATGTTTACATGTCGTGTGTCTCTTTTCCGTCTCGTGCTGTACTCGTCTTTTGTGTTTTTGCATCGGGTGTTTTCGTGTTTTACTGTTGATGCTGCAACGGGGTCTTGTTGGAGATCTCCTCCCTTCTTTTTACCATATCAGCTGCCTTCAAACCGCAATATAAAAAAATAAAATATCTACGGGAAATTCCCATGTTAATTTCAAGCCGCCGCCATATTGTTCTCCGTGCAACAATAGTAAACAGTGACGTCGAAGCTTTCGACGTCACACATTTTAAGCGATTTTACTATAGAAAATCCCCGTAGACTTTTTATTTTCCGTCTTATTTCTAACTTAGCTGACACACAACCAAAACAATGGTATTTTCTGTTACGACTAAAGGAGAACTTTAAAACTGATATCTTTTTTGAGGATGACATTATCATATTTTAGAGAAAACCGGGAAAACAGGGTGCTCTGGAATTAGTGAACAGGACAGTAGTGTTATAGAATATTAGCCATCTTAACTGATATGAGTATGTTTTCTTTAAATAGGAATATTTCATCGAGGAAAGATAAAATAGCATTTATCAATATTCGAACTGTCTGTCAAAAGCGATCCTTTTTTTTGAATCAGTGAAGGTAAGTCAAACACAAAACCGGAAATCAGAATTTAAATATCATCATTAAAAGCCCTAAACATTCGACACTAAAAAACTTAGCTTTCTCGAGAGAAAGAAAGATCGGAAAAATAGTCGGAGACAGTAACAAAGCAGAGTGGAAACATCATTCAATACAGTCCAAATACATAGGTGGAGACGGGGCATTTCAGCCGAGCTTAAATCAACCAAATATGTCTTATTTTATCTGTTTTCCTTATTAAACAATATTTGCCAAAACATAAAAGCCGTTCTTCAAATATATTTTGGGCGTTACTGAGAATCTATTATTATTCCACTAGAATTTGAAAGATCTCAATAATCGCTTTTCGAATCGTACTTTCAAGCTACAACAGTCCACATTTTGTTTATTATACGAAGTTGCTCATCTGAAAGAAGGGAGCAGGGTGATCGCCAACCACACCTGGTTGCAGTACCAACAACAAAACACCAAAACATCCGATGCAAAAACACAGAGAAGACGAGAACAGTAAAAGACGAAAAAGATACATTCGACATAGAAACATTAAACATAAAAGACTACACATAAACCGACGAGACCAATGGGCAATCGGTGCCGACTTAGGACGGCCATCTACTACGCAAGCAACAAATGGTGCCGTTATCCTGGATTACTTGCGCACAACCCATTCACTTTTCCGATTACCCAGAGGTCTCGAAGAACGTACAATTGTGGTCTAAAATAACCTCCCCACTGGTAGGTGACCAAATACAAACAGGACCGCAAAACACAGGGGCCCAAGCAACACAGATGAATATGTAAATGGATATAAAAAGAGGGCATACGTAATACAGTCTGTACTCTGCTGGCTGTAGCAAGCTCATGTATGCATTCACCATGAAGATGTATTGAAATGGTCATTGTCCATATTTGTATGATATTAGTTCTTTTTCATTGACGTAGATGACTGTGGATGTGTCCCTTGCAAGGAAAACACTATTGAAGATGGTTCTAGTGGAACTGAGGTCGGGTCAAACGTAGCTTGTGTCAGTTCTGAGCTTGGAAAGAAAACCACATATGAGTGTACACCAACTGGATGGGAAGCTCAAAGTTAACATCGAAAACGAAAGAAGTAAAAAGAACTGTGGTGTAAAATATTAATTTAAATAAATGGTAGCTTGTTTGGGGTTTTTGTTAAACCTTTTCCTGCATGTTTGTAAAAATTTTTAATCGACAAAGACTCTAGATATCAGATGACATGCACAAATAGTAACACAATGAGCAATGTGAGTTACTAAAATCTTATTTCTTACGCAATAACATATTTCGTTTGCTTTATATGTTCCTGCATATGAACCTCCAACTTTGCCATATATACTGACTCCCAAAAGAGTTAAAGAAGATCCTGACGATAAACTCAACAGCACTTACAATAGAGAACAAAATTAAGCATCGACGGACCCCTAGCAAGCTAGAGGTGGGACCGGGTGCCCGGGAGGAGTAAGCATCCCCTGTTGGCTAGCCGCACCCGCCGTCGATGTTTAAGCACGAAAATGAAAACAATATATAAGATTCATGCACTGTCTGACGTTATGTCTATATAGAGAGTGCTATGGCGACAATGTCAGGGAAATATATTCAAAACACTTACTGTCAAACCCCTCGCGGGGAACTTTTTTACGAGCTCCACACGGCAAAGGGCAAAAGTGTGACACAAATCAGTTAAAGAAGATCCTGACGATAATCTCAACAGCACTTACAATAGAGAACAAAATTAAGCATCGACGGACCCCTGGCAAGGTAGAGGTGGGACCAGGTGCCCGGGAGGAGTAAGCATCCCCTGTTGGCTAAAAACGAAACGTTACATTTAAATGAATTGAAATAAATTTACCATACACAAACACACATGTATAAATTTTTGGATGAATTAAATTCAGATCCTCACAGTTCATTTCATGAAACAAATGTCAATTTTATCACGTGACCATTACGCAATACCTTTGCTAAATGCAAGGATAGCAAAGAAAATCACAAATCTATCCATTTTTGGTAAATTTGACTGATTTGCAGTTACACGGAGTCTTGATTCCGTTTTCCTACCGGTACCGCTCACATTTACACTATTGTTGGTGCGTTTACGCTACTGTTGAGTGAGCCGCAGAGAGATTACGTCGATGTGACGTCACATAAGACTGTGGTGCTTACACAGGGTCTTACATGCCGATGATTGATCCAATCATCCTGTACCGGCTAGCTAAACGTGAAATAATGTTTTTCTTTTCTCGGAATTACGCGGAAACGTCAGAATGACGTAGACCTGCTTCTAACATTACAACTGCTTGACGTCGCTAGTCTTTGATAAATTTTGACACCTTGTGGAGAGAGACATTTTGCAAAATTTTATGATTTTTTTTTTTTTGTTAGATCATAGTCTATCGAACACATTGTTTAATTCACCTGGATTAAACCAAGATATCTTGGTACTGCATAGCTCGTGCAAATCATGACAATGTAAATATTGATGTTCTGGATGAGGGACAGCGCAAAAAGTTGTGTATATTGAAGTGATTACACTTGCAAAACAATTTTATCATAAAATTCCACATATTTCAAATATCAATTGAAAATTGTTTGGAATATAACCATGTATCGTTTCTTTTGGGAGACAGTATATATACACGTATAATTCTACAAAAAGTTTTAGCAGAAGAAATAAAGGTGAATATGACTGATTTGAAAAAATGAAAAAAAAATCATACTTTATACAGACCATACAACGTTATTTTCAACAAGAAGTACGATATAATACACACATAATAGTAATGACAAATATGGATAATGACCGCATTCCAATACACAGAACAAAATCGATAAATCAGAAATAAACATCAAAGAAGTACCTAACCGTTATTCAGTCTCAAAGTCGAGAAGGCAAAGCAAAATCGTGAGAATTTCCATCGAAACGGTTGCCAACCCCCGGAATGAACAACATTCCAAAGTGAGACCAGGTGTCTGGAGAGAGTCAGCGTCTCCTGATTGCATGCACCACCCGTCGCAACAGCTCCATGGAAACCTGTCAAATTCGGTGATTGTCTCGATGTACATTTTGATGTACATGTAAGGTTAGTATGTCTTGTTTGGTGATGATGACAGCCATTCAATCACAATGTAGAACGTCACTGATCATTCTGGATAGGGGGATCTCATAGCGACCGAAGAACTTCCTCAATGATGATTTCAGTCGTTGTGTAACATAACCCTGAACAAGTAGCTTACTTGCAAGCCGTTTGGCTCTAATGATGAAATCATCATATTTGGAACATGCCCTGGCGTATCGTATCAGTTGAGAAATAAATGACAAATACGGATAATGACCATATCCCCGTATACAGCACGAAATCGATAATTCAGAAAATTAGAAACCGAAGGCATACAAAATCAGGATAAAACAGGAACCAAAGCAAACAAACAAAAACCGTCATCATATGAAAAGAAGCGAACTCCCGACATGGGAGTGAGACCAGGTGCCCAGGAAGAGTAAGCATATATAAAACATATACCGAAGGCATACAAAATCAGGATAAAACAGGTATCAAAGCAAACAAACAAAAAAATCCTACTTTGAAAAGTCTTTCTCAGAAGCACATTTTAGTGTGTGTTTGAAAAAAATCTTTGAAATTCAGTTTCTCTGATATTTTGACCTAAACTAAGATGATTTTCGTAATTTTAGTGTAAAATCGAGAAAATCTTAAATGATCCGTGAATTTAGTACCTACGGTGAAACTTTATCAAAATCAAGTTTTATACAAAGTTTCTAACCTGTTTTCTCGTATATTAACAAAGACGACTAAAATAATCAAATGAGTGCATTTTAGCACTTTTTGTATTTTCGTTACAAATGTGCTATTTTTAGCAACAAATTTCCAGCTGTTTTGCAAATAAGCAAATGTCTTGATTTTCATCACTGACATATTAAGCTTGCTTCATAAAATGATTAATTGACATGAGTCCTAAGATTTGAAATGGATTTCGTAAAATCGTTGAAATTCCTTAGGTCAGAAATGACATGCCTTAATGGGCAAACTTACAACATTTAGGTTAAAAGCGACATTGACTGATCTTAACGGGATCTCATTTACGAAATAACCTGAAACGCCATGGGATGTGGCGCACAAAACGTTGGCGAAACGGGTAAGCCCTTTTAAAAAATCTCGTTTTCGGAACCATTGGTATAAAATTAGAAATTCACGTCATGAAAAGCACAGAAATTTTCTCTATAATCACTTCGTTCAATATAACCATTCAGTTTCGGATATTTCCATCAACCCGGTTCAGTCATTTCTAAAACTAAAAAATGAAAGTAAAACAGAAATTAAAGAGCGCCGACTACGAGCTGAACTTGCCTGGATAACTAAACTCAAGACTTCGTATCCCCTTGGTCTTAATGATCATATCTATGGACAAGGAAATATTTCTTCCGCCTCCAACAACATCAACGTATTTTCGATCCGCCCTAACGCCAAACCCAAACGCAAACTCAGGTCGCATGGGAAAAGACGAAACAGAAAACTCAGAAAAATATCTAGAATTAATTGCACTCTCGACGATCTCCTTGAAATAGGACGCAATGGCGACAGACAAGAACTATTACATGCTCTGTCGTCCATTCCAGTACTTCAACTAGAATATATCTTGGATGAAGCAGGGTTGCATTCTTAAGAAACACTGACTGATTCAACTTAATATTATTGTATCATTCGCACAAAATAACCTTTATCCCGTTGTAAAAAACACCTCCCCTAAAAGACGATTCATCAAAATTCCGTTTATTGAAAAAGGTTTTGATTCTCTAAACATCTCTAATATTTTCAGGGATCACCGCGTGCAAAGTACAATTCCTCAATATTTTGAGAATCTGGAACGTCCTCTTATTTGTTATAAGTATATGAAACCTGTTCGTAATTTCGGTTTTAACAACTATAAAGTTATATCAGATCCTAAATTACTTGAATCGTGTCCTGCTTCTTGAGAATGTGCAACTTCTATTTATGTATACATACCAGCTGGTCATGTTACAGGTAACTTTTCAATTATCAAAGACAGACAGCTCCGTGGTCTTAAGACCTAAGTATAGAATTTCTTCCAAGATAGATTTCATTAAATGTTGCGAAGTGCTGAATGAAGCCTTAGATAACTATACCAAAATATGGTGTAAGTCGGAAGGAGTCGAATCGCATGCTATGAATGACTGGTAAAAACTCATTTTAGATAAAACGAATATTCGTATAGATCTTATACGTCTTGAAATTCAATAGCATCATTTAAGACCTGATAAATTTACATCATGGACCAGACATTCACGTTTCGGGTACTAAACCCTCGTCAGTGATCCTCAGTCTAAACAATGAAAAATGGCCAAAAAGTATGAAATTATTATGTCCAAAAATGTACCAAAAGACGTAGCAGAATGGGTGGGATATGATGCTACAGAACCTATGTTTTAGAAATTTCAAGACATTTTGAAACAGAAAATTGCAAATGCGTTAAAGAGACAGACGATCAACCGAAGGTGGTCGAACTTGGCTACATGTGCCCTCAGGGACTCTAGGTCTACCAGCAGTGATACTCACCAAGTAGTTTAAATGTTAAACGTCTTCAAATTCAATAGCATCATTTAAGACCTGACAAATTTACAGCATGGACCAGACATGCACGTTTCAGGTACTAAACCCTCGTCAGTGATCCTCAGTCTAAACAATGTGAAATGGCCAAAAAGTATGAATTTATTATGTCCAAAAATGAACCAAAAGACGTTGCAAAATGGGTGAGATATGATGCTACAGGACCAACGATAATTTTTATAAAAACCCTCATCTCTTTCAAAATCCACGATCCAAATCTGAAATATACTTCAAATCGAGGTTAAGTAAGTTACATGAAAAATGTGTTTTTGCACCTGAAGATAAAGTAGCCAACAACACCACTATCATTTGAAAACGTTACTACATATCGACTTTAGTTTCGGAACTTTCGTCCACAAATACTTATATCAAAAGCAATGAAAGTGTCTCTTATATTTTGCTCAAGCATACCAGTGAACTGTCTTCATCCAACATCTCTATTTCTAAATTGGATCTTCCGACCATTTATTGCATACCTAAACTGCACAACTCTTAAAGGTTTCGATTCATTGCTAATTCTAGCAACTGTACATGTTCCACTACAGTTTTGTCTAGAAATCGTACATCCGCACTTACGGCGATAAAGGAACACGTAACAAAATATTGTGAAACTGTTCTTAACAGAAACGATGTTAATTTTTTTTGGTTGATTAAAATTCAGGGGATGTGACTGACAAGACGAAAATTAAAAATGTTCAAGCCAAAACCATTTCTTCTTACGACCTCTCTAATATGTACACCACGCTTCCTCACGACAAAATTAATGATCGGTTGTCTAAACTAAAACTAGAAATCGTACATCCGCACTTACGGCGATAAAGGAACACGTAACAAAATATTTTGAAACTGTTCTTAACAGAAACGATGTTAATTTTTTTGGTCTATTAAAATTCAGGGGATGTGATTGACAAGACGAAAATTAAAAATGTTCAAGCCAAAACCATTTCTTCTTACGACCTCTCTAATATGTACACCACGCTTCCTCACGACAAAATTAATGATCGGTTGTCTAAACTAATAAAAACTAGTGTTTTGATGGAGAGGGAAATACTTACATTTGTACATCTGAATCAAAGGGTTTCTTTTCCTCAACAGACAACAAATCTTTTAGATCATGGACATGTAGCGACCTGTGTTATGCCATGTCCTTCCTCTTGGACAATATTTATGCTAGATTTGATGAGGATCTTTACAAACAGGTTGTAGGCATTCGGATTCTTATGGGTATAAACGTCTTTAGCATCATTTCAGGACAGATAAATTGGCAACGTGGACCAGACATGCACATCTCGGGTACTCAACCCTCGTCAGTGATACTTAAATCTAAACAATGTAGTATGCCAAAAAGTTTAACGTTACTATGTCGAAAAAGGGTATCGAAAGACGTAGCAGGATTGGTGGGATATGATGCTACAGGACCCACTTTTTAGAAATTTCAAGAAATTTTGATAGCAGAAATTTAGAATGCGTTGAAGAAAAGATCAACCGAAATTAATCGAACTTGGCTACATGTGCCCTCGGGGACTCCTGGTCCACCAGCAGTGACACTCACCAAAGTGGTATAAATGTAAACGTCTTCAAATTGAATAGCATCATTTCAGAACAGATAAATTGGCAACGTGGACCAGACATGCACGTTTCGGGTACTCAACCCTCGTCAGTGATCCTTAAATCTAAACAATGTAGTATGCCAAAAAGTTTAACGTTACTATGTCGAAAAAGGGTATCGAAAGACGTAGCAGGATTGGTGGGATATGATGCTACAGGACCCACTTTTTAGAAATTTCAAGAAATTTTGATAACAGAAATTTAGAATGCGTTGAAGAAACGATCAACCGAAATTACCAACTGTGCGCCTCTTGTTTCAGATATATTTCTATACATTCATGAAAAAGAATTTATCCAAAATCTTCAAAAGAACAGAAAATTTGATGATTTGAAATGCTTTACTTATACGTCTGGGTACCTGGATGATATTCACAGTATTGACAATCCTGTTTTGATACGTATAAGAGTTAAAGAAGATCCTTACGATAATCTCAACAGCACTCTTAATAGAGCACATAATTGAGCATAACTAAGCATCGACGCACCCCAAGCAAGCTATCGGTGGGACCAGGTGCCCGGGAGGAGTAAGCATCCCCTGTTTGGCTAAGTGCACCCACCGTCGATGTTCAAGCACGGAAATGAAAACAATCTATAATGCATGCACCGTCTGAGAATGAAATTTATCCACAGGAATTGACACTCAACAAGACAAACACTAAAAATACGGAATCACAACTTTTGGACCTAAATATCAAAACTACAAACGAAGAAATTCATTGAAGTATTTATGGCAAAAGAGATGATTTTGGATTCAACATAGTAAATTTCCCCTGGCTTGACTGTGACGTTTCCAGACTACCGTCATACGGCATTTACAAATCACAACTCCGGTACGCTAGAGCGTGCACTAACGTTTTGGATTTTCATAGTACAAATTTACATATAACCAAAAACGTTTTGGTCAAGGTTTCTGCTTTCATAAATTAGGAAAAACTTAAAGTTCGGACCTATACAAGCAACAGAGTATATTACTTTGGGTATTTCACTGCCTTCATTTTATGGTGACATAATAAACAAAACTAGAAGGATCAAAGGCAGACAGCATAACCATCGAAAATGCGTCAGAATTATCAAACGCCTTTATACCGTGGTTATGATCCTAATGTCACCTAACGGACACTCGGCATGGTACTGTACCAATCTACAGCCTTGTACCCGCGCATTCTTAAGACTTGCACTGACCAATTGTGACGACGGGACTACATGATGGGTCCTGTCCAAACCTCTTTAGAGAAGTCAGGTCCCCGACCACCTGTTCTCTCGGAATGTCAGTCGGACTCCTCTGGTGATAACATGCATGAGCTCGCTACAGCCGACAGAGTACGGACTGCATTTCGTTCGCCTCTACCCTATTTTTATATATATTTTCATATTCATCTGTGTTTCTTGGGACCCTATGTTGTACTGTCTTGTTTGTACGGTCATCTTACAGTGAGGAGGTTATTTTACACAACAGTAGTGCGTTCTTCGAGACCTTTGGGTAACCGGAAACAAATGGGAGGGTTGTGCGCACGTAATCGGGTATTACCACATGATCTGTTACTAACATGGCTGATGGTCGTCCTTAGTCGGCACCGATTGCCCATGGGTGTCGTTGGTTTATGTGTTGTCTTTTATGTTCGATGTTTTATATCTCGTTTGCTGTTCTTTGTCTCTTGCTCTGTGTGTCTTCTCTGTGTTTTTACTAGGGATGTATGGTGTGTTGCTGTTTGTGCTGCAAGCGAGTTTTGTTGGATATCCCCTCCTTTCTTACAGTGAGAAATATTATGTTTATACAACAATTGTGTGTCTATCGAGACCTCTATGTATCCGGATAAGTGAGAGGGTTGTGTGCACGTAATCCGGATAACCGCACCATTTCTAATAGCAGATGGCCGTCCAAAGTCGGCGCCGAGTGCACATTGGTCTCCTTCCTTTTATGTATTGTCATCAATGTTTGATGTTTTGTATAATGTTCTAGTGAATATTGTTGTGTCTTTTTTGCGATTTGTAGTTTAGTATGATGTCATTTATGTCTCACTTTCTTGTGGGTTAGTTTCGCTGGGTGGAGCAGGGTGGTCATGCTGGAGACCATTCCCTTTCACGTATAGCTACACACCAACAGTTGCATCTAAAATTTACAATTACAAACGGTTCTTGCAATGCATTGATTTAAGTAATCTCTTTCTATATCCATCACCTGTTCTTCAACTACTCTCATTGGGGGCATGTTTTTACTGGTGACCAAAGTATAGTCAAGAACTACAAGTTGAGAGGTTTGATAAACAAGAGCCCCAAGGGGCACAACGCTCACCTGATACCCATGCACGCTCTAATTGACATACTGACATTGAATACTGATAGTGCCAGTACCAGGATTTTAGCCCACAACCTTTCTAAAAAGATTTTTGCCGGATGCAGAGAAGTGTTTTTTTCAGACAACCTTTAAAAGTACAAAAAAGAAAAAAATAGTCACATTTCAAAACAATAACTTTTTTACTGATTTGAAAAAAACGGATAAAGTGGTCCAACGTCATATGCCCAGCTAGTATAGTTCAATTATGCAACATCAAAAATAAAATCATATTGTAAAATTCCACATTAATGTGCAGCAGAAAAAGAATAAAACAATGAAATGATTTTACAAATTAAGTTTATTTAAAATTGAACACAAAACCTTTCATTATTGATAGCTAGCATGCCAGAAATTATAAAGCCTGTGTTTGTGAAACGAGAATGCCCCCGGCGGCATCTTTGTTAGTATAAACGCCATTTTCTGTTAAGTATGTGAGAGGTCAGCGTCAGCGTAATATTGGTATCAATGGAAAGATTTTGTCACAAGGAATACACATGTACAATATGAAAGCCGTATCACTAACCATTCAAAAGTTATGCCCAATGTTAAAGTTTTTGAGAAGTACGTGAAGGGTCAAGGTTATGGTCATGAGGTCAAAAATTTTGGTAAATACACATTTGAAATATGAAACCTCTATCACCAGCTTCCATTCAAAAGTTATGCCCAATGTTAAAGTTTTTCGGAAAACAGACAGACAAACAGACAGACGGACAGGCCAAAAACTATATGCTCCCGAATCTTTTATTCCAGGGGCATAAAAAACAAAGATTTTTCAGTTTTGCCTTTATTCACTGAAATCTATGAATTATGCTTTTGAATAGTATTGATTTCATCTCAAATACATGAAACGTACAGTTAAAATCGTTTTGATCCAATATTCATCAATTCAAGTGAGTTGTGCAGAAATTGTGCCAGTTTGTTTTCCAAAAAAGCAGTGTATGTTGTATCATACCTCATGACCCAGTGAAGCCATTTGAACAAATAATTTTCAGTAAATATGCTGAAATGCGACGCTTCTTGCCTATGCATATTTCAACAGGCGAGAAGGAGCGTCGCATTTCAGCATACGCTGTTCAACAACTCAAGTGGTTTCTCTAAGTTTCGCAGTTTGAAACAAATTAAAAGGCCCATGAAATTGTTAAGCTTGTCCAGCTAGCAGACCTACGACATCGTTATTTACTGTTAACTAATTGTACACGGACAAGTTGTTAGCGGAGAGAGTTCATGAAATGTATCGGTTGCATTGGATTTGCCGACAAGAAGTTATTTGGTCCGATAAAAACTCATCATGTATCTATTATTTGATCAGATAAAAATTCCCAAATGTCTTAACACAGGATCCTGTCGTTTTATGAGAGAAAATGTGTTATTATTCACAACCTCAGGCCTCTGTGTTCCTCTTAGAAATATTATACATACAAGATGACGAACACAGTGGCTTAAGGTTGTGAATAATAATTTATTTTCTCTATTAAAACAACAGCTTCTGTGGTCCAACATTTCATTGGAAGATTTCAGGAACTCTGAACGGAATTATTTATTTTCAAGAATTTCAGATATTAAATGTCCTATGCATTCTCAAAATCCAGAGGAAGAGATTACTCATTAGACGTTTCTTCAAGAAATCAGTCCGTAAATTACTTCATCTAAGGGAGTCTAAGACAGAGGAAATTCGAGCAAACTTTATACATGATAACAAGTATATGCAAGTGTTCCAAGTACATGAATGATAACCATTATGAAAGTGTTCCAAGTATAAAAATCTATTCCGTTTGCACTGTATCTCCTGAAATGTATCGCAGTACTACTTTGCGGTTTGTATTGCAATGAAGCGCCTAGCGGAATACGATGCGTCTTGGGGACGAAGATGAATTAATGCATATCTAGGTCATTGGGGACGAAGATGAATTAATGCATATCTAGGTCATTGTCCTGTCAAATAGTTCCGATTATCTTCCCGTGATTGTTTACTAGATAGATGAAATAAAATTTTGAATATAGTTTAAAGTGTGAAAGACATCTACATGTGTGGAAGAATGCGTGTGAAAATGGGTCCTCAGATCATAAAATTCGAATAATTCCGGTCCGGAACCAGGTGCATGGCTTTGAAAAAATATTTAAAAAGTTGTGTACTTTTAATCTTTACGGCATTTTTTTTTTTTTTTGTGATTCAAATAAAATTTCTTCATTAAAAAAAAGTATCAATGTGTTTAACCCGGTGCGATTTGAGAATTTTTCTCCTATTTTTGGTAAGAAAACATACATTATACCTATGACAATCTTAAAAAATATTCCTTAAAAATCCAAAAGTGGATATCTTGACAAAATTCTTTCACTTAAAGGGTACCATGCATGAATACCTCATACCTACAAAATGTCATGACAATCTGAAGAGTGGTTATAGAAAAGAAGCAGAAAATGTATGAAAATCACCCCCCCCTTCCTTTTTACATAAGAAAAAAATTCATAAAAAAATAAAAAAGTAAAATTTAAGCATAAAATACATATCAAAGCATTAAGTAAGTTATATATGATAAATATGCAGTAAATGAGTGTGTAAAATCATACACTTATTGAGTTATTTAAAGAAATAGTGCAAAAATTTGCATTTCTGGCTAAGTCCGAAGAGACGTCAAAAAAGCGTCAAAAATTTGACTTCGGAGTGAAACCAAAAATAACAACACTTCTTAAAGAAGTCCTCTACCCGTGGAGATTTTCGTGTATATTACAGTTCATATCAAACTAAATTCCAACAAGAATTTTCCCCATTATGTAATCTCGTTCAGAGCTGATATTGACCAATTTATATTTTACCACCTTTTCCAATGTCTCAAAATAGCTGTACACACCGGAAGTACGTCAGAAGTGTGTAAAAGGGAACCACGTCTCATAACGCTATATATAGAGATGTACATGCATGTTGTGGATACATGTACTAATGTACTCTTATAAATGCCAAAATAAAAGACATATCAAATGAGAGTGTATGAGTGATAAATATGATAAAAGAGCATTAAATAATGAAACCTAAATATTTACATTAAAACTACGAATGTACATAATTTATTTATATACGTACACGTGTACATGTGTTGATATATTTCAAACGACTTCCAGAATCCTAAAGTTTATCTCAGAGAGGGATTCTAAGGCATATATAGATAAAAAAAATCTAAAGGGAATCAACCTTCCTTTCCCCCGTAAAAAAAATGGGGGTAGGGGTAAGCCGTCTATTTCGGGAAAAAAAAACATACTACATGTACTAGTAAAACAAAGAAAAAATCTGCATTTTTGACGAATCCAAGGGGTCATGACGTCCAGCCGTCTAGATCACGCTTGTAGAGGGTATCCTATTTACAAAATTCTATAATTTCCCCGGTAATCTGACTCCCTCCCGTTCAGCCTATTGATACCACACGCCTTTGTTGACATTTGTACCTCCCCACTTCAAGTCGGCACGTACGTACTTCAAAAAATATTACCTTCCTTACATTTGAAAAAAGCATGCCATGTACATGTTAAAAGAGGGAGAAATTATGTCTGTGAAATATCGGTGAGAATTAAATGTAAAAATATAATTTAAGTCATCGACATGTTCAATGTACTTATTTTTGTGAGCGGGGAAAAAAGAAAGAAAGAAGGAAAGATACAAGCTAGATTTTTTTTTTAAATATATACAGGCCCCAAGTGCCGAAAAAAGTCAGTATGCAACAACTGTTAAAGACAAATATTAACCCCCCTCTCGCCCGAATTTCCAGACATAAGTCTCGTCTCCAGACCCCCCCCCCCTCATAAATAACGATACGGTGTTTGACGATTGTTGTTTTGTAAAACAATTTTTTTATTGAATGTAAACAAATAAATGTCCATCAAATGTTTCATCGAACGGATCTGTGTGGAACATCGAAATACGCAAGAACTTCAGTTTTCAATATGCAGAGCATAACCGGTTACATGTTTACAAAATTTTCGATAGATTGGGGTGGGGACGTAAATTTTAACTGCGGAAGGAGTCGCGACTGAATTTCGGAAAAAAGGTATTTGATAATCATAAACAAGATACCATATCAAATACTTGTATATGTATTCCGGATATCTATTTTCTTATTGTTCTGGGCAACACAGTGATCATTTTCTTTTGGAGCGGAGATAGTATTATTAATAAATTAATTCCGTCTTGAATTCTTGTAATGTACCTCTGAAATGAAAATCTCTCTCTCTCTCTCTCGTACTGAGATACTCGATCACTTAATGTTGACGGAGAACGCTCGTTACTGTCCGTTTAATTCTGAAACGATTAGAATTTCATTTTATTCGATATACATTACATTATCACTTCTCCTGGTATTGAATTTCAAGAAAGTTAATTTTTTTCCTGAAATCCTGAACGGAGCTAACAGACAACTTTATAGGCCATATCATTTATTTTTTTGTCGATCCTAATCATTTTAATTTTTTTACCTTCACAACTTTATATAACTTCAGAAAATAAATTTCATATTATCTGAAACGGCCAAAAAAATGTGTCGTCAATTTAATTTAATGACATTAATTTTCATTTTTCACCCTCTTCCTAATACAGTTGTTTCCCCCCCCCCCCCCTCAATCCTAGCTATTTATAAGCTGATTAGAATATCAATTTGAAATCCCATCTAGACATCTATAGGAAAGGCTTTTCTTACGATTTCATATCCTATAAAATTTCGATCTCACACCCTCCCTTCATTATTCAATATTTTCCGTGTTCATGTAAGTCTTACCAGGAATGGGACCCCCCCCCCCCCACTCCACCTGGATGAATCCGACAATGAAATTGTACAGGTCTTTTAAAAAAACCACTGATGTCTTATTTACTTTGAAAATGGTTAAACCGAAAAATAATTATAAATGTACCATATAAACAAAGAGACACATATACTATATTTCACATTACGTCATCGTATGAATGTGTAGTGTATACACACATCGGACGTCACGAATTTGTACTTTCAATTTCGGCGGAAGTTGCAGACTATTCTGTGTTAAATCGCTAGCTTGTTGATATGGGCCTATAAATCGCTGTTTCATGGATAAACGAGACAATATATTTTTATGGAACTAACAATACATTGTAATTTGAGTTTGTCCGAGTAAATGTAAGTGAAAATACCCACGGGTAGAGGACTTCTTTAAGACATCTCTGTAGATCATCCTGATGCTTTCAGTTTGTCGATACGTGCTTCCGTTCTGAAGAAGAAGTTTGTCAAGGGAGGGTACCCCCCGTGACCTACTTTTGCCTGTGGTGGCGCCACCTGTTGAGGGATCCGGACGAAAAACAACAACACTTGTAGGGGATCATTAGTACTTTATACCTACCAAGTTTCATCAAAATCCCTTAAGCCATTCTTGAGAAGAAGTTGAAAATGTGAAAAGTTTACGACAGACAGACGACAGACAACACACGACAGACGACAGACGACGGACGCCGGACGGATCGCTATGACAATAGCTCACTAGAGCCTTTGGCTCAGGTGAGCTAATAAGGGAAAAAAATTGTTGGGGTCCTGCGGGGGTTTGGAGCCACTTCCCATTGGTCCATTGGGCATGGAAAACATACATTATACCTATGTACAATCTTAAAAAATATTCCTTAAAAATCCAAAAGTGGATATCTTGACAAAATTCTTTCACTTGAAGGGTACCATGCATGAGTACCTCATACCTACAAAATGTCATGACAATCTGAAGAGTGGTTATAGAAAAGAAGCAGAAAATGTATGAAAATCACCCCCCCCTTCCTTTTTACATAAGAAAAAAAATTCATAAAAAAATAAAAAAATAAAATTTAAGCATAAAATACATATCAAAGCATTAAGTAAGTTATATATGATAAATATGCAGTAAATGAGTGTGTAAAATCATACACTTATTGAGTTATTTAAAGAAATAGTGCAAAAATTTGCATTTCTGGCTAAGTCCGAAGAGACGTCAAAAAAGCGTCAAAAATTTGACTTCGGAGTGGAACCAAAAATAACAACACTTCTTAAGACATCTCTGTAGATCATCCTGATGCTTTCAGTTTGTCGATACGTGCTTCCGTTCTGAAGAAGAAGTTTGTCAAGGGAGGGTACCCCCCGTGACCTACTTTTGCCTGTGGTGGCGCCACCTGTTGAGGGATCCGGACGAAAAACAACAACACTTGTAGGGGATCATTAGTACCTTATACCTACCAAGTTTCATCAAAATCCCTTAAGCCATTCTTGAGAAGAAGTTGAAAATGTGAAAAGTTTTAAATTACGACAGACAGACGACACACGACAAACGACAGACGACGGACGACGGACGTCGGACGGATCGCTATGACAATAGCTCACTAGAGCCTTTGGCTCAAGTGAGCTAAAAAGGATACAAAATACAGAGAAAGTAAATCCTTTACATGGAACAAAATTTCAAAATTATCATGGACTCTAGCGAGGAATATGCAAGAGGTTGTGCTTAGAAAGAGGATGTACAGCTCGGCGCCCTTGCCGAATGGATATACTCTACCATAGGGTTACTATTATCTAGAATTTACCATTTAGAATCTACTTTGAACACCAGATTCCAGTCTATCTTTCAAGAACCTGGTGCTATCACAGAGCTTACCTACCTCCAAGTACATTATGTCATTACGCCAGCAGACAAAGCCTCAAATAATGACACATTTACTAGCAAAAAGTACTATTTCAACAGCCTTGTTAAAGAGTTAATTCTGAAAACGACACCTGGAAATCCTACTCACACTTTTCTGCTTCTTAGATAATAGATACATGTAACTACAAATCGGCACTCGCTTCCTTTGGCTTTGACACAAACAATTTAGATTTACCATACTGTATACCTAAAATGCATAAATATCCGTACAAACAACGTTTCATGGCTGGTTCCTCTATCTGAAATCAAATCTGAACTTCAAATATATCGTTCGACAGTATATTTTCCTAAGCGGTCTTAAGCAGATGCGGATTTTAAAAGAAAGGAGGGGATCTCGAACAACACTCAGTTGCAGCAGGAACAGCAAAACCAAAAACCCACTGTAAAAACACAAAGCAGACACGCAAAGAATGAGACGAAAATGGTACAATGAACGCCAAATCACATAGACAAAATCAAACATAAATTACAACACATAGACAAACGAGACCAATGGGCAATCGGTGTCGACTTAGGACGGCCATCTGCCACGTCAGTAGCAGAAGGTATGGTTATCCTGGATTTCGTGCGCACAACCCTCCCACTTTTCAGATTACCAAGAGGTCTCGAAGAGAACTTACAATTGTGGTGTAAAACAACCTCCTTACTGTAAGATGACCACGCACAAACAAGACCGCAAAACACAGGGGCCCAAGCAACACAGATGAAAATGTAAATGGATATATAAAGAGGGCGTATGTAATGCAGTCCGTGCTCTGCCGGCTTTAGCGAGCGTATGTATGTTTTCACCCGAGGAGTTCCGACTGACATTCAGAGAGGAGAGGTGGTCGGGCCCTGTCATCTCTAAAGAGGTTTGGAGGTTGGGCCCGTCCAATGGTCACAGTCAGTCAGAGTGTAAGTCCTAAGAATGCGCTTTATGGAATTGTATAGAATGGAATATGAAGACGTTTAACACTGGTACAAGACTGTAGATTGGTCAAGTTCAAGTACATGTACCATGCCGAGTGTCCGTTTGGTAACATAAGGATCGAATCCACGATATAAAAGGCGTTTGATTATTCTGACGCGTTTCCGATGGTTATGTTGTCTACCTTACCGTCTTTCGGTACGTTTTTGGACATAGTAACTTTACATATTTTGGGCATATTACATTGTTTAGATTTGAGGATCACTGACGAGGATTAAGTACCCGAGATGTGCATGTCTGGTCCATGTTGCCAATTTATCTGTTCTTAAATGATGCTATTCAATATGAAGACGTTTAACATTTCTACCACTTGGTGAGTGTCACTGCTGATGGACCAGGAGTCCCCGATGGCACATGTAGCCAAGTTCGATCAATGTCGGCGTATCGATTCTTCAACGCATTCTAAAATTTCTGTTTTCAAAATTTCTAAAACGTGGGTCCTGTGGCATAATATCCCACCCATCCTGCTACGTCTTTTGGTACGTTTTGGATATAGTAGCTTCACACTTTTTGTGGCATATTACATTGTTTAGATTTGAGGATCACTGACGAGGGTTAAGTACCCGAAACGTGCATGTCTGGTCCATGTTGCCAATTTATCTGTTCTTAAATGATGCTATTCAATATGAAGACGTTTAACACTTTAATCCTTCTTATTTTGTTAATTATGTCACCATAAAATGGAGGTTGTGAAATACCCAAAGTAATATACTTTGATGTTTGTATGGGTCCGAATTTCGAAAGAAATTGACAATAATTATTGTAAAATTTCCAGAAAGTCTTTACTAGTTTGTAAAATCGAAAACCTTGACCTACACGTTTCTTCGTAATTTGTAAATTTCTACTTTGAAAATCCAAAATATCAGTATATGCTCTAGCAAATTTATTGATTTTAACTATGACACAACCTACTTTGCAAAGAAAAATCAGATTCAGAAACAGATATTATTCAGATGTTTTAACAATTGTGCCCCATTCCTTGCCGACATTTTCCTTTGCTCGTACGAAGATGAATTCATTCAATCTTTGGTCTCTGAAAGGAATAGATACGAGGGTTTTCCGTAAAGCAAACAATGGTAAAATAAATGAAAGTATCATTTTTATTACATTCAAGAAGGGAGGAGATCTCCAACATGACACCGTTGCAGCATCAACAGCAAAACACCAAAAACATCCGATGCAAAAACACAAAAGACGAGTACAGCACGAGACGGAAAAGAGACACACGACATGTAAACATCAAACACAAAAGACTACACATAAACCGACGAGACCAATGGGCAACCGGTGCCGTCTTTGGACGGCCATTTGTCACGCAATTAGCAAATGTTGTGGTTATCCTGGATTACGTGCGCACAACCCTCTCACTTCACCAATTACCCAGAAGTCTCGAAGAACGTATAATTGTGGTGTAAAACAACCTCCTCACTGTAAGATGACCTCACACAAACAAGACCGCGAAACGTAGAGGCCCCAGAAACACAGATGAATATGTAAATGGATATAAAAAGATGGCATGCGTAATACAGTCCGTGCTCTGCCGGCTGTAGCGAGCTCATGTATGTAATCACCCGAGGAGTCCGACTGACATTCAGAGAGGTGGTCGGGGCCCTGTCTTCTCTAAAGAGGTTTGGACAGGGCCCGTCATGGAGTCCCGTCGTCACAGTCAATTAGAGTGCAAGTCTCGAGGATGCGCTTGTACAAGACTGTAGATTGGTCAAGTACCAAGCCTAGTGTCCGTCTGGTAATTTTAGGATCATATCCACGGTATATGATTCTGACGCACTTTTGATGGTTATGCTGCCTACCTTTGATCCTTCTAATTTTGTTTATCATATCACCATAAAAGACAGGTTGTGTAATACCCAAAGTAATGTTCTCTGTTGCGTGTATAGATCCGAGTTTTAAAAGAAGTTGACTGTAATTTTTGTAAAATTCCCAGAAAGTCTTAACTAGTTTATGAAAGCGGAAACCTTGACCTAAAAGTTTTTTGGTAATTTGTAAATTTCTACTGTGAAAATCCAAAATATCAGTACATGCTCTAGCGTACCATACCGGATGAGCTGTGATATGTAAATGCCGTATGACGGTAATCGTGGAACATCACCGTCAAGCCAGGGGAAATTTACTATGTTGAATCCAAAATCATCTCTTTTGTCATATACACTTGTATGAATCTTTCCGTTTTCAATTTTGATATTTAGGTCCAAAAACGGTGTTTCTGTATTTGTAACGTTTGCCTTGTTAAGTGTTAATTCTTGTGGATAAATTTCATTCTTATATAATTCAAAAGCAAGATTGTCAATGGTTAGAATATCGTCCAGATTTAAAATTACACTGGTTTCAATATAGACTAATAAATAGAATCTTAGCTACTAATTCATATTTGAAGAAAATAGGATATATTCAATCGGATCTATGTACTTTCTGCAATCAAGACAAAGAAACAATTCTACATCTTTTCTGTGAATGTCGGTTTTCAAGAGACATATGAAAGAATTTAAAAACATGGATGAGTAATTTGTTAGGTGAGAATATAAATATTGAACCAATCGACATACTGTTTTGTAATGATGATATGTCAAATATCCAAAAAATGATAATACTTCTTGTAAAATTGTACATATATCAACAGAGAATGCAGTAAAGATTACCAGATTTTAATGGTTTTACTGAATATTTGATAAAATACCAAAAAACTGAAAAAATGATTTATTATAATAAAAATGAATACATGAAATTCATAGACAGATGGAACCTTTTTTAGGCTGATAGAGTAAAAACCGATACTTTCAAATACTCAGATTGTGTCATACGTATCCTTTTTCCCGGGAAAAGCCATTATACTCAACTGTAAATGCTGTGTGAATGTGTGTATGAAAGTGTAAATGTTTTTATCCATATACAAAATGCCAGTGGAGAAATATATATTATTGACTATGATGTAAATTGCCGCTGAATAAAAAAAATTAAAAAAAAAAAAAGAATATCGTCCGGATACCTAGAAGTATTATTGAAACATTTCAGATCATCAAATTTTCTTTGCTTTTGAAGATTTTGGATGAATTCTTTTTCATAAGTGTATAAAAATAAATCTGCAAGAGGCGCACAGTTAGTACCCATAGGACCTACAACCTGCTTGTATAGATCCTCACCAAATATGATGCTAGTTTCATATGATGAAAGTTTCATATCAATAATATTTAAAATTTCATCACAAACAAAGCACCAATAGTTATATTTCTATTCAATATAAAAAGGACAATTCCTCCTACCCGGAGCACCAGCATATGAGAGTCCTTGACGTTATCCGTTATAAACTTATTTGACCATTCTACTCTCCTCACTAAAGCCCTGGTCACAACCCACCGTGCGTGCTTTTAGGACGTGCGTGTTTGTGGAGGCTACGTGCGCTGCGTTTTTCTGAAGACACAAGGAAGGAAGTGGCAAGAGTACGAAAGGAGTGCGTCATCGCACGTCGCATACACGGTTATATGGACGGTTACATGCATCATATGTAGCACACAAAAAGAAGTGCGTTGCACGTACTTACGACGTGCGTGCAAATTGCTTACAACGAACTTTCTCCGTGCGTCTTCTACGTTATTGTAAGGATGTCGAATTTACACGTACTGCTAGAGCTGTTCGAATAAGCGACGTAAACGAACTTCGTACTACGTATAGGTACGTAAAGGAACAAAATGAGGGGTTGTCTCAAAAGCACATTATTAAACATATGCAACATAATTTCTTACTTTAGTTTATCAAAAGGATAAATCTGGCAGCATTATAAGCGAAATTGACGTATGCTGTCCTATATTCGTTTCACAACTACTAATATTCTAAGCTTTCGTTTTGGTTTCGTCGTGTTTTTGAAATGGTATTTAACTGACCGAATTAGTGGGATAAGAGTATTTATTAAGATGTTTGTTGGCCTTAAACCTGTATGTGTAGACTGAATTTTTGGCCGAAAATTTCCGCTGCCGCTCAACACCTTACTTTGAATTCAATTAGGATAAGATTTCTGCAATACAAATTCTTATATGAGCATGTCATCCATTGCAAGATATAAAATCCCGATTTTTCCCTCGCATACCATCCATTTCAAGATATATAAGCCAGAATATCCCCTTGCACTTTTTGACAGGTCTTTTTTTTTTTTCTTATATACTAAGTTTGTCCAAATATTCTTACAGCAAGGGGGATAGGATTTGTAACCTTCCTACCCATTAAAAGAATTAAAAAACTCCGTTAAATCGCTTCCTTCGCCGGATACATTATCTTTTATATATTTCATTGTTTGGAATTAGGATCACTGACAAGCTCGAGGGTCAAACACCCCAAACGTGCATGTCTGGTCCATGTTGCAAATGTATCTGTTCTAAAATAATGCTATGAATTTGAAGACGTGTGATATAGCGATACAACTTTTCATGTCGATTAATGCTTCCATTCATTTAACGGCTAAAATTTTATCTCCATACTTTCTGCAGCCAACAAAACGTTCATTCACCGTAAGATAATGTCTGACGTCCCCCAGAAACCTCAATCCTGGACCCGCTTTGATGGTGCCTAGAAGCTGCCAGACCCATTTCCTTTTTATATCCCCCTAAGTCAAATATTTTATTCGCCCTTGATATGTTACACAATATCATATCGTCTCAAGCGCATGATAGGTTGATTCCCTTTCCCTTAGGTCAGACAAAAAGGAGAATGTAGAGAAACAAGAGAAAATAGACCATCATACGCTTGTGTATATGGTATCCTCTACCTTAGTGGATTACAAAGGGGTGTTTTGAGAGAGAAAAGTTATGACATAGGCGTCCTTATCCAAGGATCAATGTGAAGAGTGTAGAAATATTTTTTTTTCAATGAGTTAAAGAAGATCCTGACGATAATCTCTACAACACTCACAATAGAGCACAAAGTTAAGCATCGACGGACACCTAGCAAGCTAGAGGTGGGACCAGGTGCCCGGGATGAGTATACATCCCCTGTTGGCTTAACTACTGTATGCATTTTATATATTGCTTCATTTTTGTGCATGAACATCGACGGCGGGTGCTTACTCCTCCCGGGCACCTGGTCCCACCTCTAGCTTGCTAGGGTCCGTTGATGCTCAATTAGGTGCTCTATTTTGAGTGCTATTGAGATTGTCGTCAGGATCTTCTTTAACTCATTTCCTTACTTTTTCTTACATTATTGACTAGAAAAGATATTTAAAATACTTTTGGGGCTATAAAATGCACACAGTTTAACCATTTTGTGTTCAAGTATTCAGTTTTCAATCAACCCTTCTATTGGAAAAAAACAACAAAATCTCGACCGGCCTTTGCGTCCTGTACATTGTCCTGTACATTGTCTTCAGATTTATGAATGAACACGTCCGCAAAAGAAAATCAAAACACATCACATTACCATAAAATTATGGAGAAATGATGCTGTTACGCCAATTCCCCCTTCACGTCGAAACCACTCTAGCTACCACCTGTCTTATAATAAAGAACAAATGCAATTTCGTAAAATAAAGAAGCAGAGAGATACCTTCTGTTGCACGGTTCTCCAAATTATTTCGCACAACACTACCACTTATCATAGATTTATACCCCGCCATCAAAGGTTTAGGGTATTTTGAAATGTTTATTTTTGTCTGTCAGCCGTCTTTAGTTAATCAAAACTCTATAAATACGGCTTGATTTATTTTATCGATACTTTCAAGTAAGTTATATATATACTTTCGATAACATGTTTAATAATATGCTTTTGAGACTACCCCTTATTTTGTTACCTTACGTACCAATACGTAGTACGAAGTTCGTTGGTAGGTTTACGTCGCTTATTCGAACAGCTCTATGAACACAAGGAGTCCCAACTACCTTGCGTCGAAGGTGCAATGCACGTACTTGCAACGTACTTACAACGTGCATGTCGTACTTCTTGTTGAATTCGTAGACAGCACGCAGACAGCACGCAGCGAAAGTTCTGTATACACTAAAACTGCTACGTCCTGTCTGCGTGTCTCCAAGGTCAGCAAGGAGGCCGTAGGGGACACGTACTGACAACGCACGGACAACGTACGGGTACCCAAGGTTTGCCTATGTTTTTGCATGTAGATAGCACGTACGTGCACTCATGGCGGGTTGTGACCACCGCTTCAATGTTGATTTCTAAGAATTTTCGGAACCCATCCAGCAAAGACATGACTCGTGTTAGGATCATGGGATAAGATCTTGTGTACGATTTTTTTATATAAATTTAATGTTACCTGCAATTTCCCAAATTATTAGTCGTCGATCATTATGAATCACGTCACCTTCTTCATTTAAAAAGACTTCTTTCTTTTTTAGAAAGCCTTCTCTAGTGCTCCTCCGTCCTACAAACTGCCCCTAACGTCCAAACAATCCTCTTTGCCACTTACGAACAACTAGTTAAGTATAATTTTTTCCGACTGTTTAAGGAATATATAGGTCACTGTCGGTGTTTTTCTGAAGCCTTTACAAAACTTTTTCACAATGTTAAAATTATAGTTTTATCCGCGGAATTTTACAAAATGCAAATGAAATGAAAAAAAAATGACAAACAACATATTTCGGTAAAAATTCATCTTGCTCCGGGTCACCATCTTATGTCCAATTACAAAGTCATAGTTGTAATATTGAAATCAAAATATAATAATTGTTTACATTTCTTAATTCGCAAATAGTATATGATAATTAAAATACTTAAAATAAATATCTTCGACGCTTATTTTCCTTCATTAAAGCCTTGTCCACGAACTTTACGGACAACCCTCGTACTTAGCTTCTCACTTTAATTTCGTTTACAGATATAAAGACGATGTGATGTCCATCATCAATCCAAAATTCGTGGATTACCTTAGCAGAATCTATCCGTCGGAGGTTGAAGTCAAAGAAACTACCGAGACTAATAATTCAGCATTCTATTTGGACATAATGATTTCCTATGATACTGATGGTCACATGAACACCTCACTTTATGACAAACGAGTCGACTTCAGTTTTAGTTTCAGCATCACAAACTTTCTTTTTCTGAGTAGCAACATCCCTTCGTCGCCTGCTTATGGCTTGTTCATATCTCAAATGATACGTTATGCCAGAGCAAGTAGCTAATATACAGATTTTGTTCTGAGAGCTAGGCGTATTTCAGATAAGCTTCTTAGTCAGGGATACGTTTGAGATCGTCTAACATCGTCAAGAGGAAGTTATACGGTCGATATGGTAAAATAAGGTTCCTAGAAAGATGACATGAACATACCTCCGGTACTATCCCGAATAGATTAATTCAGTTCAGGGACTTCCAAAAATGGAATATGTATCATACCAAAAAAACAGTATTTCATACTTGACGATAAAACGAGATCTACTCTAGAATATCTCATAGATTCTAAGAAACAAGACACTGAGAGTTCGCTTCTTTTCATGTGGTGGAGGTTTTTGTTTGCTTGCTTTGGTTTCTGTTCTGTCCTGATTTTTTATGCCTTCGGTTTCTGATTTTCTGAATTATCGATTGTGTGCTGTATACAGGATATGGTCATTATCCATATTTGTCATATCATTACGACAACAGAGCTTTTTTTTAATGCTGATATATGGTTTTGTGTTTGATCAATGCTAATAACATAAATGTCCAGTGTTAATATTATGGTATTAAAAACCAATGTTAGATCAAATTTTGTTCTCAGCTTATAACATTTTCATTGCTGTAAATTTGAAATTGTATATAAGATTACGACGCAGGTAACGATACTAAATTTTCTCTCTCGGTTGACCAATTTTTTTCTCTCTGTTGAAAGCATGTTTCAACCAGATGTCCTCATCATCATTTATAAAATTCCCAGGGGAATGATTCTTTTCAGTGCAGACAGGAAAAACCGTAAATTGCTTCAAAGGCACTTTCTATATAGACATAACGTCAGACAGTGCATGAATTTTATATATTTTCATTTCCATGCTTCATAAACATCGACGGCGGGTGCGGCTAGCCAACAGGGGATGCTTACTCCTCCCGGGCACCTGGTCCCACCTCTGGCTTGCTAGGGGTCCGTCGATGTTTAATTTCGTGCTCTATTGTGAGTGCTGTTGAGATTATCGTCAGGATCTTCTTTAACTCAATTGCTTCAAAGGCAGTATCAATCTATTTCAAACCTGCATGGCATCGCTTGTGGATAAAATGATCTATTTCAGACCATTCCTTCCATTCAAATTTATCTATAAAAGTACGTTTAACAAACACCAAACCTAAGTGTTTGTTCACCATGACAAGCAGTGCAGTTCTCATATCGCTGTTGGTGGTTGGGGTATGTGCCGTCTCCGAAATAAATGCAGGTAAGAAATTATCTTGCAGGTAAAATGGGGGATAGGTTAATATCTTATTTGACAAATTTATAGAGATGAATTGAATTCAATTTGTATTTTATAGAGAGAGATTTACTGTATTTAGATTATCTATGTGGTATGCCTCTTTTACGACTTTTGCTGTACTTGACAGTAAGTGTTTTGAATACTTTCCCTGACATGGTCGCCATAGCACTTTCTATATAGAAATGGCCTCAGACAGTGCAGTTCATGCTTTTCATATGTTTTCTTTTCGTACATGAACACCGACGGCGGGTGCGGCTAGCCAACAGGGGATGCTTACTCCTCCCGGGCACCTGGTCCCACCTCTAGCTTGGTAGAGGTCCGTCTATGCTCAATTTTGCGCTCTATTGTGAGTGCTGTTGAGATTACCGTCAGGATCTTCTTTAACTCATTGCTGTGGGTACTGCAATCGAGACTTGTTGTAGATCCTCTCCTTTGTTGTAGATCCTCTCCTTTCTTTAATTTCGACATACTTTGAATTTTAATTGTTTTGAATCCCTTCGACTACTTGTGGTTTATGATACAAATCAAATACTTGTAAAATTACAATTTCCATGTCCAGCTTCCTACAAAAACTACAATCATTATATTAACACCTCAGTTAATACTTCAAATGATATATACCCGATCAACAGAAACCAACATCATGCATATATAATAGGCAATTTTTGCAGTTAATCATCAAAAATGTTAGAATAAACATAGAAGAAATGAGTTAAAGGAGATCCTGACGATAATCTCAACAGTACTCACAATAGAGCACCAAATTAAGCATCGACGGACCCCTAGCAAGTTAGAGGTGGGATCAGGTGCCCGGGAGGAGTAAGCATCCCCTGTTGACTCCATGTACCGAAGAAGTACCAATCAGTTATTCAGTCTCAAAGTCGAGAAGGTAAGGAAAGTTAGAGTAAACATCGAATGTTAACGTCTTTTAAATTCAATAGCATAATTTAAGAATGGATCAATTTGCAGTATGGACCAGACATGCTGTACCTACGTTCAATCCCGACCTCGACAATTGCCAGGTCGGGAGAGATCGGCTTTTATCTTGGTCTGGTCCAGGGTATGTTGGTCCAAAATCGATCGGTATAAGAGTGGGCATGCTTTAGAGGTCAGGAAAAGTTTCCCGTACTCTTTCAACCGGTTGAAAAAATACGGGAAACTTTCCCGCTCTCTTTGGGGTCGCGAAATAGTCGGCACTTGGTCGGGATAGTCGGGGGTACAGCCTAGGTTAATCATATCCTGGTCGGCAAAGAGCGTGGCTTGAGATGGTCTGATCGATATTTAACTAAAGTCCGCTCTCTTCACGCATAAGATACGCTTTAAAAGCCATTCTCTGTAAGGACCAAAATCTATCGGCATGGCATGTCATGGATTCTAATGATTTTCGGTATAAAAGGTACATATTAGGTACTGACTATGAAAATAACACTTTTCGGCCAATGTGAACTCTGGTTGCCATGGCAACGAGGTCATTCTATTTATGGCACTTTTGGGACCATGAAATAAGCCAGCACCGGAGACTTCGTTGCCATGGCTACCATTGTAACAGCTTGTTTATCTTTATATAATCTATTATTTCTTACTTCCATTCTTACTTAGTAAACTTAGTTATGTGATATTTATCACAGGATGCTTATTGTATTAAGTCAAAATAAGTTAAAATGAAGCGAAAAAATAGAGGTGAAAATAAGGGCCAATTCAGTGTGTTTTTGACCATTTCCAATCTTAAATATCACAAAATCACCAATAGGAGACCAGTGATTTTCATCAAAGGAAATATATCGGGAGTTCGCTTCTTTTCATATGGTGGAGGTTTTTGTTTTTGTTTGCTTTGGTTCCTGTTTTATCCTGATTTTGTATGCCTTCAGTTTCTGATTTTCTGAATTATCGATTTTGTACTGTAGACAGGGATATGGTCATTATCCATATTTGTCATTATTGACAAATAAAATGAACGAAAAATTGGAGTGGGCTATTTAAAAGTTTTACTTAAATTCTGTCGTCAAAGACCGTTGCCATGGAAACATTAGACATTTTTGCTTGTTCCATATCATCTTTGAAATTGATTTTATTCCTCTTTAGAGTTACATAAGATTGTCAAAATGTATGCATGTTTAGATATGACTTAGATCTTTTATATAAAAATAATTCAAATGTTCAAGGTCATTGGCTTGATGTTCAAGGTCATTTATACTTTGAGACTCAAATTTTGCATAAAATATTCACTTTTTAAGTTTTTGTTACCGATTTTAATGATTTTTTTTATTTTAATATTTTCAAAGGTCATATTTATTATGAAAGCACATGAATATAAGAAACAAAAATCTTATTTTAAACTGGAGCAATTTAATAGGAAAATATGTTTTCGTCAAGAAACAAGAAAATACAGATTTCGTCCTTTTTTATCAAAATACTTTAGATATTCGAAGATGTGAAGAAACCTTATCAATGGTTCTAAGAAATTAGTGATACATTTAGCATTTTATGGCAAATAGATGTTAAGTTCAATATTTCAAGGTTTCTAAAATATTGGCACCTTCATTTTATGAAAAATAAGGCTTTTTCGTCAAATCTGGTCACTTAATGTTTAATGACCTTGGTAATTCATTGGGTAACCTTGAAATATTTTCAAGGTTATTTTCATATTAAAACGCCTCTGATAGATGTATACGTGAAATTCTGTTCCAATATATAAAGTAGATAGTTTGATAGAGGTTGTTTTTAAATTCATCGTATGGAAACCTTTCAGGCGATTGTTGCCATAGCAACTAAATTTGATGCTGCTTTGCATATAAAAGGACAAATTAGCCCAATTAATTTTTATATTAATGTATAGTCGAAAGATGATACTAATTGGATAACTAGAATTTGGACTTCAAAAATTGGTGCTTATATGAAATTTTCAACCTTGTAAAACTGTAAAAAACATGCAAAAAAGGGTCTTGAAGTGCCCAAAACAGAGCTTTTTGATACCTTGTTTTGCCCAATTTCTCATCTTGTATACAAAAGGCATCCGAGATGAATGTAAAAAACTTTTCAAATATGCATAATAATAAGGATTAAAAGAAAATAATCAAAGCAATTTCAGATTAAAAAATAATTGTTTCCATGGTAACGAAGCCTACAAATATGCCTCGTCCTATAGATTTTCCCGATTTTTGAAACTTCAGACACGGTTACCATGGCAACGACAACCTTTTTGAAAAAAAACTGGGGTTGATTTACATACTAGTACTTCATATTGAACTTCCATACCAAAAATCCATGACATACCGTGCCAACATGTCTTGAAATTCCTTGGCTCTTACAGAGAATTGCTGTTAATTACGCCCTGTTCCCGATCTTAACCCGTCGAAGTACGCTCTTAACACGATCTATCCACTACAGATTCAATGCTTGCTGATCTTACCAAGACCTTTTCTTAATCATCTTGCGATCTATTCATGCTCTATAAAAGTCACCGTTCCACTGCAATCCCGCTGTACCTACGACCATTCCCGACCGCAATTTTCGCAAGAGTGGGTAAAACTGTCCCGACCTTTTCATTTTTTTTCCTGACATCACGCTCTATTCCCTACTGATTCCCGATCAATTAATGACCGATTCACGTTTCAACGCGGACTTACTCACGCTTTACCCGCTATACTCATGATCATATTGCCGACCAAGTCCCGTTCTATCCGATCAAACTCCGATCTATTTCCGATGCAATTCCGATCTATTACCGACTGTCCCTGACGCATTCCCGCACAAAACACATTTTTTTACTTAAACTGATCTCATTTGTCATCCAATGATCGTATCGGCCAAGAAGAAGCCTATATTTCTCGATTTGATCTAGCCTTACCCAAAAGTGTCGCAATCAAAATTAAAAATTTTCTTTACTTAAAAAAGGGCATTGGATAGCCAGGAATTGTCGCCGCGACATTTTGATAATAAGTATTTTGAACAAATCAGTATCAGTGCGAGAAAATGAACGAAATAATCACACATCCTATTTGTAGCGTCGTTTTGTCATAACTTGAAAGTGTCCCCAACATTTTGAGCAAACATAACAGTAAAATTTCTTCATTCAACATCCCTATTTCTAAGTTGGATCTTCCTACAATATACTGCATACCTAAACCGCACAAGTCTCCTTACAAATTTCGATTTATTTTTTTTTTAGCAACTGCTCAACTACAATTTTGTATAGAAACCTGACGTCAGCACTCATGGCGATAAAGGAATACGTAGCAAAATATTGTGAAACTGTTCTAAACAGAAATGTCGTATTTTTTGGGGGGGGGGTCTATTAAAAAATTCAGTGGATGTGATTGACAAAATGAACTAGAAATGTTCAAGCCAATACGATTTCTTCATACGACTTTTCAAAACTGTACACCACGCTTCCTCACAAAAAAAAAAATTAATTATCAATTGTCCGAACTCATTGAATGGTGCTTTAAGCGAGAGGGGAAAACTTATATTTGTACATCTGAATCAAAGGGTTTCTTTCCGCTGCAGAATACAGATCATACAAATCATGGACATGACATAACAAGGGTTAAATACCCGAAACGTGCATGTCTGGTCCATGCTTTAAAATTATCTGCTCTAAAATGATGCTATTGAATTTTAAGATGTTAAAGATGTAGTGACCTGTGTATTGTCTTGTCCTTCCTCTTTGACAAAATTTAAGCAAGATTTAGTAAGAATCTGTATAGACAGGTTTTAGGGATCCCTATGGGTACTAATTGTGCGCCTCCTGTTGCAGGTACCTGGATGATATTCTTACTATCGACAATCTTGTTTTTGAAAAGTATACAAATTGATATTTATCCCAAAAAAAATTGACCCTAAACAAGGCAAACGTTACAATTACAGAAACACCATTTTTTACCTAAATATCAAAATTGTTAATGGAGAAATGCATACAAAGTTGTATGACAAAAGAGATGATTTTGGATTCAACATAGTAAATTTTCCCTGGATTGACGGTGATGTTTCTAGATAACCGTCATACGGTATATGCATTTCACAGCTCATCCAGAATGCTAGATCATATATTGATGTTTTGGATTTTAATAGCAGAAACTTACAAATACGAAGAAACTTTTAGATCAAGGTCTTCGCTTTCACAAACTAGTAAAGACTTTCTGGAAATTTTACAAACATTATTGTCAACTTCTTTTGAAATTCGAACCCATACAAGCAATAGAGAGTACATTACTTTATGGTGATATGATGAACAAAATTAGAAGTATCAAAGGTAGGCAGCATAACCATCAAAAATGAGTCAGAATCATCAAACGCCTTTTATACCGTGGATGATCTCTTCTTTCTGATTCGCTGATCGTTGATGGCCATTATACGATATTGACGATAGTGTAGATCTATGTATGTCTTTGTTAGAGTTTTCACTGTCTGTACATCATCCTAGTCTGATGGACAGATTTTTAATTTTCTCTACAAATTCTTTACATACAAATGAAATGGAAAAATTACAAAGAAATAATGAGCATCAAACAACCACATCTATGTACAACAATCAATGACACGAACATAAAAATACCAACCGAGAAGCAAATCTTAGGCAATATTGAAAAAAGATGACCACGCAGTCACCTGCTATGCACATAGTAAATACTGTTCCTACATGTATTCCTCTCACTTTTTCGTATATAATGCCTGACTATTATTTTTGATTTTGAAAATGGAATTACTTCACCAAAAACAAAAACAACACTTTTTGAAATAACAAATTAAAGCAACCAGGAAAACTAGCTTTTCTCTCTAGTCCATTTATTACAGTTGAAAAAAGGACATTAAGATCACTCAGTATGCAACTAAAATTGCAAATATATATTACACTTGCCTAATGATGCGATCGCAGTGTTGTAGATATAACTTTTACAGAAGAAATTTGGACTTTTGATATATTTTGTATTTTCTTTTAATCTGCTATTCATATTACCAATGTCTTTGGGTTTTTTAAATGAAACTTTCTTGTTGATCTTCATTTTAGATCATCATTTAGTAAGAAGGACCGTTGCTGAGATGATAACATAAGTCACGTCGTTATAAAAGTTTGATTTTACTATTGTTGTATCGCATCTTTGACGTTTTAATATCCGTCATTGAAGAGCTTTGCTGTTGGTTCTGCAACCGGGTCATGTTGGAGATCCCCTCCTTTCTTCTAGCATACATTGCGCTGACCCTATTCTTTACGTCATACTTTTCATACTTTCTTCAGAATTTTTACTTTATTCGGAGCTCTTCTGGAATTACAGCCATCGACGTACCAACGCTCCTGTTGCGGCGAACTTTCCGTTGCCAGCAGTCGACAACATACACTTTTCTGGCTTTCCCTTTTTTGTTGTATTGTAGAGATATTTCGTCCTTATTAATTTCGAAATTGCTCAGTTTTTGTGGTACAGCATCACAGAGTAAAGCACCCGGCCCCACTATGTGACCCTTGAGTACTGTCCATGGGTCTGCTGGAGGCCTTAAAGGGGTTCTCTGACTCAATGCATCATAAAAAGCATCCATTACATCTTGTAACATCTACTAATCTTAATGGAGAGTAAGTGTGGATGCTAAAAGGGATAAATTGTTACAACCTTAATCAAAGGTTTATTTTAATGTTGAAAACAAAGAAAAGGAAGAATTTAAACCCTGACCAGTGTATTTGACATGTATATTTACATCTCGGTAGTAGTAAAATAAGCGTCAAAAGATACTTTTTATTATTGCATAGAAACTTCATGCATAGTTTTCCAATTCACGTATTTTCATTTCAACTTGTCATAATCGGGTCCCCATACACGGTCTTGCCACGACATATTAATATGAAGTATTTTTCATGCATTTGTCAACAGTATGATGTAATTCCACTTTCTGTAATTAACTTTTATCAAACATATGTTTATATACCGGCTACGATTTGATAGAAACTGTAACACGTGGTTGACCGAATTTCAGTCTACGGAATCTTGTTTGTGAAATGACGCTTAACTCAAAAGTATAGACATATATATACACATGAGTTTTTTTATGTATATTTCTTTATAAGTTATTTAGAAACAAGTGTCGATAAAAAAGCCTTAGAAACAATTAACAAATATTTGTCGATTTGTTTTGAGACAAGATTTCATTATCGGGGCTTTAGAGAAGATACAACACGGATTTTATTCATTTCACCAAAATTTGCATAAAACGTCCATGCTGCTTCTACACGTATTTCGGTACATTATTGGAAATAATAACTTTCACACTATTTGGCCATATTTTATTGTTTGGACTAAGGATTACTGACGATCGAGGGTTAAGTACCCTAAACGTGCATGTCTGGTCCATGCTGCAAATTTACCTGTTCTTGAATGATGAAATTGAATTTGAAGGCGTTTAACATATATCATATTTACATTTCTAATGCATGGATTGCGATGATTTTCTGTACAAAAAAAGAACAAAATATGGGAATACAGAGAATATAAACGATAGATATTTCGTTTTAATTTTTCGCGATTTTATCACATTTTCCAATTTCAACAAAATCTGGCCAAGGTATATTCTTTACGACAGCTAATCTTTAAGCAGGGGTGTTTCAGTTAAGACCTAATTCAGGCCTGTGTTTTTGTTGTGTTTGGAGGAAAGGTCTTCCAGCAAATTGTCGGAATTCCAATGGGGACCAATTGTGCCCCACTCCTTGCTGACATTTTCCTTTACTCCTACGAAGCTGAATTCATTCAATCTTTGTCTCTGAAGGGAAAAGATACTTAGCTTCTGACTTCAACTTCACTTACAGATACATAGACGATGTGTTGTCCATCAATAATCCAAATTTCGCGGATTACCTGAGCAGTATCTATCCTTTGGAGCTTGAAGTCAAAGAAAATACAGTGACAAATAATTCGGCATCCTATTTGGACATAATGATGTCCTACGACACTGATGGTCACATGAACACCTCACTCTATGACAAACGTGACACACTCAATTTCAGCATTACAAACTTTCCTTTTCTGAGTAGTAACATCCCTTCATCGCCTGCTTATGGCGTGTTCATATCTCAGTTGAAACGCAATGCCAGAGCAAGTACCAAATATACGGATTTTGTTCTGAGAGCTAGGCGTCTTTCAGATAAGCTTCTCAGTCAGTGATATGTTTGTGACCGACTAACATCATCACCGAGGAAGTTCTATGGTCGATATGGGGAGCTCGTCATACACTATGATGTCCCACTCTCCAGAATGAGGATGATATTCTGTCATAGACCATTTGAACCATCCAACCAAAGATTGTACTCTATGTCTTCCGAAATGGAAGTAACCGGATGTGACAGTTCTACCGAATTGAAGCGGCGGGTGTTGCGTGCAAGCAGGAGATGCTTACTCTTCCTGGGCACCTGGTCTCACTTTAATCTCTCTTCAAAGGTGTATAATTTCGTTTTGGACAAAGTACATGTAACCATCGAAAATGCGTCAGAATCATCAAACGCCTTTTATATCGTGGATATGATCCTAATGTCACCAGACGGACACTAGGCTTGGTACTTGACCAATCTACAGTCTTGTACAAGCGCATCCTTGAGACTTGCACTCTGACTGACTGTGACGACGGGACTCCATGACGGGCCCTGTCCAAACCTCTTTAGAGAAGACAGGGCCCCGACCACCTGTCCTCTCTGAATGTCAGTCGGACTCTTCGGGTGATTACATACATGAGCTCGCTACAGCCGGCAGAGCACGGACTGTATTACGCATGCCCTCATTTTATATCCATTTACATATTCATCTGTGCTTCTGGGGCCTCTACATTTCGCGGTCTTGTATGTGTGATGTCATCTTACAGTGAGGAGGTTGTTTTACACCACAATTGTACGTTCTTCGAGACCTCTGGGTAATTGGAGAAGTGAGAGGGTTGTGCGCACGTAATCCAGGATAACCACACCATTTGCTACTTGCGTGACAGATGGCCGTCCAAAGTCGGCACCGGTTACCCATTGGTCTCGTCGGTTTATGTGTAGTCTTTTGTGTTTGATGTTTACATGTCGTATGTCTCTTTTCCGTCTCATGCTGTGCTCGTCTTTTGTGTTTTTGCATCGGGTGTTTTGGTGTTTTACTGTTGATGCTGCGAAGGGATCTTGTTGGAAATCTCCTCCCTTCTTTTTATCATAAAGTTGTATCTGATCTTGAAGACGGATTCGTTTAGTATTTTGATCCTCACAAGTGCACTAGTGATTGATGATGTAGAGGAATCGAATGACAATACTTAATATAGTTTATTTCAAAGAATAAAGGATAAGTGTCGAGTATATATAATCAAATAACTAAATTGCGAGTCGTAGCTAATTTGAGAGACCCTCTTGACAAAATAAGAAGATTCGACCTAATGACGTCAAGCACATGTATACATGTATTATCTACACAGATAATTATACAACAGATAGTCAAGATAACAATTTTTGTCTAGAATCATTAGCATGTGCATTTGTTTAATATGTATTTTTATTTCTATCCAGAGAAATGTCGTGCGACGAAAGGTTATCTCAATACATTCACGGAGTATATGCACCAATTCCACGCGGGAAGGGACATAACCTGGAAATACACCAAACCAGGCTCTAAAGAAGTAAAACTGGAGGAATGCAAGAAGATGTGCTTAGACGAACCTAAATGTAAAGGCTATGAACTTCACCTGTTCGATGGAAGATGTAGTATTGAAGCTATAAATAAATGGGACGTACCAAACATCGTATGTCTACTTCAATAGAGACTGTAAGTACATCCTAGTATAATAGTAAAAATTTGACTGACAAGTTACAGTAATAGGTTTCATTTTTGTAGTCTATATTTTCATTTTTTCCTGCTCATTTTTCATTAAACTAGATGACTGCGGATGTGCCCCTTGCAAGGAAAACACAACTGAAGATGGTTCCAGCGGAACAGATGTGGGGTCAATAATAACCTGTGTCAGTTCTGAGAATGGAAAGAAAACTAAATATGAGTGTACACCATCTGGATGGGAATCTAAAGGTATATTTTCTAAATCTGCGGAAATATAAAAAGAAATTTTCAAGTCCATCACTTAACTAAAGGCAGTTTCCACCGGTTACCCTTTGGTCTCGTTGGTTTATGTGTGGTCTTTTGTGTTTGATGTTTAAATGTCGTGTGTCTCTTTTTCGTCTCTTAGTGTGCTCGTCTTTGTGTTTTCGCATCGGGTGCTTTGGTGTTTTGCTGTTGGTGCTGCAACAGGGTCTGTATTGAGATTCCCTCCCTTCTTTTACCAAAGACTCATTATGTATGAAAGAGGTTTCTTTGTTACGATTCCAAACAAAGAAGGGGATCTCTAAAAACACTCGATTTTAGCACCCACAGCAAAACCCCAAATGCTACAAAATACAGAGCAGACACTCACAGAAAGAGAAGCAAGAGGTACAAGGAACGCCTGTCACATAGAAATATGAAACACAAATAACTACATATAAACCAACGAGATCAATGGACAAACGGTGCCGATTTAGGACGGTCATCTCCAACGCTAGTAGCAGACGGTGTGGTTATTCGGATTACATGCTTACAACCCTCCCCCTTTTCCGAATACCCAGGGTCTCAAAGAACGTACAATTGTGGTGTAAAATAACGTCCTCACCGAAAGATGACCATGAAAACAGACAGCATAACGCCGGGGCCAAAGAAACGCACACATGGATAAGTAAATGGATATAAAAAGAGAAGGTGTACGAAATACAGTCCATGCTCTGCCGGCTGTAGTGATGTCATGCATGTTATCATCCGAGGAGTCCGAATGAGATTCGAAGAGGACAGATGTTCGGGGCTCTCTAAAGAGGTTTGGATAGGGCCAGTTATGGAGTCCTGTCGTCACAGTCAGTCAGTTTAAAAAAAAATTACAGTCAACTTCTTTTAAATTTCGGATCTATACTCGCAACAGGTACATTACTTTGGGTATAACGTAACCTGTCTTTTATGGTGATATGATAAACAAAATAAGAAGGATCAAAAGTAGGCAGCATAACCATCGAAAATGCGTCAGAATCATCAAACGACTTTTTTACCGTGGATATGATCCTAATGTCACCAGACGGGCACTAGGCTTGGTACTTGACCAATCTACAGTCTTGTACAAGCGCATCCTTCAGACTTGCACTCTGAGTTAAAGAAGATCCTGACGACAATCTCAATCTGACTGACTGTGACGACGGGACTCCATGACGGGCCCTGTCCAAACCTCTTTAGAGAAGACAGGGCCCTGACCACCTGTCCTCTCTGAATGTCAGTCGGACTCCTCGGGTGAGTGATTACATACATGAGCTCGCTACAGCCGGCAGAGCACGGACTGTATTACGCATGCCCTCATTTTATATCCATTTACATATTCATCTGTGCTTCTGGGGCCTCTACATTTCGCGGTCTTGTATGTGTGAGGTCATATTACAGTGAGGAGGTTGTTTTACACCACAATTGTACGTTCTTCGAGACCTCTGGGTAATTGGAGAAGTGAGAGGGTTGTGCGCACGTAATCCAGGATAACCAAACCATTTGCTACTTGCGTGACAAATGGCCGTCCAAAGTCGGCACCGGTTGCTCATTGGTCTCGTCGGTTTATGTGTAGTCTTTTGTGTTTGATGTTTACATGTGTGTCTCTTTTCCGTCTCGTGCTGTACTCGTCTTTTGTGTTTTTGCATCGGATGTTTTGCTGTTGATGCTGCAACGGGGTCTTGTTGGAGATCTCCCTTCAGAGTGCAATTTTTAAGAATGCGCTGTAACAAGGATGTAGATTGGTTCAGTGCCAAGCAAACTGTCCGTCTAGGGACGGAAGGATCATATCCGCGGTATATAAAAGCGTTTGATTATTCTAATACAATTTCGGTGGTAATGACAAATATAGTAAAAACGTTATCCCTATCAAGAAGTACAAAATTGTTAATCGAAAAAGCATCTAACCAAGGGCATACAAAACCAGGATAAAACCAAAACAAAGGTAAAGGAACAGAAATAAAAAATATATATATACCAAATGAAAAGAAGTGAACTCCCTGCGAAGGAGTGAGATTACGTGTCCAGGAAGAGTGAGCATCTCCTGCTTAAATGCAACACCTGCCACTTCAATTTGTTAGAAAGATCACAATCGGTAACTCCCACAATTCGGAAGAAAGTTAAAGAAGATCCTGACGATAATCTCAGCAGCACTCACAATAAAGCACTTACTGTCATACTCCTCGCGGGGACCTTTTTACGAGCTCCACACGGCAAAGGGAATAAGTGTGACACAAATGAGTTAAAGAAGATCCTGACGATAATCTCAACAGCACTCAAAATAAAGCACCAAATTGAGCATTGACGGACCCCCAGCAAGCTAATAGTGGGAATAGGTGCACAGGAGGAGTAAGTATCCCCTGTTTGGCTAGCCGCACCCGCCGTCGATATTCACAATCAGTAACCCCCACAAAGGAAGACAAACGTATAAATTGGCATATTATGGCATAGAAGGTCTACGTCAGAATATCATTTATGACTCTTGACAAGGGGACGTCCATTGCTACCATTGCCCCATATCGACAATAGAACTTCCTCAGTGACGATCGTAGCTACGTTAAGGTGCTCCACGCAATGACGTTAGAGAAAATTCCGCGAAGACATTGTGTGACGTTATAAATGACGTCACATCAGTTATCGTATGTTAGGGATATTTCAAGGGATAAATTGAACTGGATCGATTTTCAATATAATTGAGCTTTCATTCTATTCCTTACATCAACTCTAAATGTTCCAAGTATCATATTTACGAGAAGTAATGAAAGAATGCGTGTTTTTCCACAGTTTTGCACATCGGGTCATTGTAGGCCAAGCATGCGCAGTCTGAGTTCAGGGTTAAAGGGAAGCTTTGGATGAGAAACCGCTTTTAATTAACAGAGGAATCGCTGATTTTCAACTAGTAAATCAATATAAGGAATTGATAATGGTCATCCTCATAAAGGAGCACAATTTCTATTTCGATTATTTATTAGATATTGTCCATATTTAGCAATTTAATGGAGTTTTACTGATTTACCGGCTTTAAAATAATTATTTCTTATTCATTTTTATGTTCATTTAGTTGTACGTTGTTGCTGTCGGGGGGGGGGGGGGGGGAGCGAGGGTGCCAGCTCATGCACATTAATACAGTTTATTCTGAAGCATTATTTTTTAAAAAAATATATAATATATATCATTACGAATACGGTGCTAAAATACATGTTTCAATAAATGGCTATACGGCGGGCACTGTATGTTCATAGCCGGTACAACAGAACAATATCGAGACTTCAGATACGGTCAACTTGTACTAGACTAAATCTAAGAAGAAATAAAAATAGTAATAAAACAAATTGTAATCAGCAAGAGATCGGGCGGGTTATAATAAGACTGAGTCAAGATTAGCCTAGCCGGGAAAGAACCCCCCCCCCTCTCTCTCTCTGTTATTTATTCAAGTTATATACATGTTTTTATTATGATTATTTTGTCTCCGATAGAGTCTGCTCACGAATTTACAGTCAATTAAATTAGAAGACGGTCAGTATCGCGGTCTCAATAGTCCGCCGGGTTGGATTCAGTACGAGGAAATATTGCAATGATACATATACTTCAATATTTGATCAGCAGAAGTTTTATTGTCTAGCGGCAACCTTTATTACCAGAGTTATTCCCTACCACAAACTTTCCCACAAAGAAAATATTTAATGTTTTAACTTGAAAAACATATATATATATATATACTAAAATCGGATGCCCGGACGAGACTTACCCTCCCGGGTCAGTCCCCTTCCCCACCCCGGCCGGGCCTGCCATCTTAATATATGTATATTACATTCTCATCGTTGTAAAAATAATACTAAAATAAAAAAAACCCACTTTACATTGTATCAGATATTAAAAACCCGTGTTATTATGTTGTACACACGTATATGTTGCATGTTTACTAATGCTTTCCCGCTAAATTTCTATTACGTTATCCAGATCACCTGTGCGTTTAGGTCCAATCTGAAAATAGGTTGATATAGGGTAGTTGTAAAAAAGTGTAATTTGCATTGACTACCCTTGTACGATTTCGATATCTTAATACAGAATCTATAGAGGACACTTCAATTAACCAAGATTTTGCTGCGCATTTAATAGAAATTTTAAAAGCTGTGTAAAATGTGGATGTAAAGTCGAGTTTTGCAGTGTTTTTACCACTTGTTTTCTTTCTCGGTATATTTTCTCCTCTTAATCGTTTTAAGTGTCACAATGCCCAGCACATTTCTAAATCTACAGGATTTACTGAAGAAAACGATATAACATTTCTATTATTTTTTCCTTATTTACCACTTGCAAAATTCAATTTAAAACCGAGACAACACTGTAGAGTTATGGCTGTCACGTGACACAGGGGAATCCCCATGGTGAACTACCAGACACCTTTCAGATATTAAACAAATACAGCTTTGAACTAGAGAAAGAACGTTTAAGCTGTAATCGAGGGTTGAATGCCAGGCACCGTAAAAATGGAATATTTTCAGCGCGACGTCAGCGTGGAGCACATTAACGCAGCCGCGATGTTAGTCGGTCACAAATGTATCCTTGACTGAGAAGCTTTTCTTAAAACCGTCTACCTCTTAGAACAAAATCTGAATACTTGGAGCTTGCCGGGCATAACGTATTGAGAAAAGAAAACTCCTTATGCTGGTGACGACGGGATGTTGCTACTCAGACAAGGAAAATTTGAGATTTTGAAATTGAAATCGTCACGTTTGCCATAGAGTGAGGTGTACAGATTACCTTGGGCGTCAAAAGACAACATGATATTCAAATAGATCGCTGAATTATTGGTTTCTGTGGTTTCTTTAACTTCAATGAGTTAAAGAAGATCCTGACGATAATCCCAACACCACTCACAATAGAGCGCAAAATTCAGCATCGACGGACCCCTAGCAAACTAGATGTGGGACCACGTGCCCGGGAGGAGTAAGCATCCCCTGATTTACTAGCCGCACCCGCCGTCCATGTTCACGCACGAAAATATTAAGAAAGGGCTTTGGCAACCATGTCAGGGAAAAATATTCAAAACACTTACTGTCAAACCTCTGGCGGGGAACTTTTCTAACGAGTTCCACACGGCAATTTCAACGAGATAGATTACGCCAAGGTTATTTGCAAAATGCAACTTTTGGATTATTGATGGACAGTTGTTCATCAAGGTATCTCTATGTGAAGTTGAAGTTACAAGCTAACTGGGGTTTTTTTTGCCATCACAAAAGCAAGTTTAAATAAATTCAGATTCGTATGAGTATGAAAATATGTCAGCAAGGAGCGCGGCACAATTGGTTCCCATTGGAATGCCAATAACCTGTTGGAAGATCTTACCTCCTTGAGTTTGCCTATGATATATTTTTGATACTATGCAGATATGTGTTCTGAGACCCCTGGTTATCTCGATACTTTCACGGAGTATATGCACCAATTCCACGCGGGAAGGGACATTTCTTGGAAATATACCAAACCAGGTTCTAAAGAAGTAAAACTGGAGGAATGTAAAAAGATGTGCTTAGACGAACCTACATGTAAAGGCTATGAGCTTCACCTGTTCGACGGAAGATGCAGTATTGAAGCTATAAATAAATGGGACGTACCACTGGAGCCCCACACATCGTATGTCTACTTCAATAGAGACTGTAAGTACAACCTAGTATAATAGTCCTGCAGATTCTGGCCAAATTTTTGCCAAATGTTTATTTGATGATAAACGCTTGAAATTCGGCACACAAACTTCTTGAAGATTTACCTACAGTGCAATCTTATTCTCAGTCTGTAAAGGCATATTTCTGGGTAAAAGTGTTGTTTTTAACTCCAAAAACACTGTAAGTCATTCATTTATTGATAATTATGTCAGCTTTTCTGCTTTTATTAAACTATAGTACTTACTCTAAATATAAAGCTATGAAAGCACCATCTGCTATTTCCGTAGCAGATGGCCGTCCTAAGTCGACACCGGTTGCCTATTGGACTCATTGGTCTATGTGTAGTCCTTTGTGTTTGATGTTTCTGTGTTATGCGTTGACGTTCCTTGTCCCTTATGCGTCTCTTCTGTGCTTGTCTGCTTTGTGTTTTTGCATTGGGTGTTTTGAGGTTTTGCTGTGCCCGCTGCAACCTGGTGTTGTTGGAGATCCCCTCCTTTGTTTTGAATGCAGATTGAAAATGATTGGTTTTACTATAAAACCGCTGAAAATGGAAAAGGCTGTAACTCATTAATTAGTATACCTTATCCGGAAGTACGATTTAATGAAAATTGAGCTATGGAACCATCTCAAAATAAGTCAATATAGGCAAATAAATTTGTGTGAAAACGTTGTTTTTAACTCGGAAATCACATAAAATTGGGAAATCGCTATAAGTCATGATTCATTGATAATTACACCAGCTTTTCTTTCCTGTCCACGTTTGTACTTTAATACTTATTTTGAATATAAAGCCATTAAATCATCTTAATTTTAGTGTGGAAAGGGTTCTCTTAGTGGGAAAAAGTTGGGGGGTTTTTTTGCTATGAGATCACTGATAAATAGAAAAAGTCTATAACTCATAAATTCATTCTTATATTTTTAGAATTGATTTTCATACATTACCATTCTGAAATATGAAGCCATGGAGCCATGTCAATTTTAGTCAGTAAGACATAAATTATGTTGGAAAATGTTGTCATTGAAACAAAGCTATTTATTATCACCAATCCATTTGCGGGTCTTATAATTCTATCATCTCAGAGTACTTTTTTCAAAATCAATACATGGCACATAAAATTAACTTCTCCATTTTCAGTCTGTAATGAAATATTACCTGGGTTTAAAAAAATTTAAAGTCTGAATTCATTAAGAAAGGAAAAGCGTTTACCTCTGTTCATCGCAAGGGGAATCTCCCTATATTATGACAACATTGTTACGTCATGCAGATGCTTGCTGGAAAGGAACGTTTGACGTTAGAGTTACGTCCCTTACCCTGATACTACCCTCTTAAAACCGAGCCAAACAGGTTTTTATAGTTTTTTATCTACATTTTGAGTTCATTTATAAATAGAATAGCGGGAGCAAGCATGTTTCGTGTTTAGTATTTATAGTATGAGAGATATAAGGAAAGCAATCAAGGAAATTTCAGTTGACCATGATACCTGTTACCCTTGTAACGAGTATTGTAAAAATGACTCGTTATTATTACTCTCGAGATACTGAAAGTTTTTATTTGTAAAAAGGAAGTAAATTCTCGACTCAGTACATCATGAACGCCATCCACACCTAAAGTCTCCTAAATTGGTGACATGTCATTTCCAAGTGCTATTGAAATTGTTTAAGTCCTTACATTTTGTTATTGAAGATCTTTTTATATGCCAATTGAACGTATGTGAAAGATTTCAATGATCGCTTTCAAAACTTACTTTCAAGCTACATTTTTTCATCACACGAAATTTCTATCGAGAAATGTATTAAAATAATAAGAAACTTGACCATAATAATGTATCTTACAGTTTATCAATATAAAATAAATGTTAAATTGGTCTCGTTGGTTTATGTGTTGTCTTTTGTGTTTCATGCTTCTATGGTGTTTGTTGTTGTTCCTTGTCCCTTTTGCGTCTCTTTCTGTGAGTGTCTGCTCTGTGTTTTGTGGTTTTGCTGTGAAAACTGCAATCGAGTGTTGTTGGAGATCCCCTCCTTTCTCTAATGATATGGGGGGTCTTTATTCAAAAGATGCAATATCGTACAGGAATTGGTTGTAGCACCCACAGGCCTAACCAGGAAAAAGCGAATACCCATAAGGTAAAAACAAAAAAAGACGCCAAAAGGAACAGACATATTAAACACTTAACATCAATGACGATATCAAAGCAATAAGGAAACAGTGGCTACTTAACCCTGAGGATGGTTTTGATTAAGTGAAATATTTGCCTACCTGACAAGTTTAAGTAAGAAGTTTCATCTATAAATCTACATTCTCATCTTTTTATGATTATTTTTCACTAAAATAGATGACTGCGGGTGTGCCCCTTGTAACGAAAACACAACTGAAGATGGTTCCAGCGGAACAGATGTGGGGTCAAAAATAACCTGTGTCAGTTCTGAGAATGGAAAGAAAACTAAATATGAGTGTACACCATCAGGATGGGAATCTAAAGGTTACTCTTTAAAACTTCAAAAATGAAAGAAGAAAATTTGAATTTTAGTTGAAAAAATGAAGCAAGGGCTCATTTTCTATGAAAGAGCATATTTTCTTATGATTTCAACTTTCCAATATATCAACCTCTACTTCACCCAGGCTAAACATATTTCTACAAAAAGTTATTACAATAAAATTTAGGGGTTAACATGCGTGTGTTTGACAAAAACTGACAGGGTATCGGCGAATCCCCTGTCAGAAATTGAGAAACGGATATTTCTGACAGGGGATTCGCCGATACCCTGTCAGGTTTTTTAAAACATCAGTATGGTAACCCTATTCTAATGCTTTGGTCAGTAAGAAGCTAGAAAACGCCTGCTTTTAACAACGTCGTTATAGCAACGCATGACGTCATAGCAAAAACTTCAGTGAAACGTGAATCCCAAGTTTTTTAATCGCTCAGCCAATCAGAATGGGCGTTACAAACTGAGTGCATTAGAATAAAGCTTTTATCACGGATTTAAATAATACGGAAGTGGTCCAATTCTGTACCTTCTTGATGAAACTTTCTAACCAATTTTTATGCACCAGACACTTTTTTATATCTTAAATCCTCAAGAAACTCTTTTTCTTACATTTTTCTTTTCTATCATACAATTTAATCAAATTTTTCCCTTTTTCGCTCCAAGTTTTTCTACGATCTATTTTTTTTTTATACTATGCAGACACGTGTTCTGAGACCCCTGGTTATCTCGATACTTTCACGGAGTATATGCACCAATTCCACGCAGGAAGGGACATAACTTGGAAATATACCAAACCAGGCTCCAAAGAAGATAAACTGGAGGAATGTAAGAAGATGTGCTTAGACGAACCCAAATGTAAAGGCTATGAGCTTCACCTGTTCGACGGAAGATGCAGTATATTGATTTGGGTGGTCCCTCACTACATCCACTTCCCTGCGAGTGTTCTTCATCGGATTTCAACTGCTCTCCTTGTGGACACGTTATTACTGGTGACCTTGGTATAGTCGGGAACGACAAGTTGAGAGAATTGTTGAAAAAGGGTCCCAAATACAGAGAAAGTGTGTCCTTTACATGGAACCAAAATGTCAAAATTATTATGGACTCTTGTGGGGAGTGTGCGAGGCGTTGGGCAGGGAGGGGGGATGTGCGGCTCGGCGCCCTTTCCGAATGGATGGAGTCAGTCAGAGGGTTTCTTTTATCTAGAATTAACCGATTAAAATCAACTGTGGACACCAGATTCGTGTCTATATTTAAAGACCCTGGTGTTGTCGCAGGACTTACCTGCCTCCAAGAGCATTGTGTCATTGCACCAGCGGACAGGGCCTCAAATAATTACACATTTACTTGCAAAAAGTACTATTTCGACAGTCTAGTTAAAGAGTTGGGTTTGGATTCGACACCTGGAAATCCCACTTACACCCCAACAAACCTTTCTGCCTCTGAAATGGTAGATAACCACAGGTCAGCTCTTGCTTCCTTTGGCTTCGACACTACCAATTTAGATTTAGATTTACCATACTTATACTGCATGCCTGAAATGCATGGGAATCCGTACAAACAACGTTTCATCGCTGGTTCCTCAAAATGTTCTACCGGGTCTGTGTCGATCTTGCTCACCGAGGTTTTGTCTGAAATCGGGTCTGGGCTGCGGAAATATTGTTCGACAGTGTGTTCTCGCGGTGGTGTCGGCCGGATGTGGGTTTTAGGGAATTCGGGGGGGCTTTTGGGGCGTCTGGGGTCCGCTCATTTTGGTGGAGTCCATTCGATCAGGGCCTTTGGTTTTTCCGCACTTTGCGCTACAATTCCACATTCTAAATTGAGAGGAAAGACTCGCAAAAATTATGGGTGATGCGTTTGCAGGTAAGAACGGTAATCGCAAATACAAATTTATTGTTGCTAACTATGACAGAACCTACTTTGTGGGGGAAAAGTCAGATTCTGAAGGTAGGTGCACTGAGACAGACGTTGTTCAGATGTTGAACTTTCTGATCGACAGCATTTTTGTGGTGTTTGGAGGAAAGGTCTTCCAGCAAATTGTCAGAATTCCAATGGGGACCAGTTGTGCCCCACTCCTTGCCGACATTTTCCTTTGCTCGTGCGAAGCTGAATTCATTCAATCTTTGGTCTCTGGGGGGAAGGGATACTTGGCTTCTGACTTCAACTTCACTTACAGATACATAGACGATGTGTTGTCCATCGATAATCCAAGATTCGCGGATTACCTGAGCAGTATCTGTCCTTCGGAGCTTGAAGTCAAAGAAACTACAGAGGCAAATAATTCAGCATCCTATTTGGACATGGTGTTGTCCTGCGGCACTGATGGTCGCATGGACACCTCGCTCTGTGACAAACGTGACGACTTCGGTTTCAGCATTACGAACTTTCCTTTTCTGAGTAGCAACATCCCTTCATCGCCTGCTTATGGCGTGTTCATATCTCAGTTGATACGCTATGCCAGAGCAAGTACCAAATATACGGATTTTGTTCTGAGAGCTAGGCGTCTTTCAGATAAGCTTCTCAGTCAGGGATATGTTTGTGACCGACTAACATCGTCACTGAGGAAGTTCTACGGTCGATATGGGGAACTCGTCATACACTATGATGTCCCACTATCCAGAATGGTGGATGATATTCTGTCATAGACCATTTGAACCATCCAACCAAAGATTGTACTCTATATCTTCCAAAATGGAAGTAACCGGATGTGACAGTTCTACCGAATTGAGGCGACGGGTGTTGCATGCAAGCAGGAGATGCTTACTCTTCCTGGGCACCTGGTCTCACTCTCAAATATATATGACAAACGAGATGATTTTGGATTCAACATAGTAAATTTTCCCTGGCTTGACGGTGATGTCCCTAGATTACCGTCATACGGTATCTACATTTCACAGCTCATCCGGTATGCTAGAGCATGTACTGATGTTTTGGATTTCCATAATAGAAATCTACAAATTACAAAGAAACTTTTAGGTCAAGGTTTTCGCTTTCACAAACTAGTAAAGACTTTCTGGAAATTTTACAAAAATTATGATCAACTTCTTTTGAAATTCGGACCAATACAAGCAACGGAGTATATTACTTTGGGTATTTCACAACCTGCATTTTATGGTGACATAATTAACAAAATAAGAAGGATCAAAGGTAGACAGCATATGTATCGAAAATGCGTCAGAGTCATCAAACGCCTTTTATACCGTGGATATGATCCTAATGTCACCAGACGGACACTAAGCTTGGTACTTGACCAATATACAGTCTTGTACGAGCGCATTCTTAAGACTTGCACTCTGACTGACTGTGACGACGGGACTCCATGACGGGCCCTGTCCAAACCTCTTTAGAGAAGACAGGGCCCCGACCACCTGTCCTCTCTGAATGTCAGTCGGACTCCTCGGGTGATAACATATATGAGCTCGCTACAGCCGGCAGAGCACGGACTGTATTACGCACGTCCTCTTTTTATATCCATTTACATATTCATCTGTGTTGCTTGGACCCCTGTGTTTTACGGTCTTGTTTGTGTGTGGTCACCTAACAGTGAGGAGGTTGTTTTACACCATAATTGTGCGTTCTTCGAGACCTCTGGGAAATCGGAATAGTGGGAGGGTTGTGCGCACGTAATCCAGGATAACCACACCGTCTGCTATTTACGTGGCAGATGGCCGTCCTGGGTCGGCACCGGTTGCCCATTGGTCTCGTTGGTTTATGTGTAGTCTTTTATGTTTCATGTTTCTATGTTGTGAGTTGGTGTCCCTTGTCCCTTTTGCGTCTCTTTCTGTGGGTATCTGTTCTGTGTTTTTTGCATGGGTGTTTGGGGATTTTGCTGTGGGTGCTGCAACCTAGTGTTGTTGGAGATCCCCTCCTTTCTCATATCGGGAGTTCGCTTCTTTTCATATGGTGGAGGTTTTTGTTTTTGTTTGCTTTGGTTCCTGTTTTATCCTGATTTTGTATGCCTTCGGTTTCTGATTTTCTGAATTATCGATTTTGTACTGTAGACAGGGATATGGTCATTATCCATATTTGTCATTGAAGCTATAAATAAATGGGACAGACCACTCGAGCACCATACATCGTATGTCTATTACAATAGAGACTGTAAGTACACACTATATGTCTTCTGTCCTGTTCACTAAATCCAGAGCACCCTGTTTGGGCGATTTATTCTGTCGTCTGTAGAACTTTGCTATAAATTGTTTCCGAGAATTGACCTCCTTTAGTCGTAACTGGAAATTAACTTCCAACTTACCATATCAGCTGCCTTCAAACCGCAATATGAAAAAATAAAATGTCTACGGGAAATTCCCATGTTAATTTCAAGCCGACGCCATATTCTTCTCCGTGTCAACAATAGTAAACAGTGACGTCAAAGCTTCCGAGGTCACACATTTTAAGCGATTTTACTATAGAAAATCCCCGTAGACTTTTATTTTCCGTCTTATTTCTAACTTAGCTGACACACAACCAAAACAATGGTATTTTCTGTTACGACTAAAGGAGAACTATAAAACTGATATCTTTTCGGAGGATGACATTATCATATTTTAGAGAAAAGCGGGAAAACAGGGTGCTCTGGAATTAGTGAACAGGACAGTAGTGTTATAGAATATTAGCCATCTTAACTGATATGAGTATGTTTTCTTTGAATAGGAATATTTCATCGAGGAAAGATAAAATAGCATTTATCAATACTTTTCGTACTGTCTGTCAAAAGCGATCCTTTTCTTTGAATCAGTGAAGGAAAGTCAAACACAAAACCCGAAATCAGAATTTAAATAAATTTAAATTTAATTTTAATTAAATAAATTTAAATCATTAAAAGCCCTAAACATTCGACAGAAAAAAAACTTAGCTTTCTCGAGAGAAAGAAAGATAGGAAAAATAGTCGGAGACAGTAACATAGCAGAGTGGAAACATTATTCAATACTGTCCAAATACATTGGTGGAGACGGGGCATTTCAGCCGAGCTGAAATCAACGAAATATGTCTTATTTTATCTGTTTTCCATATTTAACAGTATTTGCCATAACATAAAAGCCGTTCTTCAAATATATTTTGGGCGTTACTGAGCATCTATTATTATTCCACTAGAATTTGAAAGATCTCAAAAATCGCTTTTCGAATCGTGCTTTCAAGCTACAACAGTCCACATTTTGTTTATTATACGAAGTTGCTTATCTGAAGGAAGGGAGCAAGGTGATCGCCAACCACACCTGGTTGCAGTACCAACAACAAAACACCAAAACATCCGATGCAAAAACACAGAGAAGACGAGAACAGTAAAAGACGAAAAAGATACATTCGACATAGAAACATTAAACATAAAAGACTACACATAAACCAACGAGACCAATGGGCAATCGGTGCCGACTTAGGACGGCCATCTACTACGCAAGCAACAAATGGGGTCGTTATCCTGGATTACTTGCGCACAACCCATTCACTTTTCCGATTACCTAGAGGTCTCGAAGAACGTACAATTGTGGTCTAAAATAACCTCCCCATGGGTAGGTGACCAGATACAAACAAGACCGCAAAACACATGGGGCCTAGGCAACACAGATGAATATGTAAATGGATATAAAAAGAGGGCATACGTAATACAGTCTGTACTCCGCTGGCTGTAGCAAACTCTTGTATGCAATCACCATAAAGATGTATTGAAATGGTCATTATCCATATTTTTCATGATATAAGTTCTTTTTTATTAACATAGATGACTGTGGATGTGTCCCTTGCAAGGAAAACACTATTGAAGATGGTTCTAGTGGAACTGAGGTCGGGTCAAACGTAGCTTGTGTCAGTTCTGAGCTTGGACAGAAAACCACATATGAGTGTACACCAACTGGATGGGAAGCTCAAAGTTAACATAGAAAACAAAAGAAGTAAAAAAGAACTGTGGTGTAAAATATTAATTTAAATAAATTGTAGCTTGTTTGGGGTTTTTGTTAAACCTTTTCCTGTATGTTTGTAAAAATTTTAAATCGACAAAGACTCTAGATATCAGATGACATGCACAAATAGTAACACAATGAGCAATGTGAGTTACTAAGATTTTATTTCTTACGCAATAACATATTTCGTTTGCTATATGTTCCTGCATATGAACCTCCAACTTTGCCATATATATACACGTATAATTCTACAGAAAGTTTTAGCAGAAGAAATAAAGGTTAATATGACCGATTTGAAAAAATGAAAAAAATCATACTTTATACAGACCATACAACGTTATTTTCAACAATAAGTACGACAAAATACACACATAATAGTAATGACAAATATGGAAAATGACCACATTCCAATACACAGAACAAAATCGATAAATCAGAAATAAACATCAAAGAATTACCTAACCGTTATTCAGTCTCAAAGTCGAGAAGGCAAGGCAAAATCGTGAGAATTTCCATCGAAACGGTTGCGAACCCCCGGAATGAACAACATTCAGAAGTGAGACCAGGTGTCCGGGGAGAGTCAGCGTCTCCTGATTGCATGCACCACCCGTCGCAACAGCTCCATGGAAACCTGTCATATTCGGTGATTGTCACGATGTACATTTTGCAATACATATCAGGTTAGTAAGTCTTGTTTGGTGATGATGACAGCCATTCAATCACAATGTAGAATGTCACTGATCATTCTGGATAGGGGGATCTCATAGCGACCGAAGAACCTCCTCAATGATGATTTCAGTCGTTGTGTAACATAACCATGAACAAGTAGCTTACCTGCAAGCCGTCTGGCTTTAATGATGAAATCTTCATATTTGGAACATGCCCTGGCGTATCGTATCAGTTGAGAAACAAATGACAAATACGAATAATGACCATATCCCCGTATACAGCATAAAATCGATAATTCAGAAAATCAGAAACCGAAGGCATACAAAATCAGGATAAAACAGGAACCAAAGTAAACAAACAAAAACCGCCACCATATGAAAAGAAGCGAACTCCCGACATGGGAGTGAGACCAGGTGCCCAGGAAGAGTAAGCATACATAAAACATATACCGAAGGCATACAAAATCAGGTTAAAACAGGTATCAAAGCAAACAAACAAAAAAACTCCTACTTTGAAAAGTCTTTCTCAGAAGCACATTTTAGGGTGTGTTTGAAAAAAATCTTTGAAATTCAGTATCTCTGATATTTTGACCTAAACTAAGATGATTTTCGTAATTTTAGTGTAAAATCGAGAAAATTTTAAATGATCCGTGAATTTGGTACCTACGGTGAAACTTTATCAAAATCAAGTTTTATACAAAGTTTCTAACCTGTTTTATCGTATATTAACAAAGAAGACTAAAATAATCAAATGAGTGCATTTTAGCACTTTTTGTATTTTCTTTACAAATATGCTATTTTTAGCAACACATTTTGCAAATAAGCAAATGTCTTGATTTTCATCACTGACATATAAAGCCTGCTTCATAAAATGATTAATTGACATGAGTCCTAAGATTTGAAATGGATTTCGTAAAATGGTTGAAATTCCTTGGGTCAGAAATGACATGCCTCAATGGGCAAACTTACAACATTTAGGTTAAAAGCGACATTGACTGATCTTAACGGAATCTCATTTACGTAATAACCTGAAACGCCATGGGATGTGGCGCACAAAACGTTGGCGAAACGGGTAAGCCCTTAAAATCTCGTTTTCGGAACCATTGGTATAAAATTAGAAATTCACGTCATGAAAAGCACAGAAATTTTCTCTATAATCACTTCGTTCAATATAACCATTCAGTTTCGGATATTTCCATCAACCCAGTTCAGTCATTTCTAAAACTAAAAAATGAAAGTAAAACAGAAATTAAAGAGCGCCGACTACGAGCTGAACTTGCCTGGATAACTAAACTCAAGACTCCGTATCCCCTTGGTCTTAATGATCATATCTATGGACAAGGAAATATTTCTTCCGTCTCCAACAACATCAACATATTTTCGATCCGCCCTAACGCCAAACCCAAACGCAAACTCAGATCGCATGGGAAAAGACGAAACAAAAAACTCAGAAAAATATCTAGAATTAATTGCACCCTCGACGATCTTCTTGAAATAGGACGCAATGGCGACAGACAAGAACAATTACATGCTCTGTCGTCCATTCCAGTACTTCAACTAAAATCTATCTTGGATGAAGCAGAGGTTGCATTCTTAAGAAACACTGACTGATTCAACTTAATATCATTGTATCATTCGCACAAAATAACCTTTATCCCTTTGTAAAAAACACCTCCCCTAAAAGACTAATCAAATTTCCGTTTATTAAAAAAGGATTTGATTATCTAAACATCTCTAATATTTTCAGGGATCACCGCGTGCAAAGTACAATTCCTCAATATTTTGAGAATCTGGAACGTCCTCTTATTTGTTATAAGTATATGAAACCTGTTCGTAATTTCGTTTTTAACAACTATAAAGTTATATCAGATCCTAAATTACTTGAATCGTGTCCTGCTTCTTGAGAATGTGCAACTTCTTTTTATGTTTACATACCAGCTGGTCATGTTACAGGTAACTTTTCAATTATCAAAGACAGACAGCTCCGTGGTCTTCTCAGAAAAGGACCTAAGTATAGAATTCCTTCCAAGATAGATTTCATTCAATGTTGCGAAGTGCTGAATGAAGCCTTAGATAACTATCACAAAATATGGTGTAAGTCGGAAGGAGTCGAATCGCATGCAATGAATGACTGGAAAAAACTCATTTTAGATATAACGAATATTCGTATAGACCTTAAACGTCTTGAAATTCAATAGCATCATTTAAGACCTGATAAATTTACATCATGGACCAGACATGCACGTTTCGGGTACTAAACCCTCGTCAGTGATCCTCAGTCTAAACAACGTAAAATAGCCAAACAATATGAATTTATTATGTCCAAAAATGTACCAAAAGACGTTTCATAATGGGTGAGATATGATGCTACAGGACCCACGATAATTTTTATAAAAGCCCTCATCTCTTTCAAAATCCACGATCCAAATCTGAAAGATACTTCAAATCGAAGTTAAGTAATGAGTTAAAGAAGATCCTGACAATAATCTCAACAGCACTAGTTACATTAAAAATATGTTTTTGCACCTGCAGATAAAGTAGCCAACAACACCATTATCATTTGAAAACGTTACTACATATCAACTTTAGTTTCGGAACTTTCGTCCACAAATACTTATATCAAAAGCAATGAAAGTGTCTCTTATATTTTGCTCAAGCATACCAGTGAACTGTCTTCATCCAACATCTCTATTTCTAAATTGGATCTTCCGACCATTTATTGCTTATTGCATACCTAAACTGCACAACTCTTAAAGATTTCGATTCATTGCTAATATTAGCAACTGTACATGTTCCACTACAGTTTTGTCTAGAAATCGTACATCCGCACTTACGGCGATAAAGGAACATGTAACAAAATATTGTGAAACTGTTCTTAACAGAAACGATGTTAATTTTTTTTTTTTTTTGGTCTATTAAAAATTCAGGGGATGTGATTGACAAGGCGAAAATTAAAAATGTTCAAGCCAAAACCATTTCTTCTTACGACCTCTCTAATATGTACATCACGCTTCCTCACGACAAAATTAATGATCGGTTGTCTAAACTTGAAAATAGTGTTTTAGTAGAGAGGGGAAAACTTATATTTGTACATCTGAATCAAAGGGTTTCTTTTCCTCAACAGACTACAAATCTTTTAGATCATGAACATGTAGCAACCTGTGTTATGCCTTGTCCTTCCTCTTGGACAATATTTATGTTAGATTTGATGAGGGTCTTTACAAACAGGTTGTAGGCATTCGGATTCTTATGGGTACCAACTTGTTGCAGATTTCTTTCTTTACATTCATGAAAAAGAATTTATCCAAAATCTTCAAAAGAACAGAAAATATGATGATTTGAAATGCTTTACTTATACGTCTGGGTACCTGGATGATATTCTCAGTATTCACAATCCTGTTTTGATACATATAAGAGTTAAAGAAGATCCTTACGATAATCTCAACAGCACTCTTAATAGAGCACACAATTGATCATAACTAAGCATCGACGCACCCCAAGCAAGCTATCAGTGGGACCAGGTGCCCGGGAGGAGTAAGCATCCCCTGTTTGGCTAAGTGCACCCGCCGTCGATGTTCATGCACGGAAATGAAAACAATCTATAATGCATGCATTGTCTGAGAATGAGAATGAAATTTATCCACAGGAATTGACACTCAACAAGACAAACACTAAAAATACGGAAACACAACTTTTGGACCTAAATATCAAAATTACAAACGAAGAAATTCATTGAAGTATTTATGGCAAAAGAGATGATTTTGGATTCAACATGTAAATTTCCCCTGGCTTGACGGTGACGTTTCCAGACTACCGTCATACGGCAGTTACAAATCATAACTCATCCGGTACGCTAGAGCGTGCACTAACGTTTTGGATTTTCATCGTACAAATTTACATATAACCAAAAACGTTTTGGTCAAGGTTTCTGCTTTCATAAACTAGAAAAAACTTAAACTTCGGACCTATACAAGCAACAGAGTATATTACTTTGGGTATTTCACTGCCTGCATTTTATGGTGACATAATAAACTGAATTAGAAGGATCAAAGGCAGACAGCATAACCATCGAAAATGCGTCAGAATTATCAAACGCCTTTTATACCGTGGATATGATCCTAATGTCACCAGACGGACACGGCATGGTACTGTACCAATCTACAGCCTTGTACCAGCGCATTCTTAAGACTTGCACTGACCGATTGTGACGACGGGACTACATGATTGGTCCTGTCCAAACCTCTTTAGAGAAGTCAGGGCCCTGACCACCTGTCCTCTCTGAATGTCGGTCGGACTCCTCTGGTGATAACATGCATGAGCTCGCTACAGCCGACAGAGTACGGACTGCATTTCGTTCGCCTCTACCATATTTTTATATATATTTACATATTCATCTGTGTTTCGTGGGACCCTATGTTGTACTGTATTGTTTGTATGGTCATCTTACAGTGAGGAGGTTGTGTGTTCTTCGAGACCTTTGGGTAACCGGAAAAATGGGAGGGTTGCGCGCACGTAATCGGATATTACCACATGATCTGTTACTAACATGGCTGATGGTCGTCCTTAGTCGGCACCGATTGCCCATGGGTGTCGTTGGTTTATGTGTTGTCTCTTATGTTCGATGTTTTATGTCTCGTTTGCTGTTCCTTGTCTCTTGCTCTGTGTGTCTTCTCTGTGTTTTTACTAGGGAAGTATGGTGTGTTGCTGTTGGTGCTGCAAGCGAGTTTTGTTGGATATCCCCTCCTTTCTTACAGTGAGAAATATTATGTTTATACAACAATTGTGTGTCTATCGAGACCTCTGTGTATCCGGATAAGTGAGAGGGTTGTGTGCACGTTATCCGGATAACTGCAACATTTCTAATAGCAGATGGCCGTCCAAATTCGGCGTCGAGTGCACATTGGTCTCCTTCCTTTTATGTATTGTCATCAATGTTTGATGTTTTGTATAATGTCCTAGTGAATGTTGTTGTGTCTAATTTTTGCGATTTGTAGTTTAGTATGATGTCATTTATGTCTCACTTTCTTGTGGGTTAGTTTCGCTGGGTGGAGCAGGGTGGTCATGCTGGAGATCATTCCCTTTCACGTATAGCTACACACTACAACAGTTGCATCTAAGATTTACAATTACAAACGGTTCTTGCAATGCATTGATTTAAGTAATCTCTCTCTACATCCATCACCTGTTCTTCAACTACTCTCATTGTTTTTACTAGTGACCAAAGTATAGTCTTTTGTGTTTGATGTTTACATGTCGTGTGTCTCTTTTCCGTCTCGTGCTGTACTCGTCTTTTGTTTCATGGCTGGTTCTTCTATCTGAGATCAAATCTGAACTTCAAAAATATCGTTCGACAGTATATTCTCCAAGCGGTCTTAAGCATATGTGGATTTTAAATGAAAGGAGGGGATCTCGAACAACACTCAGTTGCAGCAAGAACAGCAAAACCAAAACACCAACTGTAAAAACACAAAGCAGACACGCAAAGAATGAGACGAAAATGGAACAATGAACGCCAAATCACATAGAAACATCAAACATAAATTACTACACATAGACAAACGAGACCAATGGGCAATCGGTGTCAACTTAGGACGGCCATCTGCCACGTCAGTAGCAGAAGGTGTGGTTATCCTGGATTACGTGCGCACAACCCTCCCACTTTCCAGATTACCAAGAGGTCTCGAAGAACGTACAATTGTGATGTAAAACAACCTCCTTACTGTAAGATGACCACATACAAACAAAACCGCAAAACACAGGGGCCCAAGCAACACAGATGAAAATGTAAATGGATATATAAAGAGGGCGTATGTAATGCAGTCCGTGTTCTGCCGGCTTTAGCGAGCGTATGTATGTTTTCACCCGAGGAGTCCGACTGACATTCAGAGAGGACAGGTGGTCGGGCCCTGTCTTCTCTTGAGGGGTTTGGACAAAGCCCGTCATGGAGTCCAATGGTCACAGTCAGTCAGAGTGTAAGTCCTAAGAATGCGCTTTATGGAATTGTATAGAATTGAATATGAAGACGTTTAACACTGGTACAAGACTGTAGATTGGTCAAGTTCAAGTACATGTACCATGCCGAGTGTCCGTTTGGTAACATAAGGGTCATATCCACGATATAAAAGGCGTTAGATTATTCTGACGCGTTTCCGATGGTTATGTTGTCTACCTTACCGTCTTTCGGTACGTTTTTGAACATAGTAACTTCACATATTTTGGGCATATTACATTGTTTAGATTTGAGGATCACTGACGAGGATTAAGTACCCGAGATGTGCATGTCTTGTCCATGTTGCCAATTTATCTGTTCTTAAATGATGCTATTCAATATGAAGATATTTAACATTTCTACCACTTGGTGAGTGTCACTGCTGGTGGACCAGGAGTCCCCGATGGCACATGTAGCCAAGTTCGATCAATTTCGGGTGATCGTTTCTTCAACGCATTCTAAAATTTTTGTTTTCAAAATTTCTAAAACGTGGGTCCTGTAGCATCATATCCCACCCATCCTGCTACGTCTTTTGGTACGTTTTGGAGATAGTAACTTCACGCTTTTTGTGGCATATTACATTGTTTAGATTTAATGATCACTGACGAGGATTAAGTACCCGAGATGTGCATGTCTTGTCCATGTTGCCAATTTATCTGTTCTTAAATGATGCTATTCAATATGTAGACGTTTAACACTTTGATCCTTCTTATTTTGTTAATTATGTTACCATAAAATGGAGGTTGTGAAATTTTCAAAGTAATATACTTTGATGTTTGTATGGGTCTGAATTTCGAAAGAAATTGACAATAATTATTGTAAAATTTCCAGAAAGTCTTTACTAGTTTGTAAAATCGAAAACCTTGACCTACACGTTTCTTCGTAATTTGTCAATTTCTACTTTGAAAATCCAAAACATCAGTACATGCTCTAGCAAATTTATTGATTTTAACTATGACACTACCTACTTTGCAAAAGAAAAATTCGATTCAGAAACAGATATTATTCAGATGTTTTAACAATTGTGCCCCATTCCTTGCCGACATTTTCCTTTCCTCGTACGAAGATCAATTCATTCAATCTTTGGTCTCTGAAAGGAAAAGATACGAGGGTTCGCCGTAAAATAAATGAAAGTATCATTTTTATTAAATTCAAGAAGGGAGGAGATCTCCAACAAGACACCGTTGCAGCATCAACAGCAAAACACCAAAAACACCCGATGCAAAAACATAAAAGACGAGTACAGCACGAGACGGAAAAGAGACACACGACATGTAAACATCAAACACAAAAGACTACACATAAACCGACGAGACCAATGGGAAACCGGTGCCGTCTTTGGACGGCCATTTGTCACGCAAGTAGCAAATGGTGTGGTTATCATGGATTACGTGCGCACAACCCTCTCACTTCACCAATTACCCAGAAGTCTCGAAGAACGTATAATTGTGGTGTAAAACAATTTCCTCACTGTAAGATGACCTCACACAAACAAGACCGCGAAACAAAGAGGCCCCAGAAACACAGATGAATATGTAAATGGATATAAAAAGAAGGCATGCGTAATACAGTCCGTGCTCTGCCGGCTGTAGCGAGCTTATGTATGTAATCATCCGAGGAGTCCGACTGACATTCAGAGAGGACAGGTGGTCGGGGCCCTGTCTTCTCCAAAGAGGTTTGGACAGGGCCCGTCATGGAGTCCCGTCGTCACAGTCAGTCAGAGTGCAAGTCTCGAGGATGCGCTTGTACAAGACTGTAGATTGGTCAAGTACCAAGCCTAGTGTCCGTCTGGTGACTTCAGGATCAAATCCACGGTATAAAAGGCGTTTGATGATTCTGACGCATTTTCGATGGTTATGCTGCCTACCTTTGATCCTTCTAATTTTGTTTATCATATCACCATAACAGACAGGTTGTGTAATACCCAAAGTAATGTACTCTGTTGCGTGTATAGATCCCAATTTTAAAATAAGTTGACAGTAATTTTTGTAAAATTTCCAGAAGTCTTAACTAGTTTATGAAAGCGTAAACCTTGACCTAAAAGTTTTTTGGTAATTTGTAAATTTCTACTGTGAAAATCCAAAATATCAGTACATGCTCTAGCGTACCGGATGAGCTGTGATATGTAAATGCCATATGACGGTAATCTTGGAACATCACCGTCAAGCCAGGGGAAATTTATTATGTTGAATCCAAAATCATCCCTTTTGTCATATACACTTGTATGAATCTTTCCGTTTTCAATTTTGATATTCAGGTCCAAAAACGGTGTTTCTGTATTTGTAACGTTTGCCTTGTTAAGTGTTAATTCTTGTGGATAAATTTCATTCTTATATAATTCAAAAGCAGAATTGTCAATGGTTAGAATATCGTCCAGATACCTAGAAGTATTATTGAAACATTTCAGATCATCAAATTTTCTTTGCTTTTGAAGATTTTGGATGAATTCTTTTTTATAAGTGTATAAAAATAAACCTGCAAGAGGCGCACAGTTAGTACCCATAGGAATTCCTACAACCTGCTTGTATAGATCCTCACCAAATATGATGCTAGTTTCATATGATGAAAGTTTCATATCAATAATATTCTGAATTTCATCACAAACAAAGCACCAATAGCTATATTTCTATTCAATATAAAAAGGACAATTCCTCCTACCCGGAGCACAAGCATATGAGAATCCTTGAGGTTATCCGTTGTATAAACTGATTTGACCATTCTACCCTCCTCGCTAAAGCCCTGGTCAAAACCCACCGTGCGTGCTTTTAGGACGTACGAGTTTGTGGAGGCTACGTGCGCTGCGTTTTTCTGAAGACACAAGGAAGGAAGTTGCAAGAGTACGAAAGGAGTGCGTCATCGCACGTCGCATACACGGTTATATGGGTGGTTACATGCATCATATGTAGCACACAAAAAGAAGTGCGTTGCACGTACTTACGACTTGCGTGCAAATTGCTTACAACGATCTTTCTCCGTGCGTCTTCTACGTTATTGTAAGGATGTCGAATTTACACGTACTGCTAACACACGGAGTCCCAACTACCTCGCGTCGAAGGTGCAATGCACGTACTTGCAACGTACTTACAACGTGCGTGTCGTACTTCTTGTTGAATTCGTAGACAGCACAAAGACAGGACGCAGCGAAAGTTCTGTATGCACTAAAACTGCTACGTCCTGTCTGCGTGTCTCCAAGGTCAGCAAGGAGGCCGTACGGGACACGTACTGACAACGCACGGACACCGTACGGGTACCCAAGGTTTGCCTATGTTTTTGCACGTAGATAGCACGTACGTGCACTCATGGCGGGTTGTGACCACCGCTTCAATGTTGACTTCTAAGAATTTTCGGAACCCATCCAGCACAGACATGACTCGTGGTAGGATCATGGGATAAGATCTTGTGTACGATTTTTATATAAATTTAATGATACCTGCAATTTCCCAAATTATTAGTCGTCGATCATTATGAATCACGTCACCTTCTTCATTTAAAAGCACTTCTTTCTTTTTAGAAAGCCTTCTCTAGTGCTCATCCGTCCTACAAACTGCCCCTAACGTCCAAACAATCCTCTTTGCCACTTACAAACAACTAGTTAAGTATAATTTTTTCCGACTGTTTAAGGAATATATAGGTCACTGTCGGTGTTTTTTCTGAAGCCTTCACAAAATTTTTTCACAATGTTAAAATTATAGTTTTATCCGCGGAATTTTACAAAATGCAAATGAAATGAAAAAAATGACAAACAACATATTTCGGTAAAAATTCACCTTGCTCCGGGTCACCATCTTATGTCCAATTACAAAGTCATATTTGTTATATTGAAATCAATATATGATAATTGTTTACATTTCTTAATTCGCAAATAGTATATGATAATTAATATACTTAAAATAAATATCTTCGACGCTTATTTTCCTTCATTAAAGACTTGTCCACGAACTTTACGGACAACCCTCGTACTTAGCTTCTCACTTTAATTTCGTTTACAGATATATAGACGATGTGATGTCCATCATCAATCCAAAATTCGTGGATTACCTTAGCAGAATCTATCCGTCGGAGGTTGAAGTCAAAGAAACTACAGAGACTAATAATTCAGCATTCTATTTGGACATAATGATTTCCTATGATACTGATGGTCACATGAACACCTCACTTTATGACAAACGAGTCGACTTCAGTTTCAGTTTCAGCATCACAAACTTTCTTTTTCTGAGTAGCAACATTCCTTCATCGCCAGCTTATGGCTTGTTCATATCTCAAATGATACGTTATGCCAGAGCAAGTAGCTAATATACAGATTTTGTTCTGAGAGCTAGGCGTATTTCAGATAAGCTTCTTCGTCAGGGGTACGTTTGAGATCGTCTAACATCGTCAATGAGGAAGTTCTACGGTAAATATGGTAAAATAAGGTTCCTAGAGAGATGACATGAACATCCCTCCGGTACTATCCCGAATAGATTAATTCAGTTCAGGGACTTCCAAAAATGGAATATGTATCATACCAAAAAACAGCATTTCATACTTGACGATAAAACGAGATCTACTCCAGAATATCTCATAGATTCTAAGAAACAAGACGCTGAGAGTTCGCTTCTTTTCATGTGGTGGAGGTTTTTGTTTGCTTGCTTTGGTTTCTGTTCTGTCCTGATTTTGTATGCCTTCGGTTTCTGATTTTCTGAATTATCGATTGTGTGCTGTATACAGGATATGGTCATTATCCATATTTGTCATATCATTACGACAACAGAGCTTTTCTTTATTCTGATATATGGTTTTGTGTTTGATCAATGCTAATAACATAATGTCCAGTGTTAATATTATGGTATTAAAAACCAATGTAAGATCAAATTTTGTTCTCAGCTTATAACCTTTTCATTGCTGTAAATTTGAAATTGTATTTAAGATTACGACGCAGGTAACGATACTAAATTTTCTCTCCCGGTTGAACTATTTTTTTCTCTCCGTTGAAAGCATGTTTCAACCAGATGTCCTCATCATCATTTATAAAATTCCCAGGGGAATGATTCTTTTCAGTGCAGACAGGAAAAACCGTAAATTGCTTCAAAGGCAGTATCAATCTATTTCAAACCTGCATGGCATCGCTTGCGGATAAAATGATCTATTTCAGACCATTCCTTCCATTCAAATTTATCTATAAAAGTAAGTTTAACAAACACCAAACCTAAGAGTTTGTTCACCATGATAAGCAGTGCAGTTCTCATATCGCTGTTGGTGGTTGGGGTATGTGCCGTCTCCGAAATAAATGCAGGTAAGAAATTATCATGCAGGTAAAATGGGGGATAGGTAAATATGTTATTTGATAAATTTATAGAGATGAATTGAATTCAATTTCTATGTTATAGAGAGATTTACTGTAGATTATCTATGTGGTATGCCTCTTTTACGACTTTTGTTGTACTTGCTGTGTGTACTGCAACTGATACTTGTTGTAGATCCTCTCCTTTCTTTAATTTCGACATACTTTGAATTTTAATTGTTTTGCATCCCTTCGACTACTTGTGGTTTATGATACAAATCAAATACTTGTAAAATTACAATTTCCATGTCCAGCTTCCTACAAAAACTACAATCATAATATTAACACCTCAGTTTATACTTCAAATGATATATACCCGATCAACAGAAACCAACATCATGCATATATAATAGGCAATTTTTGCAGTTAATCATCAAAAATGTTAGAATAAACATAGAAGAAATGAGTTAAAGGAGATCCTGACGATAATCTCAACAGTACTCACAATAGAGCACCAAATTGAGCATCGACGGACCCCTAGCAAGTTAGAGGTGGAATCAGGTGCCCGGGAGGAGTAAGCATCCCCTGTTGGCCCCATGTACTGAAGAAGTACCAATCAGTTATTCAGTCTCAAAGTCGAGAAGGTAAGGAAAGTTAGAGTAAACATCGAATGTAATTCAATAGCATAATTTAAGAATGGATCAATTTGCAGCATGGACCAGACATGCATGTATCGGGTACTTAACCCTCGTCAGTGATCCTTAATCTAAACAATGTAATATTGCCAAAGAGCGTGAAAATTATTATGCCCAAACATGTACCGAAAATGTAGCACGATGGGTGGAATATGATGCTACAGGACCCACGTTTTAGAAATTTCAGGGCTGTTTTGATTAAAATTGTCGAATGCGTTGAAGAAATAGACGATCAACCGAAGTTGATCGAACTTGACTACATGTGCCCTCGGGGACTCCAGGTCCACCAGCAGTGACACCCACCATGTAGTTCAAATGTTAAACATCTTCGAATTCAATAGCATCATTTAAGAACAGATCAATTTGCAGAAATATCTATCAGTAATTAAGTCTCAAAGTCCAGAAAGAAGGAGGATAGAAGTTTGATCAAACTTGTTTGTTCAATTTGGTGCTCTATTGTGAGTGCTGTTGAGATTATCGTCAGGATCTTCTTTAACTCATTTCCATTCCTCTTATACCCGAGGATAAAAAATATTTTAATCCCTTCATAAGCAAATGTAACTTCTCATGTACTTTTTGTTCACTAGATTAAAGTCATATTGAAGGTAATGAACCCACTGTTTTCTTATTGATTTAATATAGTCATTGATCTTCTTGTCCCCTTGGTTTTTGTATTTTGCTGTTGATGTGTTTCCCTGTGGGTGCTCCAACCAAGTCCAGTAGAAGGTCCTATCGATCTTTTAATTATGACAAAAGAAACCCCCGTGACATTTATATGTCTTACATTATTGATCAAATGTTTGATACATTGTTATAGTCAACTTGCTTGAATCATGGTAGTTTCATGTGTTACGTCTTAACATAAATTTGCAGTATGCACCAGATATGCACGTTTTGGGTACTTAACCCTCGTTAGCGATCCCTAATCCAAATAATGCAATATGGCCAAAGACTTGAAAGTTATGTTCAAAGTATACCGAAATACGTAGGAGGATGGTACAGAAACTATTTTTCAGAAATTTCGAGGAAAAAGTTTTGAACAGAAATTTTCGAATTCGTTTGAAGGAACGATCAAAAGATCTCATGTTATCTTCTGACGAATATTGTCACCCGAATGCTTCAATGCATGACAAACGTTACGACTGACTTCAATTTCAAATGACAAATTTCACTTACCACCGTAGTAACGTTCAGGACTACATCTCCTACCTATGGTTTATTCATATCGCAATTGATACGTTGTTCCAGTGCAATCTCAACGATTTTGTTCTGAGGACAAGGATACCTACAGAAAAACTACTGAATCAAGTTTACATTTGTGAACTAATGGTTTTTCACTGTGTATAAACGCTGCTCGTTTCAATAACTAGGTTTGTTATCTTTGTCCATCATCTTTTAGTACCTCATTTTCTTTTCTTCATACATTCCAGCTCCAATCGATCGTGATGATTACATAGGTTCAAACGGAGGAGGAACATTCACCGATGAAAATGTTTGGAACGGCAAACAATAACAGGAATTCGTCTCCGTTGTGAGGAGTATGTATACTCTATACAAGCAAGATATGGATCATCTTGGGGACCCTTTCATGGTCCGGATAATACAACCATTTGCGACCAAACAACATCTGAGTATGAATATCTGTTTAATAGTACAGAATATATAACTGGTATCCACGGAGAATGGAGTTCCTACATGATTGCTGTCACAATAACCACTAACGAGCGCGTATTACCAAGATGTGGAGGTAGTGGTGGGGAATTAGAAAAAACGGTAACAGGTACACGCCTGATGTATCTAGAAGGAAGGAGTGGTTGTGCTGTGGACGGACTTCAACCCATCTGGGCGCAAGGTTAAGACTTACTACATTATAAAGTTTATTCTTGTTTTCATTTGAATGTGCAAAAATGGTAACGATCTTGAACTTCCTCTGAGGAAAATAAAACCACTAATAATGTTTAATGACTCTACTTCGTGAAATATCAAAGCCCTTTCCTCCCGAATCATAAGATATAGCCAATGTTGTTGTTTTTTTAAGTAGGTAAATTATTTATGTCAAGATCACCAGGTAATTTGTCGAAGGGTCTTGTAACATTGAATACACCTGTGAAATATCAAAGCCCTATCTTTTACCAATCAAATGTTAGGCGATGTTACATCCAAAGTGTGATGAACAGGCAGACGGACAGCGGACACAAAGTTATCCCTTTGTGTCACTATGCTTCGCAGGCGACACAAAAGATTAATTATAAATATGGTGTGCAATCGCTGCTCATTTTATTAACTAGGTTTATTCTCCTGATACACAACAACACTGTACATCATAATTACACAACAACACTTTTGAACATCGATTTCATATAATAAAGAAAACAAAACACATAAGTAAAGTGCATGTGACACCGATTGCGCTCGAGTCGAATCTATTATACTCATAAACAATTAGCATCATCATAATATCATCATCATCTTTATAATATTCTTCTCATTTCCAACATCAAAGTTAATGTTTCACTATGAGCTTAAATGCTCATGACAAATGAAATATTCATGTAAATCATCGTTCAAATTATATATAACACATAATTATATATATAAACTATAACGATGCATGAAAAGCCGGCCACCCGGTCCCAAATGTATATACAAAAAGAAATAAGCGGAATGCTTGAAATTACAGGGACGGAAATAAAGTATAGTATATTTAAATGAAATTTTGATCTAAAATTTACGATCCGAACTGTAGAGCGCTGTCGGGTCGAATGAAACAATCGAACACTCTCGTGCTGAAAAAGGCGCGAAACTAGCGCCACCTACAGGTACAGTTTGTCACAAATCAGGAGAAATTAATTTGACTCTTGTTCATCCTATTCAAACGAGACAAATTATATTTCTCCTGATACACAACAACACTGTACATCATAATTACACAACAACACTTTTGAACATCGATTTCATATAATAAAGAAAACAAAACACATAAGTAAAGTGCATGTGACACCGATTGCGCTCGAGTCGGATAACAAAGAACGGGAATGTAAAAGCTAATTAAATACCTAAACATTTTGTCACAAGAAGACGCTCATGTAGAGAATCTTTAACGTAGCCGTCTTTGGCTAATTCAGACTTCCAGCGGCCATGTCTCTTAAATAACCTATCATGGATGCCAAAGGAGGCCGCTGCAGTTGCGCCTCCTGATCTGAGGCTGTGAAGACCGTAGTCTTTAATATTTGATACAAAAGGGGAAAATGCACTTAAGAAAATCTCCCTCATTCTAGTATAGGACATGGGAATGTTGTTTGAACGAAAAATATAACCAAAACAGCATTTTGTAAGATTTCTGAATAAGAACATATCGTTACTTATGTTTAGAAATTTCCGTATTCAAAATAACGCTGTAAATTGATAACAGGACATAACTTTGTCCCTGTTTTAGAAATAACGAGCCAGTTTCCGTCCCTATAAACATCTGTTTTACTTTTCTCTATGAATATAGCCATATGGGATTCGAAAAAACAAACATCACATATCTTCAAATGCAATAATTCAGATACTCTTAAGAACCCTGCATAAGATAATAAACATGCGCAAATAGTACGCTGATTGTACAAATTACCAATAATGAAAAGGTTGTCAAACATTTTTTCTAACAGCTGAGGTGTAATAGGTTCTTTCTTCTTTACATGATGAGACAATCGCCTCTTTGCTCCTTCTAACACATTTTTCACCAAATCAGACTCTGTTGGAGAAGGCGCACTTATAATCGAATGGGACCATCTGATTCCATAAAACGCTTGTGTCACTGGACCGGGTGACTGGCTCTGTTGCACTACACTAGCAAGATACAGAGCCACATGGATAGGTTTAGCCGGTAAACATTCAGATTCTGGAATTCCATTACGAATAGCCCAAGATTTCCATTTCTTGAACGCACTATAATAATTTTTCACGGTGTTGGTAGATTTGCACTCGGATATCAAATCGGCAACGAAAACGAATTTATCGGCTAAACTATCAGGCAGCTCTGCCAGGTCATCTTTGAATGCCTGCAAAAACAAATGTATAGAAATAAACATTAATGACCTAAAACATCATTTAACTACATTTTGAAAAATCGATTCTAAGTGCCAACATTTTAAAGGGTAAATCTACCCTTCCAAACAGACTTCCGGTCTTCCCAGCCTGGTAGAAGTCTTTCTTCACAGGCAGCTCAACATGAGCTATAACCGCACTGATGAAACCAGTATCATCAGCTATCAACGGCCAGAAGCTAGCCGATTGCCAACATGGCAAAATTACAGTTCCAAAGGCACAACATTGCCTCATATAGCCTAACACTCTAGAAATAATGCACACAGGTGGCACAAACCACCCGTTTACACCGTGCCAATCAACTGTAAACGCATCTATGCCAGTAGCTCCTGGCATCCAATACCTAGAATAAAATACAGGTAATTTATTGTTAGTACAAGAGGCAAAAAAGTCTATTTCATGGGGACCCCATAGGGCATCTAAATACTGAAAAATAGACATAGATACACCCCAATCATCATGATCGATGATCCTGCTGATCTGATCAGCTTTCTCGTTCTCTGTTCTGGGAACCCATTCTGTATACAATGAAATATTGTTCGTTAAACACATATTGAAAATTCTTAAAGCAATCTGTTGTAAATCTTGTTTCATACTACCCTTTTCTATAATGCTTACAACATTTGTATTGTCAGAAAACCATTTGATGCGTTTATTATTCAAAAATGGCAAAATTGAAGACAGAACTCTCTCTACAGCTACTAATTCTCTCCATGTGGAGCTCTTAACTTTCTCTGATTCGCTCCACATACCATGTGAAACACTTAAGGGGTTCTCAACAATATAACCCCCGTACCCAATACCACTAGCATCACTGTAAACAACGGAGTGACATGAAAAATCTGTACAAAAGTTTCTAAAATTTATCTTTTCAATATTATCTTTCCAAAAAAGCATTTGATTTAAACTTTGTTTTCGTAAAGCAATGGTATGATTCCAAGATTCTGCTTGTAAAATATCAGAACTCAGGTTCTTTGTCATAATGTAAACAATATTCCCAACTACATATGACATGGAGATAAGTTGACCTACTAATCGTGCGACCTTGCGCACATGAGCTGAACCTGTCTGATGAACAGAGGCTTCAATAACTTTAATAGTATCATGTACTTTCGTAAGTCGACATTGTGGGATACTAATTATGCCATTCTTCAAGTCCAAATCATAACCTAAAAACACCACATCCTGAGAAGGAGACCACATAGATTTTTCAACCTTGGGAGCAAATCCACTACTAATTAGGTCATGCTTGATTTCATTTGCGATCTGTTGACAAACATCCTTATTCTCATGACAACCTAACCCATCATCAAGGTACATGAGGACCTTTTTCCCTTCTCCCCTCCATTTCTTAACGAGAGGGCGTGTGACTTTCGTGAAGATATAACAAGCTGAACTAAGACCGAAAGGCAAGACTAGAAACTTGAAAAACTTCGTTTCATTTCCATATTGCCAAGAAAAACCTAAAAATGTGGTGTGGGGTAGGAAAATATCAATATGATGGTACGCAGAATGCAAGTCAAACTTAAAACAAAAGTGACCTTTTTGTATGAATTGCATAGCAGTTCTTATGTCTTCAAACTTAATGGTCGATTTCCACAAATGTTTATTTACATGCCTCAAATCTAAAATTAGACGCTTCTTTCCGTTTGACTGAACAGATACGGTGAGTGGGTTTACGACATGGGGTCTAATAGAACACTCTACTGCTAAGCCTTTGTTCAGTAGATCACGAATGGCATCCCTAACAAAACCGTCATGCATGAGAGACGACTTGTTATTTGACAAAAAGGCAGGAGGGGGTGTTGTAAAGAAAGGAATTTTGTATCCGTTTCTTATAACATCTAAAATATTATCATAAGAACCTATTTGTATCCAAAAACTGACATGACTTTTAAGTCTACCTTTAACAATGATTTCTGCTTCACCCTGTTCGTATTCATACTAATCATCTGTTAATGTAACATCAATTACTTGATTACAATCTGATACAGGTAAAGAATACTTATCTTTAACAGAGTCAGTCAGATTTTGTCTTGGTACTGGTGCCTCCTGTCTTCGCTTGTTGTGGGTTGAAGGGGCACTCACTTCTCCAGTGGCTAAATGATCCACAGGAAAAACAGGATCCGATCCCCCATTTCTTTCCTGGGCCCTTGGGAAATCCTTGAGGAGCGAAGTGTTGGGGATATGCGTACCACTCGGGGCCACGAAAAAGATGCTGAGGAGCAATACCCTGAGCAAAGGGCTTAGCGACATCCCTAGGAGACTTTGTTTGCTTTTGTTTGGCAGCTTTACGTTTTTTGATAGCCCTCGACTCCGCCCTGTTGATCTTACTTTCATCTTCCGAGTCATCTGCGACGGGATTGGCCTCATATTGACGGACGGTCTCCCACCCGCCCTCGCTAGAGTCAGCAATTTTTATCAGTTTATTTCTCTTTTTGAGTTTTTCGGACGCAGTAGCAATAACTTCTTTAGCGTAGTCAAGTTTTCCGTTATCAATTGCCCAGTTAACTTGTTCTAGTTCTTCAGACACTTCTGAATTAAACGTGTATTGGATTCGGTTACCTTCAGACCGCCATTTCACCAGAGTGTCCGACTTCAATTTTTTCACTTGGGTTGCAGAACCATGTACCTCTTGTTTTAATTCATTAAGGTCTTGAGATACCTGGGTTTGTAGGGCAGATATGGAAGCCCCTTGACTTTTGACGACGTTCAGTATCTCTCTAAGGGAAACGTGTTCCGCCGGGTCTTCACAACTAGACTCCATTTACGATCCGAACTGTAGAGCGCTGTCGGGTCGAATGAAACAATCGAACACTCTCGTGCTGAAAAAGGCGCGAAACTAGCGCCACCTACAGGTACAGTTTGTCACAAATCAGGAGAAATTAATTTGACTCTTGTTCATCCTATTCAAACGAGACAAATTATATTTATCATTATCCATCTTTAAGTCACTTAAACATATATTTTTCTTTTCAGACGTTCCAGCCCCAATTGATCGCTCTGATTATATAGGTACAAACGGAGGAGGAGCATTCACCGATGAAAATGTCTGGAATAATCAACATATAACAGGAATTCGTCTCCGTTGTGGAGTATTCTTCGACTCTATTCAAGCAAGATATGGATCAACTTGGGGTCCAATTCATGGTCAGGATTATACAGTCGAATGCACCAAAAGAGGATCTGATTATGAATACCTCTTTAACAGTACAGAATATATAACTGGCATCCGTGGAGACTGGGGTGACTACTTTGATGCTGTAACGATAACCACTAACGAGCGCGAATTGCCAAGATGTGGTGGCAGCGGTGGGGGTAAGGAAAAGACGGCCACAGGTACACGCCTGATGTATCTAGAAGGAAGGAGTGGTTGTTTTGTTGACGGACTTCAACCCATCTGGGCGAAAGAATAAGAATTCCTACAATAGAAAGTTTATTCTCTCTTTCACTTGAATGTGCAAAAATGGTTACGATCTTGTACTTCTTCCGAGGAAATTGAAAACCACTTCTATATTTTGTTAAGTAATTGTCTCTGCATTCACTGAATATTAAAATTCAAAAGAAAACGAAAATCATGTTTCAATGTTTACATTACATGTTCTTAATACAGGAGTGACTTCCCAATGACTTGAACGTTTTTTGTCAATGAGGAACTGTCAAAAAATGCAAACTAGTCTGCCAAACGGATAATCTTAGATAATCTTTCTCAAAGGTTTTTCATCAAAATGCTTGCCAATTTGATTGTTCCATCTCATCATTGAAATTATTTCAATAGGAAGATATTAAACACAACAACTGTATATTCCTTGAAACAGCTGCGTGCCCGACAAAGATAGAGGGCTATTCATACGTAATCAGGAAATCATAACCTTATGTTACTAACGCGCCAAATGGCCGTCCTAAGTCGGCACCATTCGCCACTGGGTCTCTTTGGTTTTTGTGTAGTCTTTTGTATTTAGTATATACTGTGTTCTTTATCGTGCATTAACATCGACGGCGGGTGCAGCTAGCCAACAGGGGATGCTTACTCCTCCCGGGCACCTGATCCCACCTCTAGCTTGCTAGGAGTCCGTCGATGCTCAACATAGTGCTCTATTGTGAGTGCTGTTGAGATTATCTTCAGGATCTTCTTTAACTCATTGATGTCGCATGCCGTGTTACTTGTACATGTATCTTTTCTTTCCCTTTTTATTGTTTACTCAGTTTTCATACAGAGGTGTTTCAATTACTTTGCTGTGGGTACTACAATCAAGTCTTGTTGGAGATCATCTCTTCTTTAACAGAAATCTCGAAACATATATGTCTTATCTTCATACTCTTCTTCTTGATTTATTCACTTCTCAGATTACGTAATCAGGAAATCCAAACCTTATGTTACTAACGCGCCAAATGGCCGTCCTAAGTCGGCACCATTCGCCACTGGGTCTCTTTGGTTTTTGTGTAGTCTTTTGTATTTAGTGTTTTGATGTCGTATGCTGTGTTCCTTGTACATGTATCTTTTCTTTCCCTTTTTATTGTTTACTCAGTTTTCATACAGAGGTGTTTCAATTGCTTTGCTGTGGGTACTACATCAAGTCTTGTTGGAGATCATCTCTTCTTTAACAGAAATCTCGAATCATATATGTCTTATCTTCATACTCTTCTTCTTGATTTATTCACTTCTCAGATTATGTATAAAACCCCCGTCATGATATTGGATGCAGTCGGAGCGGCATATCCAATCAAATCCTCTCTTACTGACGAAATATTTCCATAGCGATAAGACAGATGAGCTTGCCGCTAAATACACATCCTTTTTTGTTAAATAAAAGTTCAAAGAAGTTTATAATAAGTATTTCCCTTGTTTAATCGAAGGGGGTTCTAGTGAACAAGATTATTTGCGTATATCGAGTTATGCGACCGTTATCCTTGTCTTAATCCATTCACTGCTTTGATCTCCAACAGGACTGGATTGCTGGATCCATAGCAAAACGCCGAAATACAAACCCATAGAGTAGACAACACAACAAGAGACACAAAGAAGACAAAGGCGCAATAAAACTACTAAGCATAAATGATTTTATATTATTTATTATATCATATTATTATAACGAGGCAAATATGATATCTGTGCCGCATTAGGATAGCTATTTGTCACAAAAAAGGAAAAATGTATGGTTATCCGGATTACGTGTGCGCAACCCTCCAACTTGCAAGCTCTCCAATTGACCTGGATGAAAACAAAATTATTGTGTATAATAGCCTCCATGATAGATGACGACACAAAAAGACAGCAAATACAGGGGCCAAAGTAACAAATGCACTAAATTATTAAGCTATGTTATATATTTCAAAATGTTATGTAAATGGATATCAAAAGCATACGGGCTTTAACAGATAAGTCCGACCAACTTTCCTGGACAGGTCTCGTCATGGAGTTCCGTCGCCACAGTCAGAGTGCAAGCGTTATCAGATCATATGTGCAGTAAATTGGAGGATATACATGTAGTCCTGAATCTAACATAAAATGACGTAAACAATGATTAAATCAAAATATCACAAAAATAGAGATTCATTTATTCCTGCGTGAAAAATTACTTGATAGGCCGCATTTCGAGGAATATTGTCTTAAATTACCATAAATAAATGAACATAAGATCAGTTGAAACGTATTTATTCTTACAGTCTCTATTATAGAAGACACATGTTATGTGAGGCTGGAGTTTTCTATTCAATCTATTTATCTTGTCTATATAAAGTTCTTGACATCTTTGGTATGGTTTGGGATCAATAGCATTGCATTTATCAATTGTAATTTAATCGAATTAATTTAGGGTGAGAACCACTGATGACGATTTGCTATCCGAGGCACAAGAATTTACTTAGGGAAGGTAGAGAGTTGGAACACTTCCGTATTATTATCATTATTATAAACACTTATGTTTCCTTTTTGCAGTTTGGAGCAGGTAAACTTTTTCCCCGTGACTAGATGTTTAGAGTGGAAAAATTATTTCTTTCCAGCTCTGTCGCATGAAAGAAGCTTTGTTTTGACGCTTTATCAATTTGACATCATGTATATTATTTTGCTATTTCGGAAACATTACATCCAAAAATATCATCGAAATTAAAGAAGGATAACATCTGTAAGCACCATCCCTCCAGTGCTATTTTGTTCATAGGTTTCATTTGGCTATCCAACTGAATCGACACACACAGCCCTGCACTCCCCGCAAAGTAAATGCACCAATTTTAATTCTAAAAATATAACCAGAGAACGCCACTGAAATACATTTGGCTGTCGGAAAATCACTTCGGTATTTGATAAGTACCACTGCTGAGGATTTGCTTTCGGAGGCAAGTTTGGACTTGGAACATTTTCGTATTACTATAATTATTTTGGTCATTCGTTTGGCCAATCAGCGAAACTTCGGGTAACACTAAGACAGAAATAGCTGATTTTCCAGTAAACTCGTGAGACAAACACCAGACATCACAAAATTTCGCGACATTTTCGTCGTGACGTCAAAATAAAAAGCATGAAAACACATTAACGCGCTTCAAGACGGTGCGATCAGATGTGTCGTCACAATGGAAAATTTTGCCAACTGACATGATATCTTGTGTCTGTGTCTATAAAACAAAGGTTAGGAACGGTCATACCTTATCTGGAAAATGGACTATTGGGATAGGTTTATGGGCTTCCTTTTGGTCTTACGTACTGCATTAGATATGTAACATGATTCATGTGATATATCAAATATTAGTACAGCGCCTACAGTGCATTCTACATTGACTTCTGCAATTGCACTGGAGACGGTTCATTATAAAATTTGTCCTTCGTACTTCTGTGCAGCTGTGTCATTGTCCAATTTTTCTGTTCATGTGAGTAAATTCTGCTTTGAATTTATTTCCAAAATACGTAAGCCTTTCGATTGTGGGTTGTTTTTTTTTTAATCTGGTTTCAGATAATGTGTTTGACTGTCATCCACTCTTAGCCGTTACACTTGGGCTGCGCTAAGCACATCTTCTTACATTACTTTTTTGTCTTCTTGAGTACCTTTTTTGCATTTGGTTTATTCCCCTTTATTGGATTAATGCATATGCTTCGTTTGCGTATTTCTGCGACCCTAAGTTGTAGAAAATGTGGCTGTAAAATAACATACATGAAAATAAGTATATCTTTTACAATAAGGACGGATTCGTGAAATTGCTATAACGTAAATATCATATAAAAATTAAGGACAACACATTCGTTCTGAATAATGTCCGCAGCAATTAACAATTACCGTGTAACCATTAATTTTGCAAAATATTTTCGCTACATTCGCGGTAATTTGGAATCGCAAAAAATGTTTAGGTAAAGTGTAACAGCAATTGGCATATCAGTTACATTTTGTTTTTATTGCACATGTGTCTTTCTGCAATTAACCCGATTTAACATAAAGAGTGGTAACTCATATGTATTCTTACGATAGAAATATACTCACTCCCAGATCGGGAGTTCGCTTTTTTCATATGGTGGAGGTTTTTGTTTGTTTGCTTTGGTTCCTGTTTTATCCTGATTTTGTATGCCTTCGGTTTCAGATTTTCTGAATTATAGATTTTGTGCTGTATACAGGGATATGGTCATTATTCATATTTGTCATAACTAAACCTTCAATAATGAAATAAACATTAAAGAAGTACCTATCAGTTATTCAGTCTCAAAGTGGAGAAGGCAAGGCAAGATTAAAATTTCCATAGGAACGGCTGCGAAACTCGGAATGAATAACAATCCAAAGTGCAACCAGGTGCCCCGGGAGAGTCAGCGTCTCCTGATTGCATGCAACACCCGCCGCAACAGCTCTATGGAAACTTGTCAAATTCGGTGATTGTCTCGATGTACATACTGATGTACACATCAGGTAAGTATTTCTTATTTGGTGATGGTGACAGCCATGTCATTTTATTTCCATTGTTATTATAAAGACACTACGATTCTGATTGGCCAAGAAATTTTGTTGATTTAAGAAATTAATCTTATATTTTTTTTCTGTTGATGCAGGTATCACCCGAAAAATTGGACAGAAAACTGCATCAATGCGCGTAGCGCGTTGATGCAAAAGTTTTCTGTACAATTTTTCGGGTGATACCTGCTTCAACAGAAAAAATATAAGATTCATTTCTTATCATTTAATTATGGAAAACAGACTGTTTTCTTTGATCTAAAAGCAATAAATCACCGCACTTTATTTCGGAAGTCGGAAGGTTTTGCAGTGATACGTCTGCCAAAACAAGTTATGGTAGCCGCCATGATTCAAACAGCGAACGAACGTCCCTCTACATCTTTGGAATAAGGACCAGTATGAGCAAATTCTACATGCACTGTTAATTTTGAGTAAGTAGAAAAAGAAATGGTATCCTAGTAATGATAAGCAAACATCAACAAATTGTATTTTCAGCAACGAGTTCATTCGTGTTTGAGGGAACCCCCAGTTCTATAAATAGTGCTATAAATAGACTTCCGTGAAAAATTGTGTTGATCGATGTATCAACTAAATTTCTCAGCCAATCAGAATATTCGTTTCTTGAAAATGACAATGGCAATTAAATGATACCTGTATCAACACAAAAAGGAAGTACGCGCTTAGGAACGTCATAAACAACGTCGTTAGCAACACGATTTCAAAGCTGCAAATAAACGTTGAAATGCGACGAAATGAAGTGATAAGTAATCAATGTAATATTTTTTGGTTGATCGAGTTATCAACACCAAAAATTGAGGGAACATTTGTGCATCTTGCGCTACGCACACTATGCAGGTTTCCCTCAATTTTTGGTGTTGATTCCTCAATCAACCAAAACAATATTACAATGATTCCTTAATTAATCAAAATCCAGAATGTCACTGATCATTCTGGAAAGGGGGATCTGATATGCTTTTATTATATCCCCGTAGCGACCGAAGAACTTCCTCGATGATGATTTCAGCCGTTTATGACTTCACGTCATTGATGACGTTATAAACTCTTAGATTACTTCGAGCGATTTAGACGAAAAAAAAAATGCAAACATGCCGGGCCACTCGGTTCGTTGCGCCAGTATTGAAGTAAGATATATCAATTATTTGGAAGGGTTCCAACTCTATACCTTCTTGAAGAAAATTTCCAACCAATTTACATGCACCAGACATGTGTTTCGAATATCAAATTCCCATCAGTGATGCTTCCAGCCAGAGTACTTTTAATAGGCAGCCCAAATTAATTTCACTAGCGCCCTCTTGTGTTATTTTTAGAATTTAAATTTCTGCATTTATTTTACAGAGAGTGCGCAGCTCCAAATTTCCTGTAGGGTCCATTCAGTTGCACATCCAAATAAAATCTATGTTCAAAATAGCATTGGAGGGATGTGCAAAGATGCTAACTTCCTTTAATTTCGATGATATTTTTCGGTGTAATGGCTAGTTTCCGAAATAACAAAACATATATATGATGTCACATTGACAAAGGGCCAAAAGAAAGCTAATTTCGGGCGACAGAGCTGGAAAGATGTAATTAATACACTTGACAAACATGAAATCACGGGGAACGGTTTTAACTGCTCCACACTGCAAACAAAACACACAAAAATATAGCCCTCGGTTTACAAATTCTTCAAAAAATATATATATAAGAACTCGAAAAAAATCGGACAAGAAGACATAGACAACAATACAGTTCCTAAGACACATGAAGGGCAACTTTATCTCCTGAGTCCGTGTAAGTGATAAATTAAGTATAAATGGAAAAGTGATGGCTGACATTTTTATTTCACATTGAAATAGCATTGTTTCGCATTTCATTTGTTAAGCATCCCTTCATAACCTCACCTAATCAAGAACAAATATAATTTTATGTTAATTACATCTATATAGACAACTTGTATTAAAAAAGAACGTAAAATATAGATATTGACATTCTCTCTGCGGACTGTGCGTGTACGGACAAGAGTCACAAGACTGAGTTGGCGGTCATAGACACGTCAGAATGTTGGTTTTCCCTAAATAAACATAAAAGACAAACTAAGCTATTTTTACAATCACGTGTCTTCATTCTTATCACACTGATACACCTAACGATTGTGTGCTAGCCTAGGACATTTATATAATATTGATAAATTTGGTTTGCTAAGTTACTAGTATGAAGATCGTCGTATTTGGAGCCACGGGACCTAGCGGTCTAACCCTCGTCCAACAGGCCCTGGATAGGGGAATGGGTGTGACTGCGTTAGTCAGAAATCCAGACCGTCTTTCAATTACACATGAAAATCTGAAGGTATGTTTAATGTAGAAATGTTTATTAGTTTAACTATATATGCGAGGGCGATTCATCTGTACGGTTGTATAAACTTATCCTCACTTCACTTTGCTATGTGCTCTTTCAATAATCATGATATTTACATGTTAAACGTCTTCAAATTCAATAGCATCATTTTTGTGTCGCCTGCGAAGCATAGCGACACTTAGGGATCACTTTGTCCGTTGTCCGTCCGTCCGTCCGTCCGTCCGTCCGTCTGTCTGTCACACTTTGGGTGTCACAGCCCATAACTTTTGATTGGTAAGTGATAGGGCTTTGATATTTCACATGTGTATTCCTTGTGACAAGACCTTCTTACACATACCATAATTTTTGACCTAGTGACCTTGACCTACATATTTGACCTACTTTTCAAAAAAATTAAAAATGGATATATCTTTTGATTGGTAAGTGTTAGGACTTTGATATTTCACATGTGCAATCCTTGTGGCAAGACCTTTCTACACATACCATAATTTTTGACCTTGTGACCTTGACCTTGATATTTGACCTACTTTTGAAAAAAAGATGAGATTCACTATATCTTTTGATTGGTAAGTGATAGGGCTTTGATATTTCACATGTGTATTCCTTGTGACAAGACCTTCCTACACATACCATAATTTTTTTTACCTATTGACCTTGACCTACATATTTGACCTACTTTTCAAAAAAATTAAGAACGAATATATCTTTTGATTGGTAAGTGATAGGGCTTTGGTATTTCAAATGTGTATTCCTTGTGACAAGACCTTTCTACACAGACCATGTTTTGACCTTTTGACCTTGATCTAGATATTTGATCTACTTTTAAGAAAAGTAATATTGGCTATATCTTTTGATTGGTAGGTAATAGGGCTTTGATATTTCACATGTATTTTCCTTGTTACAATGTCATTCTACACATACTATAATTTTTTTTATCCTATTGACATTGACCTAGCTATTTAACCTTTTTAATTGGTAGGTGATAGGTCTTTAATATTTCTTATGATGAGACCTTTTTGTTACCAATTTTTATATAGTGACCTTGACCTAGATGATGACACTCTTTTCTTTTAATTTGTAATTAAGAGGTCTGATATTTCAAATGAATTTCATTTGACAAGACTTTTCTACTGATACCAATAATTTTGATCGACTTTCTAGAATAATAATCAAACCGCTTCGCAGGCGACACAAGCATTCCTTGAATTGCTATTTTTAAAAGAACATATTAATTTGCAGCATGGACCAGACATGCACGTTTCTAGTACTCAATTCTCGTCAGAGATCCTCAATCTAAACGATGTAATGTGGCCACTTTTTGTAAAAATTATTATGTCCAAAAATTTTACCGAAAGACGTAGCAGGACGGGTGGGATATGATGCTTAAGGACCCACGTTTTAGAAATTTCAATAAATTTTGATAACAGAAATTTTCGAATGCGTTGAAGAGACAGACATAATTGTAAGTTTTGCAAGTTTTAAAAGTTTCAATCATTACCCGCTAAGCCAATTATCTCTTGCCTAGCAGGCAGTGATTGAAACTTAAAATAGTAAATCCATGGTCAAATGAGTATGCTTGTAAATGCAAATATAAAAAAAGTGTTTAAAGGTATTTTGTCTATTGCCAAAAACTTCAAAATAATTAATATCATCCTCGATTCGATCAACGTCTGCTGTACTTGTATTTCGAAATGGAGGAAAAAGGTGCCTAATTTTGCCGATTCACTTGGCTAAGTGAGAGCAAATATTGACATTACTCATCACCGTTCATCCTTTTCTCAATGTATGAAAATCATTGACATGTATTTGATTATACATAAAGTCCCGCCTATAAACTTTTTTTCGTTTTAGTTGAGAAGTTTTGAAAGATCTTAGCGCTTATCATTACTTTTATTTTATCTCTATTATTATTTTTTCTGTTAATCTGTTTACAACGAGTTTCATATATAATTCCATACGACTATGTATCATAGGTTGCAAAAGTGAATATATTCAAAGAAGATGAGATTGTGGATCATATCAAGGAATGTGACGTGGTAATGGGATGCTTGGACACTCCCGGAAGCTTCCTCAGTCGTCTGCCTGAAACGCTCTATACAGAAAGTACAAAGGTCATCATGTCGGCCATGCGCAATGAGAACAAAAAGAGATTGATCGTCATTTCCGCTGGAGGAGTAATAAGTAAGGAAACTGCGTCCTTGGAACTTTAATTTTTGGTCTCGTCGATTTACGTGTACTAGTAGTCTTTTGTGTTTCATGTTTCTATGTAGTATGTTTCTTTTTCTGACTGTATGACAAGCGTGACGATTTCAGCTTCCACATAACAAACTTCCCTTTCATTAGTAGCAACATTCCGTCTTCTCCTGCTTATGGTGTTTTTGTTTCTCAGCTGATACGGTACGCCAGGGCATGTTCCAAATATGAAGATTTCATAATTAGAGCCAGACGGCTGGCAAGTAAGCTACTTTTTCAGGGTTATATCACACAGCGGCTGAAATCATCATTGCGGAAGTTCTTCGGTCGCTACGGGGATATTATAAAAGCATATCAGATCCCCCTTTCCAGAATGATCAGTGACATTCTACATTGTGACTGAATGGCTGTCGTCATCACCAAACAAGACATACTTACCTGACCTGTACAACAAAATGTACATTGAGACAATCACCGAATTTGACAGGTTTCCATGGAGCTGTTGCGACGGGTGTTGCATTCAATCAGGAGACACTGACTCTCCCCGGGCACCTGGTCTCACTTCGGAATGTTGTTCATTCCGGGGTTCGCAACTGTTCCTGTGGGAATTCTCACGATTTGGCCTTGCCTTCTCGACTTTGAGACTGGATTACTGTTAGGTACTTCTTTGATGTTTATTTTGTTAACGTCTCTTTTTGCTTGTCTATATACTCTGTGTTTTCGCATCATATGGGTTGTGCTTTGCTTTGGGTCCTGTGTATTCGCATCATGTTGGTTGCGCTTTGCTTTGGGTGCTGTGTTTTCGCATCATGTTGGTTGCGCTTTGCTTTGGGTGCAGTGGTTTTTTTGGCAGCATGGGGGGCTGTGTTTTGCTTTGCGTGCTGCAACCGAGTCTCGTTAGAGATTCACTATTTTCTTGAGAATAGGGCCTTTGCTTAATAACGTTATAAGAGATAAATGAGTTCAAGAAGATCCTGACGAAAATCTCAACAGCACTCACAATAGAGAACAGAAATTGAGCATCGACGGACCCCTACCAAGCTAGAGGTGGGACCAGGTGCCCGGGAGGAGTAAGCATCCCCTGTTGGCTAGCCGCAACTGTCGTCGATGTTCACGCACGAAAATGAAACAATATATGAAATACATGCACTTTCTGAGGCTATGTCTATATAGAAAGTGCTATGGCGACAATATCAGGGAAAATATTAAAAACACTTACTGTCAAACCCCTCGCAGGGAACTTTGTAACGAGCTCCACACTGCAAAGGGCATAAGTGTGACACAAATGAGTTAAAGAAGATCCTGATGATAATCTCAACAGCACTCACAATAGAGCACAAAATTGAGCTTAGACGGACCCCAAGCAAAGCTAGAGGTGGGACCTGGTGCCCGGGAGGAGTAAGCATCCCCTGTTGGCTAGCCGCACCTGCCGTCGATGTTCACGCACGAAAATGAATCAATATATAAAATACATGCACTGTCTTAGGCTATGTCTATATAGAAAGTGTCAGGGAAAATATTCAATACACTTACTGTCAAGCCCCTCTCGGGGAACTTTTTAACGAGCTCTACGCGGCAAAGGACATAAGTGTGACACAAAAGAAGATCCTGACGATAATCGCAACAGCACTCACAATAGCGCACAAATTTGAGCATCGACGGACCCCTAGCAAGACACAAGAATGCATTGTTAATGAAAATGGAAGTGTTTAGCTCTGTTGACAAGAATGTCTTAGAAATGCATGGTTCGGACTATTTTACTAGATAATGATATAATTACGATATTATACTGTGCAAAGATAGTAAAATCCTTCAGGAGACAAAATCATTTGATTCGTCAGGCGACGTAGGCAGTCAAGAATAGATAAAGTCTTTTATTCAAAATTAAGCATTTTCTCGATACTGATTGAATTGCAAAGAGTTGTCATTCTGTTTTATTCTGACGAATTTCTAAGTGACATCCCTTAACGTCAGCTATAAGACTGTACAAAGAAAATAAAAAGATTGTGCTAAGTATTAATGAACCACGATAATCAAGCTAGCTTCATAAGGATGAAAAGTAGATGACAAAATATAAATCGCTTCGCGAATGCCTTTCCATCAGGTAATATCATAAATATCAGGACTAAGTTAAATGAATGCGCCTTGTCATACAGATATTGTGAAAATGCTAAAATTATAAATATTTCTATTGTCGAATAATAATCAAACAGAGAGCTCCCAGGAACCTATCATCATGACGATTATACGTCCATTGAAAATCAGACAGCTACTATGCAACATGAGGGAAATGGAAATAATGCTAGAAAACTCTACAGACATAGACTTCACTGCTGTCAGAGCACCTACACTGACCAATGGTCAACTGACAGGTATGATATTCTATACATTCGTTGAAGCATATTTCATTATTTTTCGTTTATCTATCGATTACCGGGGGTTATTTGGACCTTTTATTTAACTCAAGTTCCTTCATTTTTATGGCCCTTTATCAATTTGACATCAATCATTCTGCTATTTCGAAAATTTGTCATTCCATCCAAAATTATCGTCGAAATTAAAGGAGGTTAACATCCTAGCACCATCCCTCCAATATTATTTTGGTAATAGAATTTTTTTTTTTAACTATGCTACTGAATCGACCCTACAGGTAATTAGGAGCCGCGCACTCTTTTCAAAGTAAATGCACAAATTTCTATTTACAAAAATACTTAAAGGGCGCCACTGAAATACATTTGGCTGTGTCTAAAATTCACTTCGCCATTTAAGTATCACTGATGAGGATTTACTATCCGAAACACGTGTCTGGTGCATTAAAATTGGTTTGAAATTTTATTCAAGAAGGCAAAGAGTTGGAACACTGCCATTACCGTTGAAAGAAAAATCGGACTCTAAGACAGAGAAAATAACATAGCACCATATAAGCAGTTTAAAAAATTCGCAAGCGATAGAATTCCTCTACCGGCATTAATCCATGTCCTTCAACTCTGCCTCGACCTGTATTTATACCAAACGATGAATCCAACATCAAAATAAATTCAATATGTGTTTAAGAAAAAGGTCTGGAAAACAGGAAATCTTAATGAAATTTGCTAGGAGGCCATACCTTTTGTAAGAACAAATAAATCAAACCCAACTTCAACTTAATCTTTATCAGACTATAATGTAACTGCAGCTTATGTAAAATCAGCTCAATATCTACAAGAAGAGGCATGAAAAGACTGGAAACTGAGAAGTCCATGAAATTTGCTAAGTGCAGGGGCCTTAAATCCTGTAGAAATGGGTGAATAAAATTGAAACACGAATCACACTAAGATATATTCACATACCAAAAATGATTTCAATATCTGCAATACCATGGAAGAAAAGTCTGGAAAACTGAGAATTTCATTAAATTTGCTAAGTCCAGGGGCCATAACTCTTGTAAAAATAGGTCAACCAGAACCATACTCGAACTTGATCTGTATCACATTGAGATAAACTCACATACCAAAAATGAGATCAATATCTTCAACGACAGCAAAAAAAGTCTGGAAAACTTAAGTGTGACAGACAGACAGACAGACAGACAGACAGACGGACGGACAGACAAACGGGATGGAAACTATAAATCCCCTCCGGCGAGCCGGTAAGGACTAATAAATAGCAGGCTGTATTATTTAGAAAAGTTTAAACATATTGAAATATCCAATGTCCAGTATCAGATGTTCAGTTTATCGGGGATTTTTTTTTTCAGACAAGGAGATAAAAACAGAAGTAGAGGCCCAGTACGTGACAAAGGAAATTTCATGGATGGCAAGAGCTGATGTCACCAGATTTATGTCTGACTGTGCAGAAAAAGATACATTTAAGAGACAATGTGTTGCCGTAGCAACAAAATTAGCAAATAATCGTTGTTTTAATCGACGGTCATGTATCAAGTAGTTCATAGGCTATTTTATAAACTTAATCCTCAAAGTTTTCGATTCTGATGTTTATATAAATGTAAACAGAGTAGATATGCATGTTTTATGAACCGCTGGAGAAATAACTTCGTGGAATGACACATTCAGTGTCGTACTGAACAGCTGGTAGCTCATCATTCCACTTCATGTACATATTGTATACCATTGCAGACTGAAAGAGGGAAAAAATTATCTCATACATGTATTATGATCCAAGAAGAAGAAGAGGAAGTGTAAATAAAAAGACAAGAATTTCCTTGACAATTTTTCTAAATATTCAAAAATCAAGGCGTACCGATTTGAAACTAAACTAGTTTAATTGTGATCATTAAGTCAGTTTTGGTATTTGTAACCATTTTACAAAAAATAAATTTGACCATCAAAGTGAATTATAGCAACAAGGTTCTTTCATCTTTGACCTATATGTGAGGGGGTGTGTGTGTGTGTGTGTGTGTGTGTGTGTGTGTGTGTGTGTGTGTGTGTGTGTGTGTGTGTGTGTGTGTGTGTGTGTGTGTGTGTGTGTGTGTGTGTGTGTGTGTGTGTGCGTGTGCGTGCGTGCGTGCGTGTGTGTGTGTGTGTGTGTGTGTGTGTGTGTGTGTGTGTGTGTGTGTTTCTTTAGGTTTTTTGTTTTTTTTTTTGTTTGTTTGTTTGTTTGTTTTTATTATTATTATTTATTATATTGGCAAGCAGTGAGAAGTTATTGCCCGGACAAGGTTTTTTTTTCTCTACACTTATAATAGAGCATTCCCCTCTACCCATAAACAGATTGTTACGGCGGCATATTTCGTCGTCATCGCACGCGTTGACATCAAAGACAAAATATGCCAATAATTCATCACATATATGAAGGAATGGAATTTTTAAACCAACATATAATATATATCTCCATATCGATAATTTCACCACTAGGTGTCTCTGCGGATGGACTATTAGTACCCATTCTGTTGGCACGACATTGATTTTAGAGATTTTTTTCTATGGAAGTTCAATTTGAAGTACTAGTATGTAAATCAACCCCAGTTTTTTTAGAAGGTTGTCGTTGCCATGGTAACCGTGTCTAAAGTTTCAAACATCGGGAAAATTTATAGGACGAGCATATATGTAGGCTTCGTTACCATGGAAACAGGTACCTTTTTAAATCTGAAATTGCTTTGATTATTTTCTTTCAATCCTTATTGTTATGCATATTTGTAAAGTGTTTTTGCATTCATCCCGGATGCCTCCTGTATAGACGATTAGAAATTGGGCCAGAACAGGGTATCAAAAAGGCTCTGTTTTGGGCACTTAAAGACTCTTTTTTGCATGTTTTTACTCTTTTACAAGATTGAAAATTTCATAAAAGCACCAATTTTTGAAGTCCTAATTATCCAATTAGTATCATCTTTGAACTATACATTAATATAAAAAATCAATTGGGCTAATTTGTTCTTTTATATGCAAAGCAGCATCAAATTTAGTTGCTATGGCAACAATCGGATGAAAGGTTTTTATACGATGAATTGAAACATAACCTCTATTATACTATCTACGCATGATATTGGTGCAGAAATGAGTTAAAGAATATCCTGACGAAAATCTGAACAGCACTCACAACAGAGCACCAAATTGAGCATCGAAGGACCCCTAGCAAGCTGGAGGTGTGACCAGGTGCCCGGGAGGAGTAAGCATCCCCTGTTGACTAGCCGCATCCGCCGTCGATGTTCATGCACAAAAATGATCACAATATATAAAATACATGCACTGTCTGATGTTATGTCTATAAAGAAAGTGCTATGGCGACCATGTCAGGGAAGAATATTCTAAACACCTACTGTCAAACCCCTCGCGGGGAACTTCTTTAGAGATTCATATATACATCTATCAGAGGCGTTTTAATATAAAGATGGCCTTGAAAATATTTCAAGGTCATGCACTGCATTCCCAGGTCATTAAACTTTAAGTGACCAGATTTGACGAAAAATCCTGATTTTTCATAAAATAAAGGTGCCAATATTTTAGAAACCTTTTTATATTGAACTCAACAGTAATTTGCCATAAAATGATAAATCTATCATTAATTTCTTAGAATCATTGATAACGTTTCTTTACATCTTTGAATATCTTAATTCTCGACGAAATTTCTATCTTTTTCTTATTTGACGGAAAAATATTTTCCAATTAAATTGCTACAGTTCAATAAATTCTAAGATTTTTTTCCTTATATTCATGTGCTTTCATAATAAATATGACCTATGAAAATATTTTTTTTAATCATTAAAATCGATAACAAAAAATTAGAAAATTAAATATTTCTTGCAAAATTTGAGTCTCAAAGTAGAAATGACCTTGAACATTTTAATTGTTCTTATGTAAAAGAGTTAAGTCAAATCTATACATGCATGCATTTTGAAAGCCTCTAAAAAGGAATAATATCAATTTCAAAGATAATATGAAACAAGCAAAAAGGTCTTATGTTACCATGGCAACGGTCTTTGACGACAGAAATTAGGTAAAATTCTTATATAGCCCAATCCAATTTGTCATTCATTTTATTTTTCAATAAATATATATTTCCTTTGATGAAAATCTCTGGTCTCTTATTGGTGGCTTTTTTGATATTTAAGATTGAAAATGGTCAAAAACACACTCAACTGGCTCTTATTTTCACCTCTATTTTTCGCTTTATTTAACTGATTTTGGCTTTATACAATAAGCTTCCTGAGATAAATATCACATAACTAACCACCTGTCCTCTCTGAATGTCAGTCGGACTCCTCGGGTGATTACACACATGAGCTCGCTACAGCCGGCAGAGCACGGACTGTATTACGCATGCCCTCTTTTTATATCCATTTACATATTCATCTGTGTTTCTGGGGCCTCTATGTTTTGCGGTCTTGTTTGTGTGAGGTCATCTTACAGTGAGGAGGTTGTTTTACACCACAATTGGAGAAGTGAGAGGGTTGTTAATCCCGGATAACCACACCATTTGCTACTTGCGTGACAAATTGCCGTCCATAGTCGGCACCGGTTGCACATTGGTCTCGTCGGTTTATGTGTAGTCTATTGTGTTTGATGTTTACATGTCGTGTGTCTCTTTTCCGTCTCGTGCTGTACTCGTCTTTTGTGTTTTTGCATCGGGTGTTTTGCTGTTGATGCTGCAAAGGGGTCTTGTTGGAGATCTCCTCCCTTCTTTTAGTTAGAATGGAAGTAAGGAAGAATATATTATTTAAAGATGAAAAAGCTGTTACAGTTACCATGGCAACGAAGTATCTGGAACTGGCTTATTTCATGGTCCCAAAAGAGCTATAAATAGAATGGCAACCAGAGGTCATATTGGCCGAAAAGTGTTATTTTCATGGTCAGTACTAAATATTTACCCATTATATCGAAAATCATCAAAATCCATGACATGCCGTGCCACTCGATTCTGGTCCTTACAGAGAAAGGCTATTAAACATTTGTACTACGTGGTGAGTGTCATTGCTGGTGGACCAGGAGTCTCCAAGGGCACATGTAGCCAAGTTCGATCAATTTCGGTTGCTTGTTTCTTTAAAAGCATTTGAAAACTTATGATTACAAAATTTTCTCAAATTTCTAAAACTGGGTCCTGTAGCATCATATCCCAGCCATCTTGCTACGTCTTTCGGTATTTTTTGGCCACATTACATTGTTTAGATTGAGGATCACTGACGAGGGTTAAATACCCGATACGTGCATGTCTGGTCCATGCTGTAAATTCACCCGCTCTAAAATGATGCTAATGAATTAGAAGACGTTAAACATTTGAAGCAGAAAATGGAGCAAAACTTTAGTTTTGCACAAATAACTCTTCAAAAATGTAAAATAAGGCTTGAAGGCCCTCTAGACCCTCTAATCTGTCCTTAAATTATTCATAATGTGAAAATATGTTATCACTTTGTGATACAACTTCAGAATAAAAATAGTAATATTTACAGTTCTAAATACAAATGAATTACTTCTGATAATAAAACACAGACATTATTGTACATTAAGACATATAACGTACATCAATTCTTAGAAAATTGTTCAGGTCCGGTGCGACGAAAAGAATTTTGCCCTAGTCTGTGGCCAAAAAAGAATCATGTCCCGGGCAATAACCCATGCTCCCCCCCCCCCCTCTCCCTAGAAATGGACATTGCCGAACTACCTTCCGATTAGTTGGAAATTGTGTACTTAGTTGAAAAACATTTTAACAAATAAAACGTTTTGGTTGATTGTTGTATTATTTTAATGTTCGATATATATTTGCAGATTCCACAAGAAATTATTATATTTTGCGGGCTTTGGGATCAATTGACTTAAGTTCTTCAATTATAGCATAATTACCTCATCGAACTCATTCAGACTGGTGCTTCTTGGCCTTCAAGCGAAAGTAACTGGACCCCTTGTCTCTGGGATATTCTAAGAGAAAAATTGGAACGGGTTTTGGGCTTCCTTTTGGTCCTAATTATTTGGATGACAAATATGGATAATGACCATATCCCTGTATACAGCACAAATCGATAATTCAGAAAATCAGAAACCGAAGGCATACAAAATCAGGATAAAACAGGACACAAAGCAAACAAACAAAAACCTCCACCATATGAAAAGAGCGAACTCCCGATATGTGAGTGAGACCAGGTGCCCAGGAAGAGTAAGCATCTCCTGCTTGCGTGCAACACCCGCCGCTTCAATTCGGTAGAACTGTCACATCCGGTTACTTCCTTTTTGGAAGACATAGAGTACAATCTTTGGTTGGATGGTTCAAATTGTCTATGACAGAATATCATCCACCATTCTGGAGAGTGGGACATCATAGTGTATGACGAGTTCCCCATATCGACCGTAGTACTTCCTCAGTGACGATGTAAGTCGGTCACAAACATATCCCTGACTGAGAAGCTTATCTTGAAGACGCCTAGCTTTCAGAACGAAATCCGTATATTTCGTACTTGCTCTGGCATAGCGTATCAACTGAGATATGAACACGCCATAAGCAGGCGATGAAGGGATGTTGCTTCTCAGAAAAGGAAAGTTTGTAATGCTGAAATTGAAGTCGTCACGTTTGTCATAGAGTGAGGTGTTTTTGCTATTTTTGCATTTTATATGTAACATAATCCATCTGATATATGAATATTTATCTTTGCAAATTACCACGACTCATTTTAACAGTGCCACCTACAATTTCTCCTACAATACATTCTTCTACTTGCTTTGGACTCTGAATATTGTTCATTAGATGTTGTCCTTCCTGTTTTTATGGAGCGATGAGATTGTCCCCACCTGTTCATCCACATTTTCTTTCCGCTTGTGAAAGTTCTGTTTCGTATATATATTCCAGAATTTGTAAGTCTTTCGATAACTATTTATCAAATCTGATTTTGGCGTTTGTGTTTGACTTCCATGCACTGATTCAATTTAAATGCTCCATACTAAACAATATAACAAGTGTTAAGTATTATTCAACCAGAATGACGCATATGACACCCTCACAATTCATAACATTGCATGGGGAATGATTGTTCTCAGTACAGACAGACAGAGTGATATCGTATGGAACTTCAAATTCATTATGAAAAGTGCATTTCAAATTTGTCATCCTCTCCAGTTACACAATTTCTCCAGGGGAATGATTCAGTGCAGACAGGAAAAACCTTTTTTTTTTAAATTGCTTCAAAGGCAGTATCAATCTATTTCAAACCTGCATGACATCGCTTGCGGACAAAATGTCCAACTGTTGCATTCAAACTTATCTATAAAAGTGGGTTTACCGGAAAGCAACCCTAGGTATTTGTTCACAATGGCAAGCAGTGCAGTTCTCATATCGCTGTTAGTGGTTGGGGGATTCGCTGTCTCCGAAATAGATGCAGGTAAGAAATTATCGTGCAGGTACAATGTGGGATGGGTAAATATGTTATTTGACAAATTTATAGAGATGAAGTGAATTGTATTTCATAGAGAGATTTACTTTATTTAGATCGTCTATGGCGTATGACTCTTTTACGTCTCCTGTTGTGCTTGTCTACTCTGTGTAATCGCATCAGGTGTTTTGGTGCTTTGTTGTGGGTACTGCAATCGAGACTTGTTGTAGATCCTCTACTTTCTTTGATTTAGAAGTACTTTGAATTCAAATTTATTTATTGTATTCCTTCGACTACTTGGAGTTAATGATACAAATCAAATACTTGTCAAATTACAATTTCCAAGTCCAGCTTCCTAATAAAAAGTATAATCATCATATTGACACCTAATGAACATCAAAGAAGTACCTAACAGTTATTCAGTCTCAAAGTCGAGAAAGAAAGGCTAAATCGTGAGAATTCCCATCGTAACGGAAAGAACAACATTCCGAAGTAAGACCATAAGCCCGGGGAGAGTCAGAGCCTCCTGATTGCATGCAACACCCGTCACAACCATGGAAACCTGTCAAATTCGATTATTGTCTCAATGTACATTTTGATACACAGATCAGGTAAGTTTGTCTTGTTTGGTGATGACGATAGCCATTCAATCAAAATATAAAATGTCACTTATCATTCTGAAAAGGGGGTTCTGATATCCTTTTATAATATCCCCGAAGCGACCAAGGAACTTCCGCAATGATGATTTCTGTTATCAAAATTTCTTGAAATTTCTAAAAAGTGGGTCCTGTAGCATCATATCCCACCAATCCTGCTACGTCTTTCGGTACCCTTTTTCGACATAGTAACTTTCATACTTTTTGGCATATTACATTGTTTAGATTTAGGATCACTGATGAGGGTTAAGTACCCGAAACGTGCATGTCTGGTCCACGTTGCCAATTTATTTGTTCTTAAATGATGCTATTCAATTTGAAGACGTTTACATTCAGCCGTTGTGTGATATAACCCTGAACAAGTAGCTTACTTGCAAGCCGTCTGGCTCTAATTATGAAATCTTCATATTTGGAACATGCCCTGGCGTACCGTATCAGCTGTGAAACAAAAACGCCATAATCAGGAGAAGACGGAATGTTGCTACTCATGAAAGGGAAGTTAGTTATGTGGAAGCTGAAATCGTCACAGTTGTCATACAGTGAGGAGTTCAAATGTCCGTTTGCGTCGAAAGATAGAAGTATATCCAAGTGCGAAGCGTATCTATCTATCTATCTATCTATCTATCTATCTATCTATCTATCTATCTATCTATCTATCTATCTATCTATCTATCTATCTATCTATCTATCTATCTATCTCTCTCTCTCTCTCCTTGTTTCCTTGATGATCTAGTTCATTGATGGACAACACGTCATCTATGTATCTGAAGGTAAAATTGAACTGAGATGTGAGGTGCGTTTGCCCAGTCGAGAGCAAGGTCTAGGTGAAGTCAACTTCGTATGAATATAAAAAAAAGTCCGCAAGCAGTGGGGCGCAGTTGGTACCCATGGGGTATAGAAACGAGAGAGACAGAGAGAGAGAGAGTCAATTTTTAAGTGAATCAAACATTAAATTAGTATCTTTACACAGTACAATAAATATAGGCAGAGAGAGAAAGTCTTTCAAGATGTTTTGTAATGATGCATAATGACAGGAAGGCTTTTTATCACAATTTTTTTTCTGATATTTTTTCTTCGAGTATCAAATGGATTATTTATGGATTCGTACAGACAATATAATATCCCTGTATATAGCACAAAATCGATAATTCAGAAAATCAGACACCGAAGGCATACAAAATCAGGATAAAACAGGAACCAAAGCAAACAAACAAAAACCTCCACCACACGAAAAGACTTTGTGATACAACTTCAGAATAAAAATAGTAATATTTACAGTTCTAAATACAAATGAATTACTTCTGATAATAAAACACAGACATTATTGTACATTAAGACATATAACGTACATCAATTCTTAGAAAATTGTTCAGGTCCGGTGCGACGAAAAGAATTTTGCCCTAGTCTGTGGCCAAAAAAGAATCATGTCCCGGGCAATAACCCATGCTCCCCCCCCCCCCTCTCCCTAGAAATGGACATTGCCGAACTACCTTCCGATTAGTTGGAAATTGTGTACTTAGTTGAAAAACATTTTAACAAATAAAACGTTTTGGTTGATTGTTGTATCATTTTAATGTTCGATATATATTTGCAGATTCCACAAGAAATTATTATATTTTGCGGGCTTTGGGATCAATTGACTTAAGTTCTTCAATTATAGCATAATTACCTCATCGAACTCATTCAGACTGGTGCTTCTTGGCCTTCAAGCGAAAGTAACTGGACCCCTTGTCTCTGGGATATTCTAAGAGAAAAATTGGAACGGGTTTTGGGCTTCCTTTTGGTCCTAATTATTTGGATGACAAATATGGATAATGACCATATCCCTGTATACAGCACAAATCGATAATTCAGAAAATCAGAAACCGAAGGCATACAAAATCAGGATAAAACAGGACACAAAGCAAACAAACAAAAACCTCCACCATATGAAAAGAGCGAACTCCCGATATGGGAGTGAGACCAGGTACCCAGGAAGAGTAAGCATTTCCTGCTTGCATGCAACACCTGCCGCCTCAATTCGGTAGAACTGTCACATCCGGTTACTTTCATTTCGGAAGACATAGAGCACTATCTTTGGTCAGATGGTTCAAATGGTCTATAACAGAATATCCACCATTCTGGAGAGTGGGACATCAAAGTGTATGACGAGTTCCCCATATCGACCGTAGAACTTCCTCAGTGACGATGTTAGTCGGTCATAAACATATCCCTGACTGAGAGCTTATCTGAAAGACGCCTAGCACTCAGAACAAAATCCGTATATTTGGTACTTGCTGTGGCATAACGTATCAACTGAGATATGAACACGCCATAAGCAGGCGATGAAGGGATGCTACTCAGAAAAGGAAAGTTTGTAATGCTGAAATTGACCCTTCCACATTATCAATATAAACACTTATTTCACGTTGCAGTGTGGAGCAGTTAAAATCGTTCCCCATGACATGCTGTTTGTCAAGTGTATTAATGACTTCTTTCCAGCTCTGTCACCTGAAAGAAGCTTTGTTATGGCCTTTTATTAATGTGACATCATATATATATATTTTGCTATTTCGGAAACTAGCCATTTCACTGATAAATATCATCGAAATTAAAGGAGTTTAACATCTTCGCACCATCCCTCCAATGTTATTTTGAACATAGATTTTATTTGGATGTGCTACTGAATCGACCCTACCCTACAGGAAATTTGGAGCCGCGCTTTCTCTGTAATGTAAATGTACAAATCTAAATTCAAAAGATTAAAGAGGGCGCTACTGAAATGATTTTGATGGCTCCGCTAGAAGCATCACTGATTAGAATTTAATATTCGAAACACGTGTCTGGTGCATGGAAATTGGTTTGGAATTTTCTTCAAGAAGGTATAGAGTTGGAACCCTTCGACATTATTGAAATCGTCACGTTTGTCATAGATGTTCATGTGACCATCAGTGTCGTAGGACAACATTATGTCAAAATAGGATGCTGAATCATTTGTCTCTGTAGTTTCTTTGACTTCAAGCTCCGAAGGATAGATACTGCTCAGGTAATCTGCGAATTTTGGATTATTGATGGACAACACATCGTCTATGCATCTGTACGTGAAGTTGAAGCCAGAAGCTAAGTATCTTTTTCCTTCAGAGACCAAAGATTGAATGAATTCAGCTTCGTACGAGTAAAGGAAAATGTCGGCAAGGAGTGGGGCACAATTGGTCCCCATTTGAATTCCGACAATTTGCTGGAAGACCTTTCCTCCAAACACCACAAAAATGTTGTCGATCAGAACGTTTAACATCTGAAAAATATCTGTTTCCGTGTACTTATTTTCAGAATCGGAGTTTTCTTTTACAAAGTAGGTTTTCCGCATGACAAAAACGTCCTCATGACAAAATTTATGATCGATTATCTAATCTCATTAAATGGTGTTTTGATCATTTGTATATCTGAATCGAAGAGTTTCTTTTCCTCGACAGACTACAAATCATACAAAAGAAAGGAGGGGATCTCCAACAACACCTAGTTGCAGCACCAAGAGCAACCTCCCAAATCACCCACTGTAAAACACAAAGAAGACACACACAGAAAGAGATGCAGTGGTACAAGGAACGTCAAATCACAGAAAAATATAAAACACAAATGACTACACATAAACTAACGAGACCAATGGGCAAACGGTGCCGACTTAGGACGGTCATCTGCCACGTCAATAGCAGACGGTGTGTTTATCCTGGATTAAGTGCGCACAACCCTTCCACTTTTCCAATTACCCAGAGGTCTAAAAGAACGTACAATTATGCTGTAAAACAACCTCCTCACTGTCAGATGACACCCACACAAACAAGACCGCAAAACCCAGGGGCCCCAGCAACACAGATGAATATGTAAATGGATATTAAAAGAGGGCACGCGTAATACAATCTGTGCTCTGCCGGCTGTAGCGAGCTCATGTATGTTATCACCCGAGTAGTCCGACTGACATTCAGAGAGGACAGGTGGCCACCGGGGCTCTGTCTTCTGTAAAGAGGTTTGGACAGGGCCCGTCATGGAGTCCCGTCGTCACAGTCAGTCAGCGTGCAAGTATTAAGGATGCGTTGGTACAAGACTGTAGATTGGTCAATTACAAATCATGGACATGTATTGACCTGTCTAATGCCTTGTCCTTCCTATTGGACAATATTTATGTTAAATTTGGTGAGGATCTATACAAGCAGGTTTTAGGAATTCATATGGGTACTAACTGTGCGCCTCTTGTTGCAGATTTATTTTTATATTCTTATGAAAAAGAATTTATCCAAAATCTTCAAAAGCAAAGAAAATGTGATGATCTGAAATGTTTCAATAATACTTCTAGGTATCTGTATGCTATTCTAACTATTGACAATCCTGCTTTTAAATTATATAAGAATGAAATTGATTCACAAGAATTAACACTTAACAAGGCAAACGTTCCAAATACAGAAACACCATTTGTGGACCTAAATATCAAAATTGTAAATGGAAAGATTCATACAAGTGTATATGACAAAAGGGATAATTTTGACTTCAACATAGTAAATTTCCTCTGGCTTGACGGTGATGTTCAAAGATTACGGTGATGTTCAAATCATACAAAAGAAAGGAGGGGATCTCCAACAACACCTAGTTGCAGCACCAAGAGCAACCTCCCAAATCACCCACTGTAAAACACAAAGAAGACACACACAGCATCTCTCGAAACCTCAATTCTCCATGTGAAATTCTGAGAAATTACTCAGAAGCACGACAACCAACTGTGTAGATATTTCTCCATGTTTAGATGATATTAAGTTAAGAATGTAAAATCAGGCCATTGCTTGAAGTAAAGAAATGCTCAACAAATTTATCGAGTACACTCATAGACTTATATCATATGCAGGTACACTTTCTAAGTTTGTTCTGATTTAATAAGATCTTGAACATTTAAGTTTTTAGGTCAAGGTTTCCGTTTTCATTAACTAGTTAAGACTTTCCGGAAATTTTACAAAAATTACAATCAACTCTTTTTTAAATTCGGATCTATACACGCAACAGAGTACATTACTTTGGGTATTACACAATCTTTTATGGTGATATGATAAACAAAATTAGAAGGATCAAAGGTAGGTAGCATAACCATCGAAAATGCGTCAGAATCATCAAACGCCTTTTACACCTTGGATATGATCCTAATGTCACCAGACGGACACTAGGCTTGGTACTTGACCAATCTACAGTCTTGAACCAGCGCATCCTCGAGACTTTCATTCTAACTGACTGTGACGACGGGACTCTATGATGGGCCTTGTCCAAAACTCTTTTAGAGAAGACAGGGCCCCGACCACCTGTCCTCTCTAAATGTCAGTCGGACTCCTCGGGTGATTACATACATGACATGAGAGCACGGACTGTATTACGCACGCCCTCTTTCTATATCCATTTACATATCCATCTGTGTTGCTGGGGCCTCTACGTTTTGCGGTCTTGTTTGTGTGAGGTCATCTTACAATGAGGAGGTTGTTTTATACCACAATTGTACGTTCTTCGAGACCGCTGGGTAATTGGAGAAGTGAGAGGGTTGTGCGCACTTAATCCAGGATAACCACACCATTTGCTACTCGAGTGGCAAATAGCCGTCCAAAGTCGGCGCCGGTTGCCGATTGGTCTCGTCGGTTTATGTGTAGTCTTTTGTGCTTGATGTTTACATGTCGTATGTCTCTTTTACGTCTCATACTATGCTTGTCTTTTGTGTTTTTGCATCCAGTGTTTTGCTGTTGATGCTGCAACGGGGTCTTGTTGGAGATCCCCTCCCTCCTTTGTCATGGTTTGTATTTCCGATTACCGTTCCTACTTGTAAACGCATTACTTGTTATTTTTGCGAGTCTTTCTTTCAATTTATAATGTTGAATTGTAGTGTAAAGTGTCGAAAAATCAAAGGCTTTGATCGAATGGACTCTACTAAAATGAGCGGATTTGAGATGTTCTAAAAGTTCCTTCCAATACGTGATAAAACAAGAACATTTTTAACGGAAAAAAAGGAAAAGGACAATGAAAAGAACGTACTAGTAAAACGGGGTTTAAGTATTTATATGTCAATTAGCAAGTAGACGGTGAAAGAAATTAATTATAATGAATTAATTAAGATAATTAACTGGGTACGGAACATTAACGGTTTCCGTGGACGGAATAACCAAGGGGACGGATCGTCTGGGGACGGAACGTCTAGAAATTTTACTGAGCAGGTTCCTAAGTTTATTGTTACCAAAGATATTAAGGTCACCAGTATGCACAAGGCTACTCGATTGGTAGATGAAATCAGACGATGAACATGTGCATTTTATGGGGTTTTGTGAAGGGTGGTGTACATCTAGACGTTTCAAATTTTGTTTATAATTAAATATTTTGGAAGCAATGGGTACCTTAGTAATAATATACTTCAAATGATATATTATACCCGATCAAAAGAAATTAATATTACATTAAGATAGAGCATCCCTCGGGTCTCAGATGCTCATATTTCCTAAATTGCAACTTTTACAATATTTCAATTTCCATATATTCAAATCTTATGTTAAACCTGATAATCAAGCAAAAAATAATTCGTAGTTTCTTGATTATACCGAGAACTTAAGCCGTTTGAACTTTAACACATTGGATCCTATGGGAAAAGTGAGAAAAATCCCATTTTAGAGGTGATAAAATATACCTGGAAAAGTCTCTTTTCCCAAAACCATAATAGTTTGATAATCTGAACAATATTCTGAAGAGAAAAAAATAAGGTATCCAGGCAAAAAAATGACAAGCAATTCGGACCTGAGGGATACTCTACCTTAAATAGGGATTTTGTTTATTTGATCGTAAAAAATTGTCAGAATGAATATAGAAGAAGTACCCATCAGTCATTCAGTCTCAAAGTCGAGAACGTAAGGAAAGTTAGAGTAAACATCGAAGAAATTTTCATCAGTTTGTAAGTCTCAAAGTCCAGAAGGATGGAAAATAGAAGTTTGATCAAAGTTTTCTCTTTCCATTCTTCTTATACCCGAGGATAACACATATTTTAATGCATCAGTTCCTTCATTAGGAAATGTAACTTCTCACTAACAGGCATTTTTCACTAAATTAGAATGATAATGAAGATAACGAAGCCACTGTATTCTTATTGATTTAATATCGTCTTTGATCTTCAGTGTTTTATATTCTTGTCCCTTGGTATGTAGTGTTGTGCTTGTACTGTATTGGGTTTCACATTTTGCTATTTAGGCGTTTTGCTGTGGATCCTACAACCAAGTCCAGTAAAAGGTCCAAATTATGACAACAGAAACACCCCCATGACATTTATATGTATTTACATTATTGAGCTATTGTTTGATTCATTGTTATAGTCAAGTTGCGTGAATCATAGTAGTTTCATATGTTACGTCTTCAAATTCATAGCATCATTAAGAAAATAAAGGACCTGTTAAGATGAGGGCCCTATTTAGCCCTAAATCTCGTGACTTATTTCTTCTGCATTGCGAATCGTATAACGAAAAACATTTAATCATTATTGAAATATAATGTATTTGCATACCATTTACGTGTTTTACATTTCGTTAAAGAAACCTTTAGATTCTATAATTAAGGTCGAAAGAGGTAGGGGTGCACTGATAGAAAAATCGATAATATCGACCAAAAAAGAAGAAATTTTAGAATGTTTTACCAAAAATGGATAAATACGAGGGCTGTTCCAAATGTTCGTGAACACGTGCCCTAAAAACCACATTTGAAGTGTTATGTGAATGAAATTTTCTAGAAATGAAGAGATACATCCAGAATGAAGTAACAAAAAATATCGGGTTAAAATAATTTATCAAAATGACGTAATTGTCATCTTTATAAATGAGGGATAGAGGTTACGGAGCAGGAAAATTTGAATTCTTGAAATGAACCCATCCCTACGCTACGTTACTTAATAGAATAATGAAAAATGCTTGGCGATCAATGAAATTTTCTATATCATTAAAACTATTATTTGCCATGATCCCTGCGAAGTTTTAACGAAATCGAACGAAATTTGTTGATTTTATGAGGATTTATGCATGATATTGTTTATGAAACAAACCAAAAATTGATGACGTCAGACTTCTTTACGGAGCACCAGATATACATTCAGTTTTGAATCTCGGTTGAATAAAACAGACACATTGGCGGAGAAATGAACATCGTTCTTGCTTATTTCATTCCTAATTCTTGTATATTTCACTCAGTCATATTTAGGTTACATTTTTTGATGGATTAAAGAGGAAAAATAGTCAAATGCGCTATATTTTATGGTAAAAAAGGTCGATTCTTAAAAGATGCAGCCCCCCCCCCTCCTTTCCATTTTTGGTTTTTTGTCTATGGGGTTGTGTTCCCCCCGGAGATACAGAACCCCACTTTGCAAAAACGTTTGTATCATTGATTTAAATCTCCAGTGAAAGTGGCTTTCTGTATATACGGGGGGGGGGGGGCAATGTTCAAAAACACTTTTCCGTTTTCTATTGAATTCTATGAAAAAAAGAGAAGTTTTAATCCCAAAATTAGCAATTATATGCAAATTAGATAAACAATAACTTCATATTCTGACGGTATGCAGAATAGGTATACATTTTATATAAACAAGTTCTTGAAATTTCAATTTTCGAAATTCCACTTTTCAGGGCAGATTTTACGCCTTATCTTAACAGCTCCTTTGCAGCATGGACCAGATATTCACGTTTCGGGTACTTAACCCTCGACAATGATCCCTAAAGCAAACAATTGAATATAGCCAAAGACTTGAAAGTTATGTCCAAATAATACCGAAATACGTAGGAGGATGGGTGGGATATAATGCTACAGGACCCACTTTTCAGAAATTTTGAGTCACTTAAACATATATTTTTCTTTTCAGACGTTCCAGCCCCAATTGATCGCGCTGATTATATAGGTACAAACGGAGGAGGAGAATTCACCGATGAAAATGTCTGGAAAAACCAGCATATAACAGGAATTCGTCTCCGTTGTGGAGTATTTTTCGATTCTATTCAAGCAAGATATGGATCATCTTGGGGCCCAATTCATGGTCAGGATTATACAGTCGAATGCACCAAAAGAGGATCTGATTATGAATACCTCTTTAACAGTACAGAATATATAACTGGCATCCGTGGAGACTGGGGTGACTACTTTGATGCTGTTACGATAACCACTAACGAGCGCGAATTGCCAAGATGTGGTGGCAGCGGTGGGGGTAAGAAAAAGACGGTTACAGGTACACGCCTGATGTATCTAGAAGGGAGGAGTGGTTGTTATGTCGACGGACTTCAACCAATCTGGGCGCAAGGTTAAGACTTACTACAGCATAGAGTTTATTCTTATCTTCCCTAAACTGTGCAAAAATTATAAAGATCTTGAACATCCTCCGAGAAAAATAAGAACCACTAATAATGTTTAATGACTCTACTTGCGTGATATTTTAGAGCCCTGCCACTTCCGAATCATAGAATATAGCCACTCTTGATTTTTTTTTTTTTTTTTTGAAAAGTGGGTAAATTATTTATGTCAAGATCACCAGGTAATGTGTTGAAAGGTCTTGTCACAAGAGATGCACATGTGAGATATCAAAGCCCTATCTTTTAACAATAGATACACATGTGAAATATCAAAGCCCTATCATTTACCGATCAAAAGATAGGGGATGTGACATCTAAAGTGTGATGGACAGGCAGACGGACAGCAGACAAAGTCATCCCTTTATGTCACTACGCACGCGACACAAAAAATAAATCATAAACATGGTGTACAAACTCTGTTCATTTCAATAACAAAGTTTATTATCATTATACATCTTTAAGGTACTTAAACATATATTTTTCTTTCCAGACGTTCCAGCCCCAATTGATCGCGCTGATTATATAGGTACAAACGGAGGAGGAGAATTCACCGATGAAAATGTCTGGAATAACCAACATATAACAGGAATTCGTCTCCGTTGTGGAGTATTTTTCGATTCTATTCAAGCAAGATATGGATCATCTTGGGGCCCAATTCATGGTCAGGATTATACAGTCGAATGCACCAAAAGAGGATCTGATTATGAATACCTCTTTGACAGTACAGAATATATAACTGGCATCCGTGGAAACTGGGGTGACTACTTTGATGCTGTTACGATAACCACTAACAAGCGCGAATTGCCAAGATGTGGTGGCAGCGGTGGGGGTAAGAAAAAGACGGTGACAGGTACACGCCTGATGTATCTAGAAGGGAGGAGTGGTTGTTTTGTTGACGGACTTCAACCAATCTGGGCGAAAGAATAAGAATTCCTCCAGTAGAAAGTGTATTCTTTCTTTCACGTGAGTGTGCAAAAATGGTAACGATCTTGTACCGAGGAAATTGAAAACCACTACTATATTTTATTAAGTTATTGTCTCTGCATTTACTGCATATTAAAATTCAAATGAAAACGAAAATTATGTTTCAATATTTACAATACGTGTTCTTAATGCAGGAGTGACTCCTAATGACTTAAACGTTTTTTTGTCAATGAGGAACTGTCAAAAAATGCAAACTAGTCTGCCAAACGGATAATCTTAGATAATCTTTCCGAAAGGTTTTTCATCAAAATGCTTGCCAATTTGATTGTTCCATCTCATCATTGAAATTATTTCAATAGGAAGATATTTAACACAACAGCTGTATATTCCTTGAAACAACTGCGTGCCCGACAAAGATAGAGGGCTATTCATACGTAATCAGGAAATCCAAACCTTATGTTACTAACGCGCCAAATGGCCGTCCTAAGTCGGCACCATTCGCCACTGGGTCTCTTTGGTTTTTGTGTAGTCTTTTGTATTTAGTGTTTTGATGTCGCATGCCGTGTTCCTTGTACATGTATCTTTACTTTCCCTTTTTATTGTTTACTCAGTTCTCATACAGAGGTGTTTCAATTGCTTTGCTGTGGGTACTGCAATCGAGCCTTGTTGGAGATCATCTCTTCTTGATAGTGATTTTGTATTTGATTTCCATTCACTGCTTCGATATCCAACAGGATTCGGTTGTTGGATCCATAGCAAAATACCACAACACCGAAATACAAACCCATAGAGTACACAATACAACAAGAGACACAAAGAAGACAAAGGCGAAATTAAAGCACTAAACACAAATTATTACATATATATATATAAACTAACGAGGCAAATATGATATCTGTGCCGAATTACAGTGACAGCTACCTGCCACATAAAAGGAACATTGTGTGGTTATCCGGATTACGTGCGCGTAACCCTTCAACTTGCCAACTCACAAAGTGACATGGATGAACACAAAATTATTGTGTATAATAGCCTCCATGATAGACGACGACACAAAAAGACAGCAAATACAGGGGCCAAAGTAACAAATGCACTTAATTATTAAGCTATGTCATATATTACAAAAAGATAATGTAAATGAATATCATATGTAAATGGATATCAAAAGCATACGGGCGTTAATTGATAAGTCCGACCAATTTTCCTGGACAGGTCTCGTCATGGAATTCCGTCGCCACAGTCAGTCAAAGTGCAAGCGTTATCAGATCACATCTGCAGTGAATTGGAGGATATAGTCCTGGATCTAACATAAAATGACGTAAACAATGATAAAATCAAAATATCACAAAAATAGAGATTTATTTATTCCTGCATGTTAAATTATTTGATAGGCCGTAATTCGAGGAATAGTGTCTTAAGTTACCATAAATAAATGAACATAAGATCAGTTGAAACTTATTTATTCTTACAGTCTCTATTATAGAAGACACATAATATGTGAGGCTGGAGTTTTCTATTCAATCTATTTATCTTGTCCATGTTAAACGTCTTCAAATTCAATAGCATCATTTAAGATCTGATAAACGTCTTCAAATTCAATAGCATCATTAAAGATCTGATAAATTTACAGCATGGACCAGACATGCACGTTTCGGGTACTGAACCCTCGTCAGTGATCCTCAGTCTAAACAATGTAAAATGGCCAAAAAGTATGAAAATGATTATGTCCAAAAATGTACCAAAAATGTCATCTTGTGGCATGGTTTTGGAACAATAGAATTGCATTTGTCAATTGTAATTTAATTGAATTAATTTAGGGTGAGTACCACTGATGACGATTTGCTATCCGAAGCACAAGAATTTACTTCGGGAAGGTAGAGAGTTGGAACACTTTTATTTATCCGTATTATTATTATAAACACTTATGTTTCCTTTTTGCAGTTTGGAGCAGGTAAACTTTTTCCCCGTGACTAGATGTTTAGAGTGGAATAATTATTTCTTTCCAGCTCTGTCGCCTTAAAGAGGCTTTGTTTTGACGCTTTATCAATTTGACATCATGTATATTATTTTGCTATTTCGGAAACATTACATTCAAAAATATCATCGAAATTAAAGAAGGATGACATCTGTAAGCACCATCCCTCCAATGCTATTTTGTTCATAGGTTTCATTTGGCTATCCAACTGAATCGACACACACAGCTCTGCACTCCCCGCAAAGTAAATGCACCAATTTTAATTCTAAAAATATAACCAGAGAACGCCACTGAAATACATTTGGCTGTCGGAAAATCACTTCGGTATTTGATAAGTACCACTGATGCGGATTTGCTTTCGGAGGCAAGTTTGGACTTGGAACATTTTCGTATTATTCTAATTATTTTGGTCATTCGGTTGGCCAATCAGCGAAACTTCGGGTAACACTAAGACAGAAATAGCTGATTTTCCATTAAACTCTTGAGACAAACACCAGACATCACACAATTTCGCGATATTTTCGTCGTGACATCAAAATAAAAAGCATGAAAACACATTAACGCGCTTCAAGACGGTGCGATCAGATGTGTCGTCAAATTGGAAACTTTTGCCAACTGACATGATATCTTGTGTCTGTGTCTATAAAACAAAGGTTAGGAACGGTCATACCTTATCTGGAAAATGGACTATTGGGATAGGTTTATGGGCTTCCTTTTGGTCTTACGTACTTTAATATTATACCTGCATTAGATATGTAACATGATTCATGTGATTTATCAAATATTAGTGCGGCGCCTACAATGCATTCTACATTGACTTCTGCAATTGCACTGGAGACGGTTCATTATATAATTTGTCCTTCGTACTTCTGTGCAGCTGTGTCATTGTCCAATTTTTCTGTTCATGTGAGAAAATTCTGCTTTGAATTTATTTCCAAAATGCGTAAGCCTTTCGATTGTGGGTTGTTTTTTTTTATCTGGTTTCAGATAATGTGTTTGACTGTCATCCACTCTTAGCCGTTACACTTGGGCTGTGCTAAGCACATCTTCTTACATTACTTTTTTGTCTTCTTGAGTACCTTTTTTGCATTTGGTTTATTTCCCTTTATTAGATTAATGCATATGCTTCGTTTGTGTATTTCGGCGACCCTAAGTTGTAGAAAATTTGGCTGTAAAATAACGTACATGAAAATAAGTATATCTTTCACAATAAGGACGGATTCGTGAAATTGCTATAACGTAAATATCATATAAAAATTAAGGACAACACATTTGTTCTGAATAATGTCCGCAGCAATTAACAATTACCGTGTAACCAGTAATTTTGCAAAATACTTATTTTCGCTACATTCGCGGTGATTTGGAATCGCAAAAAAATGTTTAGGTAAAGTATAACAGCAATTGGCATATCAGTTACATTTTGTTCTTATTGCACATGTGTCTTTCTGCAATTATTCCGATTTAACATAAAGAGTAATAACTCATATGTATTCTTATGATAGAAATATACTCACTCCCAGATCGGGAGTTCGCTTTGTTTCATATGGTGGAGGTTTTTGTTTGTTCGCTTTGGTTCCTGTTTTATCCTGATTTTGTATGCCTTCGGTTTCAGATTTTCTGAATTACAGATTTTGTGCTGTATACAGGGATATGGTCATTATCCATATTTGTGATAACTAAATCTTCAATAATGAAATAAACATTAAAGAAGTACCTATCAGTTATTCAGTCTCAAAGTGGAGCAGGCAAGGCAAGATTAAAATTTCCATAGGAACGGCTGCGAAATCGGAATGAATAACAATCTAAAGTGAAACCAGGTGCCCCGGGAGAATTAGCGTCTCCTGATTGCATGCAACACCCGTCGCAACAGCTCTATGAAAACTTGTCAAATTCGGTGATTGTCTCGATGTACATACTGATGTACACATCAGGTAAGTATTTCTTATTTGGTGATGATGACAGCCATGTCATTTTATTTCCATTGTTATTATTAAGACACTACGATTCTGATTGGCCGAGAATTTTGTTGATATCTGTATCAACACAAAAAGGAAGTACGCGCATAGCAACGTCATAAACAACGTCGTTAGCAACACGATTTCAAAGCTGCAAATAAACGTTGAAATGCGACGAAATGAAGTGATAAGTATTCAACGTAATATTTTTTTTGTTGATCGAGGTATCAACACCAAAAATTGAGGGAACATTTGTGCATCCTTAGCTACGCACACGATGCAGTTTTCCCTGAAATTTTGGTGTTGATTCCTCAATCAACCAAACAAATATAACAATGATTCCTTAATTAATCAAAATCCAGAATGTCACTGATCATTCTGAAAGGGGGATCTGATATGCTTTTATTATATCCCCGTAGCGACCGAAGAACTTCCTCAATGATGATTTCAGCCGTTTATGACTTCACGTCATTGATGACGTTATAAACTCTTAGATTACTTCACGCTATTTAGACGAAAATAAATGCAAACATGCCGGGCCACTCGGTTCGTTGCGGCAGTATTGAAGAAAGGTTTATCAATTATTTGGAAGGGTTCCAACTCTATACCTTCTTGAAGAAAATTTTGAACCAATTCACATGCACCAGACAAGTGTTTCGAATATCAAATTCCCATCAGTGATGCTTCCAGCCAGATTACTTTTAATAGGCAGCCCAAATTAATTTCACAAGCGACCTCTTGTGTTATTTTTAGAATTTAAATTTCTGTATTTATTTTACAGAGAGTTCGCGGCTCCAAATTTCCTGTAGGGTCCATTCAGTTGCACATCCAAATAAAATCTATGTTCAAAATAGCATTGGAGGGATGGTGCAAAGATGTTTACTTCCTTTAATTTCGATGATATTTTCGGTGAAATGGCAAGTTTCCGAAATAACAAAACATATATATGCTATCACATTGACAAAGGGCCAAAAACAAAGCTTCTTTTAGGCGACAGAGCTGGAAAGATGTAATTAATACACTTGACAAACATGAAATCACGGGGAACGGTTTTAACTGCTCCACACTGCAAACAAAACACACAAAAATATAGCCCTCGGTTTACAAATTCTTCAAAATATATATCTATAAGAACTCGAAAAAAATCGGACAAGAAGACATAGACAATAACACAGTTCTCTAAGACACATGAAGGGCAACTTTATCTCCTGAGTCCGTGTAAGTAATAAATTAAGTATAAATGGAAAAGTGATGGCTGACATTTTTATTTCACATTGAAATAGCATAGTTTCGCATTGAATTTGTTAAGCACCCCTTCATAACCTCACCTAATCAAGAACAAATATAATTTTATGTTAATTACATCTATATAGACAACTTGTATTAAATAAGAACGTAAAATATAGATATTGACATTCTCTCTGCGGACTGTGCGTGTAGGGACAAGAGTCACAAGACTGAGTTGGCGGTCATAGACACGTCAGAATGTTGGTTTTCCCTAAATAAACATAAAAGACAAACTAAGCTATTTTTACAAACACGTGTCTCGATTCTTATCACACTGATACACCTAACGATTGTGTGCTAGCCTAGGACACTTATATAATATAGATAAATTTGGTTTGCTAAGTTACTAGTATGAAGATCGTCGTATTTGGAGCCACGGGACCTAGCGGTCTAACCCTCGTCCAACAGGCCCTGGATAGGGGAATGGGTGTGACTGCGTTAGTCAGAAATCCAGACCGTCTTTCAATTACACATGAAAATCTGAAGGTATGTTTAATGTAGAAATGTTTATTAGTTTTACTATATATACGAGGGCGATTCATCTGTACGGTTGTATAAACTTATCCCCACTTCACTTTGCTATGTGATCTTTAAATAATCATGATATTTACATGTTAAACGTCTTCAAATTCAATAGCATCATTTAAGAACATATTAATTTGCAGCATGGACCAGACATACACGTTTCTAGTACTCAATTCTCGTCAGAGATCCTCAATCTAAACGATGTAATGTGGCCACTTTTTGTAAAAATTATTATGTCCCAAAATTTTACCGAAAGACGTAGCAGGACGGGTGGGATATGATGCTTAAGGACCCACGTTTTAGAAATTTCAATAAATTATGATAACAGAAATTTTCGAATGCGTTGAAGAAACAGACATAATTGTAAGTTTTTCAAGTTTTAAAAGTTTCAATCATTACCCGCTAGGCCAATTATCTCTTGCCTAGCAGGCAATGATTGAAACTTGAAATAGTAAACCCATGGTCAAATGAGTATGTTTGTAAATGCAAATATAAAAAAGTGTTTAAAGGTATTTTGTCTGTTGCCAAAAACTTAAAAATAATTTATTTCATCCACGATTCGATCAACGTCTCCTGTACTTGTATTTTGAAATGGAGGGAAAAGGTGCATAATTTTGCCGAATCACTTGGCTAAGTGAGAGCAAATATTGACATTACTCATCACCGTTCATCCTTTTCTCAATGTATGAAAATCATTGACATGTATTTGATTATACATAAAGTCCCGCCTATAAACTTTTTTTCGTTTTAGTTGAGAAGTTTTGAAAGATCTTTGCGCCTATCATTACTTTTATTTTATCTTTATTATTTTTTCTGTTAATCTGTTTACAACGAGTTTCATATATAATTCCATAACACTATGTATCATAGGTTGCAAAAGTGAATATATTCAAAGAAGATGAGATTGTGGATCATATCAAGGAATGTGACGTGGTAATGGGATGCTTAGGTACTCCCGGAAGCTTCCTCAGTCGTCTGCCTGAAACGCTCTATACAGAAAGTACAAAGGTCATCCTGTCGGCCATGCGCAATGCAAACAAAAAGAGATTTATCGTCATTTCCGCTGGAGGAGTAATAAGTAAGGAAACTGCGTCCTTGGAGCTTTAATTTTTGGTCTCGTCGATTTACGTGTACTAGTAGTCTTTTGTGTTTCATGTTTCTATGTAGTATGTTTCTTTTTCTGACTGTATGACAAGCGTGACGATTTCAGCTTCCACATAACAAACTTCCCTTTCATAAGTAGCAACATTCCGTCTTCTCCTGCTTATGGCGTTTTTTTGTTTCTTTGTTGATGCGGTACGCCAGGGCATGTTCCAAATATGAAGATTTCATAATTAGAGCCAGACGGCTTGCAAGTAAGCTACTTGTTCAGGGTTATATCACACAGCGGCTGAAATCATCATTGCGGAAGTTCTTCGGTCGCTACGGGGATATTATAAAAGCATATCAGATCCCCCTTTCCAGAATGATCAGTGACATTCTACATTGTGACTGAATGGCTGTCGTAATCACCAAACAAGACATACTTACCTGACCTGTGAAACAAAATGTACATTGAGACAATCACCGAATTTGACAGGTTTCCATGGAGCTGTTGCGACGGGTGTTGCATTCAATCAGGAGACACTGACTCTCCCCGGACACCTGGTCTCACTTCGGAATGTTGTTCATTCCGGGGTTCGCGACTGTTCCTGTGGCAATTCTCACGATTTGGCCTTGCCTTCTCGACTTTGAGACTGGATTACTGTTAGGTACTTCTTTGATGTTTATTTTGTTAACGTCACTTTTTGCTTGTCTATATACTCTGTGTTTTCGCATCATATGGGTTGTGCTTTGCTTTGGGCGCTGTGTTTTCGCATTATGTTGGTTGCGCTTTGCTTTGGGTGCAGTGGGGTTGGCAGCATGAGGGCTGTGCTTTGCTTTGGGTGCTGCAACCGAGTCTCGTTAGAGATTCACTATTTTCTTGAGAATAGGGCCTTTGCTTAATAACTTTATAAGAGATAAATGAGTTCAAGAAGATCCTGACGATAATCTCAACAGCACTCACAATAGAGAACAAAATTGAGCATCGACGGACCCCTACCAAGCTAGAGGTGGGACCAGGTGCCCGGGAGGAGTAAGCATCCCCTTTTGGCTAGCCGAACCTGCCGTCGATGTTCACGCACGAAAATGAAACAATATATAAAATACATGTACTTTCTGAGGCTATGTCTATATAGGAAGTGCTATGGCGACAATGTCAGGGAAAGTATTAAAATCACTTACTGTCAAACCCCTCGCGGGGAACTTTGTAACCAGCTCAACACGGCAAAGGGCATAAGTGTGACACAAATGAGTTAAAGAAGATCCTGATGATAATCTCAACAGCACTCACAATAGAGCACAAAGTTGAGCATAGACGGACCCCAAGCAAGCTAGAGGGATAAGTAAGCATTCCCTGTTGGCTAGCCGCACCTGCCGTCGATGTTCAAGCATGAAAATTAAAAAATGCATAAAATACACGCACTGTCTGAGGCTATGTCAATAAAGAAGAGTTTAAGAAGATCCTGACGATAATCTCAACAGCACTCACAATAGAGTACAAAATTAAGCATCGACGGACCCCTAGCAAGCTAGAGTAGGGACCAGGTGCCCGGGAGGAGTAAGCATCCCCTGTTGGCTAGCCGCACCCGCCGTCGATGTTTAAGCACGAAAATGAAAACAATACATAAACTTTATGCACTGTCTGACGTTATGTCTATATAGAAAGTGCTATAGCGACAATGTCAGGGAAATTATTCAAAACACTAACTGTCAAACCCCTCGCGGGGAACTTTTTAACGACCTTCACGCGGCAAAGGGCATAAGTGTGACACAAATGAGTTTAAGAAGATCCTGACGATAATCTCAACAACACTCACAAAAAGAGCACAAAATTGAGCATCGACGGACCCCTACCACGCCAGAGGTGGGACCAGGTGCCCGGGAGGAGTAAGCATCCCCTGTTGGCTAGCCGCACCTGCCGTCGATGTTCACGCACGAAAATGAATCAATATATAAAATACATGCACTGTCTGAGGCTATGTCTATATAGAAAGTGCTATGGCGACAATGTCAAGGAAAATATTCAATACACTTACTGTCAAACCCCTCGCGGGGAACTTTTTAACGAGCTCCACGCGGCAAAGGACATAAGTGTGACACAAAAGAAGATCCTGACGATAATCGCAACAGCACGCACAATAGCGCACAAAATTGAGCATCACAAGCAAGACACAAGAATGCATTGTTAATGAAAATGGAAGTGTTTTAGCTCTGTTGACAAGAATGTCCTAGAAATGCATGGTTCGGACTATTTTACTAAATAATGATATAAAAACGACATTATACTGTGCAAATATAGTAAAATCCTTCAGGAGACAAAATCATTTGATTCGTCAGGCGACGTACACAGTCAAAAATAGATAAAGTCTTTTATTCAAAATTAATCATTTTCTCGATACTGATTGAATTGCAAAGAACTGTCATTCTGTTTTGTTCTGACGAATTTCTAAGTGACATCCCTTAGCGTCAGCTCTAAGACTGTACCAAGAAAATAAAAAGATTGTGCTTAGTATTAATGGACCACGATAATCAAGCAAGTTTCATAATAATGAAGAGTAGATGACGAAAATATAATTCGCTTCGCGAATGCCTTTCCATCAGGTAATATCATAAATATCAGGAATAAGCTGAATGAATGCGAATTGCCCTACAGATATTGTAATAATGCTAAAATTATAATAATATTTCTATTGTCGAATGGTTTTCAAACAGAGAGCTCACAGGAACCTATCATCATGACGATTATACGTCCATTGAAAATCAGACAGCTACTATGCAACATGAGGGAAATGGAAATAATGTTAGAAAACTCTACAGATATAGACTTTACTGCTGTCAGAGCACCTTCACTGACCAATGGTCAACGGACAGGTATGATATGCTATATATTCGTTGAAGCTTCTATTTTATGTTGGTAAGACATGCAAAAGTTGATTCTTTTTTATGAGATGCACAGTTGTATTTCTTCGATGTAATACAACAGCCATATTGATTTCATGCAGTCAGAATATATTGCAACTCCGACAACATTTCATAGTTTATTTGTAATGATATGAACCATTTTGAAAGGATCGTCTCAATGAATCCTAAAAGAAAGTTAATTAGTGGTAATTCTCTTTTCCATATTTCATCATTTTTCTAGTCGGGGAGCCAGTGGGACCCCCCATGCACCCCCTTGAGTACTTTTTTTCACGGGTACCATAATCTTCTTTAGGGTCTGTAGAATCAGTTTTCAGAATGTACTCAAAAATAAACTCATTTAGGCTATGTGTTTTTCGATCGTTTCCATGGCAACCCCCTGCTAAAGTAAAGAAAGCACTATAGGTTAAGTAAAATAGCCATATCTTGGCCACATGTTGAGTTAAACATCTGTAACTGGTATCAATATAACGAGGAAAAATTGCTCTATTAGTCAAGTGTACATATGCAAATTAACTCATTTGCATATTCATGAACGTTAATGACTTTAAATAAAAATGTTTGAAAAATTTATAAAAAGCAGCTCTTTTCATTTATTTTTTCGTTTATCTATCGATTACTGGGGTATATGGAAAAATGTGGACTTTTATTTTACTAAAGTTCCTACCTTTTATGGCCTTTTAACAATCAATTTGACATATTCTATATCATTTTGCTATTTCGAAAATTTCTCATTCCATCCAAAACTATCTTCGAAATTAAAAGAGGTTAACATCCTAGCACCATCCCTCCAATATTTTTTTGGTAATAGAATTTATTTAATTATGATATTGAATCAACTCTACAGGCAATTAGGAGCCGCGCACTTTTTTCAAAGTAAATGCACAAATTTTTATTAAAAAATACCTAAAGGGCGCCACTGAAATACATTTGGCTGTGTCTGAAATTCACTTCGGCATTTAATTAAGAATCCAATTGAAGATTTACTATCCGAAACACGTGTCTGGTGCATTAAAATTGTTTGGAAATTTTATTCAAGAAGGCAAAGAGTTGGAAAACTGCCATTACCGCGGAAAGAAAAATCGGACTCTAAGACTGAGAAAATAACACAGCACTATATAAACACGAATTCCTCGTGTACAGTCTTCAGAGTCCAGTACAGAAGTTGGTGCAGTTAAATAGCGAGCTGTATTATCTAGAATAGTTAAAACTTATTGAAATATTTAATGTTCAGTACCAGATGTTCAGTATTGCACTTTTTATTCATCGGGGATATTTTTTCAGACAAGGAGATAAAGACTGAAGTAGATGCCCAGTACGTGACAGGGGAAAGTTCATGGATGGCAAGAGCTGATGTCACCAGATTTATGTTAGACTGTGCAGAAAAAGATACATTTAAAAGACAATGTGTTGCCGTAGCAACTTGAATAGAAAATATTCGTTGTTCTAATCGACGGTCATGTAAAAAAGTAGTTCATAGCCTAAGGGTAATTTATAAACGCAATCCTCAAAGTTCTCGGTTATGATGTTTATACAAATGTAAACAGAGTAGATATAAATGTTTTATGAACCACTGGAGATCCTGCGTCGTGGAATGACACAACTCACCATTCCACTACTTACATTGTATATCATTGCAGACTTACAAAGAGAAATAAAATTATTATCTCATACATGTATTATGATCAATGAAGAAGAAAGGTTAAAAAAAAGGGAGGGGATCTCCAACAACACTAGGTTGCAGCACCCACAGCAAAATCCCAAAACACCCATGCAAAAAACACAGAACAGATACCCACAGAAAGAGACGCAAAATGGACAAGGAACACCGACTCACAACATAGAAACATAAAAGACTACACATAAACCAACGAGACCAATGGGCAACCGGTGCCGACTTAGGACGGCCATCTGCCAAGTAAATAGCAGACGGTGTGGTTATCCTGGATTACGTGCGCACAACCCTCTCACTTCTCCAGTTACCTAGAGGTCTCGAAGAACGTACAAATGTGGTGTAAAACAACCTCCTCACTGTAAGATGACGTCACACAAACACACGAATTCCCTTGACAATTTCTTTTAAATATTGAAGAATCAAGGCGTACCGATTTGAAACTAAACCAGTTTAAATGTAACGTTGGTATCTGTAACCATTTTACAAAAAAATAAATTCAACCATCAAAGTGAATTATCGCAACAAGGTTCTTTCATCTTTGATCTATGAGCTTGATTCAACCAAGAGCAGAAGATCACGAAATTTAACCAAGATCATAAGATTTAACCAAGATCATGAGATTTAACCAAGATAATGAGAAGATCAAAGGGTTCGAATCCTTACCTTCTTGGACAAAATTTTAAATAATTTCTAAGAGACGAGACACACGTGCTCAGGTTTGTAAAATCTCTTCTCTGAATGTCAGTCGGACTCCTCGGGTGATTACATACATGAGCTCGCTACAGCCGGCAGAGCACGGACTGTATCACGCATGCCCTCTTTTTATATCCATTAACATATTCATCTGTGTCTCTGGGGCCTCTACATTTCGCGGTCTTGTTTGTATGATGTCATCTTACAGTGAGGAGGTTGTTTTACACCACAACTGTACGTTCTTCGAGACCTCTGGGTAATTGGAGAAGTGAGAGGGTTGTGCGCACGTAATCCAGGACAACCACACCATTTGCTACTTGCGTGACAAATGGCCGTCCAAAGTCGGCACCGGTTGCCCATTGGTCTCGTCGGTTTATGTATAGTCTTTTGTGTTTGATGTTTACATGTCGTGTGTCTCTTTTCCGTCTCGTGCTGTACTCGTCTTTTGTGTTTTTGCATCGGGGTGTTTTGGGATTTTGCTGTTGATGCTGCAACGGGGTCTTGTTGGAGATCTCCTCCCTTCTTTCAAGTCAAAGCAAAAATAGCGTCCCCTAGTTTGACTTTTTGAATTTTGTGTAAATGATTTCCAAGGAAGGAGGAGATCTCCAACAACAGTCGGTTGCAGCACTCGCAACAAAAAACACAGAGTATACTAGCAGAGAAAGACGTGTAAAAGGGACAAAGAACACAAATACACAACATTGAAACATCAAACATAAAAGACATAAAGCAACGAGACCAACGCTCAAAAGGTTCCGACTTAGGAGGGCCATCTGCAAATAAAGCTTACGCGCGGCTCCATTTCCTATAGGGTCTATTCGGTATCATAGTTCAATAAAATCGCAGACCAAAAACATATTGTTGGAATCGGGTCAATATAATGGACTCGCACAATGTTTTCTATCGTACTATCATATATACATGAATTATATTGGGGGGTGTTTGGGTTTCTTATTATTATTATCATTATTATGTTGGCAAGCAGTGTAAAGTTGTTGCCCGGACAAGATTTTTTTCTCCACACTTATAATAGATCATTCCCCTCTTACCATAAAAAGATTGTTGCGGCGGCATATTTCGTCATCGCACGCGTTGCCATCAAAGATAAAATATGCCAATCTTCTCTACATATATAGACGAAAATCGGCATATAATGTCGTTGCTATCATTATCAGCAAGATACGCCCTTTGGGATTTAATTAAACAACACCAAAATATCTAAGTCCCATAACTCTATAATGACATATGAGAAAAAAACTGAAAATAAAAAGGCTGCTTGCTCTCTACAGTCTTATCAAAATGTACAAATATCATGAAAATCCGTTGATGCATATTCAAGTTAATGCGTTTCATCGGCCAATACTTTGCTCTTAGCTTTACATGTATGTGCATATAAATCCCCTCCCATTACATACATTTGTAAAATTTTTCGATCATGCAACAAAACATTTTTTTTAAAAACGTAACATATGTACATGTATAAGGAATTCTTTCTAATTAAGTATACACATTTTTAATACATTTCACTTAGAAATAATTTTTAAAAGAATTTGTAAGTATTTAAGTATATTTTCACAGTATGTACAAAGTCTAAGTCCCATAACGACAAATCGGATGAACCTGAAAATCGAAAGGCGGCTTCTTCCCTACAGTCTTATCATGATGTAGAAATATCATGAAAATCTGTTGTTACGTATTCAAGTTATTGCGTTTCATGCGCCTATATTTTGCCCTTAGCTTATCATGTATGTTCATATAACCCCCCTCCCATTACACATAATTTCTCAATTATTCAACAAAAAATTAAAACCAGTTACATTGTACATATGTCAAAGAAAAATCCTTGATTCTTGAAGTATACATATTTCAAAATATGTCCTCCTAAAATATATTTTTAAAGAATTTTTAACTGTTTTAGTATATTAGCCGACTTAGGACGTTCAGCTGTTACACTAGTAATAAATGGTGTGGTTATCCTGGATTACGTGCGCACAACCCTCTCACTTTTACGATTACCAAGAGTTCTCGAAGAACGTGCAATTGTGGTGTAATGCAACCTCCTCACTGTTAGATAACCACACATAAACACGACCCCAAAACGCAGGGGCCAAAGCAACATACATGAATATGAAAATGGATGTAAAAAGAGGGCGTACGTAATATATGCTGTGTTTTGCCCGCTGTAGCGAGCTCAGGTATGTATCACCCGGGGAGTCCGACTGACATTCAAAGAGGACAGGTGGTCGGAGCCCTGTCTTCTCTAAAGAAGTTTGGACAGGGCCCGTCATGAAGTCCCGCCGTCACATTAAGTCAATGTGCAAGTATTAAGAATGCGCTGTTACAAGACTGTAGATTGGTCAAGTACCAAACCTAGTGTCCGTCTGCTGACGTGAGTCCCGTCGTCACATTCAGTCAGAGTGCAAGCATTAAGAATGCGCTGTTACAAGAATGTAGATTGGTCAAGTACCAAGCTTAGTGTCCGTTGGCGACGTTAGGATCATATCCACGGTATAAAAGGCGTTAAATGATTCTGACGCATTTTCGATGGTTATGCTATCTACCTTTGATCCTTCTTATTTTGTTTATCATATTACCATAAAAGGCAGGTTCTGTTAATCTCAAAGTAATGTACTCGGTTGCTTGTATATATCCGATTTTTAAGTTGACTGTAATTCTTGTAAAATTTTCAGAAAGTCTTAACTAGTTTATGAAAGCGGAAACATTGACCTAAAAGTTTCTTCATAATTTGTAAATTTCTACTGTGAAAATCCAAAGTATTAGTACATGCTCTATAGCATACCGGATGAGCTGTGATATGTAAATGCCGATGGTAGTCTTGGAACATCACTGTCAAGCCAGGGGAAATTTACTATGTTGAATCCAAAATTATCTTTTTGTCATTTACACATGTATGCATCTTTACGTTTACAATTTTGATATTTAGGTCCAAAAATGGTGTTTCTGTGTTTGAAACGTTGGCCTTGTTAAGTGCTCATTCTTGTGGATGAACTTCTTTCTTATATAATTCAAAAGCCGGATTGTCAAAAGTCAGAATAACATCCAGATACCTAGAAAAATCACTGAAATATTTTAAATCTTCAAATTTTCGTTGCTTTCTAAATTTCAATTTCAGAACAGCAAAATGTTTTAAGAAGATATCATCTAGTTAAAGTAGTTGACGGGGAATCTACAAAAAAAAAAACTTTAGTTCAATCGCTGTTTTATTGTTTATTCGTGATGTATATCCACGGGGACTAACAGTCTACGAGCAGAGATATCAACCTAGTGGTGAAATTATCAATATGGAAATATATTTTATATGTTGGAATAAAAATTCCATTCCTTCATACGTGATATTTAAACAAATGAGTTAAAGAAAATATTGACCGTAATCTCAACAGCACTCACAATAGAGCACAAAATTGAGCATCGACGGACCCCTAGCAAGCTAGAGGTAGGACCAGGTGCCAGGGAGGAGTAAGCATCCCCGTTGGATAGCCGCACCCGCCGTCGATGTTCACGCACGAAAATGAAACAATATATAAAATATATGCACTGTCTGTGGTTAGTGCTAAATATGTTATGTCTTATCAGCGATGCTGGAGTTCGAAATAGAGGGATCCAAGTCATCGATACATTTAAACATAAATTAAAGTTTATACAAAAAGACTAGCTGTCATGCTTTACCATGCTATACCATAATACAAAACATAATAATTACTCCAGTCAGGTAGAGCAAACCTATATCCTCTCACAGTCAGAATTTTACCTGGTCCATACCTAGTACTTTTTTATTATTATTATTTTTTTTTTTTTTTTTTGGTTTACTTTTTGCAGCATGTATCTATTTTATTTCTTTTCTGGGGGGTGGGGGGGTGGGGGGGTGTTGAAGCGGGAATTCTTAATTTTTCTGTCAGATTTTTTATTTTTTATTTATTTGTTTATTTATTACCAATTTGTTTTCTCTTGTCAATGTTTATTTCCACTCACATTCAGCATGCATGTTGTCTCTGTCTTGTTGTATGTTGTTGTGCAGTAGATCTATATGTATATATCAATTGTACCTTGTATGTTCCATGCTTATCGACCTTTTGGTCTTTTGCTATACGTAAACAATTACTTTCTGTGGATATCTTGCATAAGAAAATAATCCCTGCATTGAAATTTCTACAGGAATTTGTCCATGTATGGTGGATCGAATTTTTGTGGGAAATTGGAAAATAATTCTGCAGAAAAAAAAACATGCGATGTGTTTTTATAAATTATAAAGGTAATATCTCAGGTACCAATTGTGTATCAGATAGAACAGTTGTCGATCTTGACTTAGTAACTGACGATAGTACTATAGTAATAATTTCATCAGGGAGTGTGGGTTCAAAAATGAAATAACGTGCAAGTCAATATAATTTATTGTGTAAGAGCTTGGAGTATTGTACGAAATATAAAAACATGTATAAACCTTAATTAATATTTTCTACCTCTTTTATAATGTACACTGTACTACAAAGCATCCTTTTTTTTAAAAAAGAATAACCCATAGTAAATATGAGGGGGTGGACAGGGTGAAAGGGAGGAGGGTGGAAGGGGAGGGGTGAGGAAGATAGGGGGAGGAGGGAAGGAAGGGGGGAAATGGGAGGGAGGGGGAGGAAGGGCGGGAGGAGGTAGATAAGGGGATGGGAGAGGGAGAGAGTTACCCCCTGTCCACTCCCCCCTAAATTTAACAACCGAAAAGAGTGATAAATCCCTGTGGGTGAGAACGAAGCATGTTTCCAAGTTCTGCAAAGTAACAATGGTTCAAGGAAACAAATAAATAGAGAATACATTAGAATTTGAATGCAATCAGAGATGCTCGAAAACACTCTTGTGTTTGCAGACAAAAAAGCGACAGTCTAGGCTATTTTACCAACACGGATCTTCTTTCTTGTCAGATAGATGAATCAGAAGTTTACAAGGTCGAAAATTGAGTGTTACGTCCGTAATGTGTATTGATTAATTAGGTGTGCTACTATTCAACTGAAAATATGAAGATCGTCGTTTTTGGGGCTACGGGACCTAGTGGTCTAAATCTCGTCCAACAGGCCCTGGACAGGGGAATGGGTGTGACTGCGTTGGTCAGAAATCCAGACCGCCTTACAATTACACATGAAAATCTGAAGGTATGTTATAGACATGGTCACGACGAAAGTTATCATGTCGGTAAAGTTAAAATAGATATCTTTACACAAAATTTTATCTCAAATTTTTTTTCAAAAGACAAGAGATCAGATTTATAAATAAGGACCCGAACGGCTATAATTATTTCGATTCTTATCATATTACATCCGTGTTCAATTGTACATTGCATCAATGAATACATATAAAATTAGGTAAGAAGGATTACATGGTATGCGAACGTTCTAGTCTCTGACCCGGTCCATTCGTATTTGTCCTATATATAGCCACATTAGACAGCAAATAAAATAGTATGTTTTTGAACTTTTTGTCGTATGTTGACTGTTTGCCCAGTATTTCGTTCGTGTATCTGAAGCTGTGTTATTGTCTCCGTCTGTTTGTCCTATTTTCTTTTTTCGAGAGAAGTTCTGTTTTACATATTATTCAAGATTTTTAAGCCATTTGATAGTGATTTTCGAAATCGGATTTCGGGTTTTATATTTGACTTTCGTTCACTGATGCGTGTCGATTCGAAAATTCTTAATGACGTATTTAGAAAGTATATGTTGCATGGGTTATCTTCTGTTTCTGTGTCATTGTAGATTCCGATATTTTTGAAATCTAAATAATTACCTTGTGCATACCTAAGAAAATTAAAATGTTGTTGAATAACTAGTGTTCCATTCTGTCATAATAACCTGAATCGACCCAACAGGAAATTGGAAGCCGCGCACTGTTAACAAATTATACATAATGATTAATTAAACACATATCATGCTTAATTAATGAGTGAAAGTCAAAGTTTACAGCTGAAATCAGATTCAAGAATCTTGCACATTCTTGGTAGAATATAAAAGAGAAATTTCTCATGAGAAAAGAAAAATCGGATAAACAGACGGAGACAACAACACAGCTCCATGGAAACACGAAGGACAACTTCATCTGATGAAAAACTCCAAAGACTAGCGCAAATGCGGAATGCACTAAATGGTGGCACTTTTAAAACGCGTCGTGCTAATTTGAAAAGTTTAAACATATGCAAAATAGCACTTAAATCTTATTTTAATAATACGGAAGTGTTCCAACTCTATATATATACCTTCTTGAAGAAAATTTCCAACAAATTCTCATGCACCAGACACGTGCTTCGAATATTATATTCTCATCAGTGATGCTTCCTGCCAAAGTGCTTTTCATACGCCACCCAAATTCATTTCACTGGCGCCTTCTGGTTTTATTTTTTTAATTTTTTTTTTTTTTTTTTTTTTTTTTTTTTGGTATATTTACTTTACGGCTTTACGAGTGCGCGGCTCCAAATTTCCTGTAGGGTGGATTCAGTAACATATCCAAATAAAATCTATATTCAAAATAGCATTGGAGGGATGGTGCTTAGATGTTAACCTCCTTTAAATTCGATGATATTTTTCGATGAAATTGCAAGTTTCCGAAATTAATTTATCCCTCCGTATCATTTACAAACAAGGGGGAATTTACATTATCAGAAACTAGAACAAGAAGATTAAATTGCTTCGCCTCGCCCAATACAACTTTTTTCATCGACCCAATATATTATATGACAAAGACTCAGTAGCATTTTATTCTTAAATGCCCCAAGTTTCATTCACTTAGAATCAAATATATTAAACCATTTTACTTCCGAAAACCTAGTGTATTTAAGCTTATTCTTCTTCTTAGTGTTAATAATGTAGCAGAACTATGTAACCTTGGTAAATATCTTTATTATGCAAGTAGAATTAGGACAGAATTATTATGAATATGATTATGTCTACTTTCACGTCCCATGTCATATCATCGTATATTATACTATTTTATCATACATTTCATATATTACACACTGTGTCATACTAGTACATCCTATTGCTTAGACGAACACACTCACTTTATTATCCTGTGTTCATTTATTGTAAATTGTATATATATTGTATATATTGTGTAACCTATGAGCTGTGTGGCTTACGGTAAATAAAGAACTTGAACTTGAACTTGAGCATAAATAAATAAAATTTATGACCAACGATCTTTGGAGGGATGGTACTAGGACTTAAAAACCCTTTTCCTCCTCTATTTGGTCCTTGATGGTCCTTGATGGTATGTTCAACAATTAACGTAACTCTTTAAGATACCTCAGCATGAAATCAATTCATTTTTTCATTCCCAAACCACAGGTTGAAAAAGTTAATATATTCAAAGAAGACGAGATTGTGGATCATATTAAGGAATGTGACGTTGTTATGGGATGCTTAGGTTCTCACGGCAGCTTCTTCAGTCGTCTGCCTGAAAATCTCTACACAGAAAGTGCTAAAGTCATCCTGTCTGCCATGCGCAAGGCCAACAAAAAGAGGTTTATCGTTATTTCCGCTGGAGGAGTAATTAGTAAGTAAACTACATATTAGTCATTTCAAATTATGTTGTGAACAAGAACTATTTCGTACGAAAGCCGAATAGTGTCAAACAAAAAATTAAATTTATCTCGTTATTACGAGAAAAGATCTCGTTATTACGAGAAAAGATCTCGTTATAACGAGATAATTTTCTCGTAATTACGAGAAAAGATCTCGTTATTACGAGATAATTATCGCGTTATTACGAGAAAAGATAGAGACTTCATATTTGGCATGCTTACTCTATAAACCCTTTCAGATGACACCAAGGTCGATGACCTTGTTACCTTGACTGTGACCTTTAGTCTAAAAATAGACATTTTGGACTTCGTTGCCGCCGGGGACATCAGTGTTTCACAAACACATCTTGTTTGCGATTTGAAAGCAATTATGTGTGTTAAAATTAAATAAGTAATCACTTTAATAATTTTTCGGGGGATGGAGGTTATGTATAGAGCGCCGTTTTAACATATTCAATTATTTGAAGAAATCTTCAATTATTTGAAGATATCTTCAAATGAATTTGAGATATCTTCAAATGAATTAAAGATATCTTCAAATGATTTGAAGATATCTTCAAATGATTTGAAGATATCTTCAAATGATTTGAAGATATCTTCAAATGATTTGAAGATATCTTCAAATGATTTGAAGATATCTTCAAATGATTTGAAGATATTTTCAAATGAATTAAAGATATCTTCAAATGGTACTATTTGAAGATATCTTCAAATCATTTGAAGATATCTTCAAATCATTTGAATATATCTTCAAATGAATTGAAAATATCTTCAAATGAATTAAAGATATTTTTAAATAATTGAATATATGTTAAAGCGCCGTTTTAACATAAATTCAATGATTTGAAGATATCTTTAAATGATTTGAAAATATCTTCTAATGAATTAAAGATATCTTTAAATGAATTAAAGATATCTTCAAATGGTACTATTTGTAGATATCTTTAAATGAACAAACCCATAGATTTCATTCTCCTTTTCAGTGTCGAAATACTTATTATTATTTTCTCAGAATATGCTAACAATTGAATAATTTCCTTGTTACTGAATCCTATTCGGAAACAAGTTCTTATGAACTGGTTCACTTCAAACATGTTTAAACTCTAAAAAATGCATATAAATAAATCATGCTTTATTCATACATATTCACCTAATAACTAAGTCGTAATAACGCGATAATTATCTCGTAATAACGAGATCTTTTCTCGTTATAACGAGAAAATTATCTCGTTATAACGCGATAATGATCTCGTAATAACGAGAAAATTATCTCGTAATAACGAGATCTTTTTTCGTAATAATGCGATAATTATATCGTAATAACGAGATCTTTTCTCGTTATAACGAGATAAATTTATTTTTTTGTTTGACACTATCCGGCTTTCGTAATTTCGCCCTACAAGACTGAATAAAAAAATCGTTCACAATTAGCCGTCTACATTACCACAAAAAAACAAGATTTAAGAAATTAATGCTTCCGATATTTACGCATTTTTAAAATGATAATGATCTCAACATGATACAGAGACTCTTGATGATCAGAATAATTATTCTGAAGACGAAGGCACTGAATTCGTAAGCTGTCACAAATATAACAATAACCAGAAGAGACTACATGATACATGTACATACATTATTTGTCTCATCTAAAAAAAGACTTTGTACGATCATAACCACTTTCCTGAAAGTTGGTCAGACACCCATGATTTTGTTATATTGGCAACTTGCAGCTTTATCCGGCAGTGCCTTTTCTGCTGTTCGTGCCATTTAGATACAAATCATGAGTTTGGTCCTATGGCTTGTTACTCTGACTAAACCTCGCACGGCCTACAGCATTTTTATCGTGAACATCTTTATCCATAGGTTCCCAGTAGCGAAGCAAGGTTCTTCATGTAATGAGGACAATCACGTCACTAACCATTAACCACACTGATATAGAGGATTAAAATATATACGGCTTCCGTGTCATTTTTGTCACTCAATATACAGTATGACCATACACAATATCTTTCATGCTCTCTAAAGTTCATTCGGCCAACTTCTGATTGATTGATTGTCTGTGTGTTTCATTTATTATGTGGTTAATACGATTCCTTTCACGTTTCATTTCTCCACATGATATTTGCCTTCAACGAAATATTGTCGGAGATTTTACCCACAAAGTATAAAACTTTTAATGACCAAATCAGTGGAGTGAAAGATTAGTTGGGTTTTTTGTAAGTTTTTCGTTATGTATGTATTATAAATTAAATGAATAAAATGCTTATCTTACAGAAACCTCCCAAGAACCACTTATCATGACGATTTTCCGTCCACTGAGAATCAGAGAGGTGTTAAACAACTTGAGGGAAATGGAAGTAATGCTAGAGAACTCTACAGACATAGACTTCACTGCTGTCAGACCACCAGCTTTATCCAATGCTCAAGTAACAGGTACAATGTAGGATAAAAATAAACTCTTCATATGTTTATTAGTGTTAGTCGGACTCTACATAAAAGTATGAATTTGAAGAAGTGTAATATTTGTACCACTTGGTGAGTGTCACTGCTGGTGGACCAGAAGTCCCCGAGGAAACATGTAGCCAAGTCCGATCAACTTTGGTTGATCGTTTCTTCAAACGCATTCGAACATTTCTGTTCACAAAATGTTATCAAACTTTCTGAAAAGTTGGTTCTGTAGTATCATATCCCACCAATCCTGCTACGTCTTTCATTATTTTTAGGACATAACTTTAACAGTCTTTTGGTTATATTACATTGTTTAGATTGCGGATCACTGATGAGGGTCAAGTACCCGAAACGTCCATGTCTGGTCTGTGCTGCAAATCTATCTACGAACTTGAAGACGTGAAATATTTCTATCTTTTTGTCTCCTGAGAGTTATATTAGGGGTTGAAAATAATGTTTTTGACTACGTTTTTGTTTTTGATATAAGTTTTTGACTGCGTCACCTTGATCTTTGAGTATAACCTCTTTTTGAACAAAAATCCTAAATCTATGCTACAGTTTTGAAAAGTATGTGTTGATGCTTTTGATTCCACATGTTTTTGATACTATTCATTTTTACATCATGACCTAGATCTTGGAGTTGGACCTATATTTCAGATACATGTCAAAACTGACAACGATGTCGATGGCTACAATCGTGTTTCACGAACCCATATGCATTTTTGATACAATTTATCAAACTAAATTAAAATGAAATTAACTAATCGGTCATTTTTTTTTTTTTTTAATTTTACGTGATAAGGTTTTCATTTTACCATATTATTTTTTGGACAGTATCTTTCTATTCTTACAAAATTTTCACCTTTTGACATTGCTTTCTTAACCTTTTTCTGTTGATAAATGGACATTCCTAGCCATTTTAATTCAATTGACTACCCGAGTTATTTTATTCCGTCTAGACAATAATTGTTCACAAACATGCGGATTTTAACAATAATTACGAATTCTTCATTACTTTGGTGATCCATTGTTTGCCTTAGGGTTGGGACTTCTTTGGCTTCAATACATTAGTATATTTGGCTTTAAATGATAGTGTATCATAAAGTTATACTAGTCCGCATTGTCCCCTGCTCTGTTTCTTTACGTCAGCTTGGTCGCATTACAGAGGACCTTTGTACACATTTTTCCTTTCTTTATTTTATCCTTTTTTAGCTCACCTCGACGAAGTTGAGTGAGCTTATGCTATAACCCCATGCGTCCGCGTCCGCGTCCGCGTCCGTGTCCGTGTCCGCGTCCGCGTCCGGTTAAGAAGTTTGGGGTAGCTCAGTATCTGACAAAGTACTAATGCTACAGTAACCAAACTTGCACAAGTGATTCATCTTTGGATGCTGAGGTGAACCCATGCATCGGATGCAGCATCTGACCTACATTTTCCGCTTGAGTGACTTGGTTAAGAAGTTTGGGGTAGCTCAGTATCTTACAAAGTACTAATGCTACAGTAACCAAACTGGCACAAGTGATTCATCTTTGGATGCTGAGGTGAACCCATGCATCGTATGCAGCATCTGACCTACATTTTCCGCTTGAGTGACTTGGTTAAGAAGTTTGGGGTAGCTCAGTATCTGACAAAGTACTGATGCTACAGTAACCAAACTTGCACAAGTGATTCATCTTTGGATGCTGAGGTGAACCCATGCATCGTATGCAGCATCTGACCTACATTTTCTGCTTGAGTGACTTGGTTAAGAAGTTTGGGGTAGCTCAGTATCTGACAAAGTACTGATGCTACAGTAACCAAACTTGCACAAGTGATTCATCTTTGGATGCTGAGGTGAACCCATGCATTGGATGCAGCATCTGACCTACATTTTCCGCTTGAGTGATTTGGATAAGAAGTTTGGGGTAGCTCAGTATATGACAAAGTACTAATGCTACAGTAACCAAACTTGCACAAGTGATTCATCTTTGGATGCCGAGATGGACCCATGCATGGGATGCAGCATCTGACCTACTTTTTCCACTTGAGTGATTTCGCTTTTAAAAGCCAATATTGAGCAAAGTATAAGTGCTACATGTACCAAACTTGCATATTGGATGTATCTTTGATCAAACTTTCATAAAATGACCTTGACCTACTTTTTCCACTTGAGTGATTTTGCCTTTAAAAGCCAATATTGAGCAAAGTATAAGTGCTAGATGTTCCAAACTTGCATATTAGATGTATCTTTGATCAAACTTTCATAAAATGACCTCGACCTACTTTTTCCGCTTGAGTGATTTTGCCTTTAAAAGCCAATATTGAGCAAAGTATAAGTGCTACATGTACCAAACTTGCATATTGGATGTATCTTTGATCAAACTTTCATAAAATGACCTTGACCTACTTTTTCCGCTTGAGTAATTTTGCCTTTAAAAGCCAATATTGAGCAAAGTATAAGTGATACATGTACCAAACTTGCATATTGGATGTATCTTTGATCAATCTTTCATAAAATGACATTGACCTACTTTTTCCGCTTGAGTGATTTTGCTCTATAAAGCCAATATTGAGCAAAGTATAACTGCTACATGTACCAAACTTGCATATTGGATGTATCTTTGATCAAACTTTCATAAAATGACCTTGACCTACTTTTTCTACTTGAGTGGTTTTGCCTTTAAAAGCCAATATACATGTACTAAGAAATATGTTTGAATTGAATTTTGCTGTCACGAGGTGAGCTTCGTAATCTGTGATTACCTATGTTTATTTACTTACTTCATTTATTTATTTAACTTTTATGATTTGATCTTAGAGTTGTTCAAGAATACGCACGATTAGTATGTATACGTAAAAATATGGGGTGGATTATTTAGGGGTGTAGAGCTTTTGACGGATATACATCAAAGTTATCAAACAATAATTGTCTCGACATTTTCATCATTTGACGATGATAACTATATGGCATACATTGTACTTTTAAGGTGCGAATTATATTTTCTTTCAGACAAGGAAATAAAAACTGAAGTAGATGCTCAGTTCGTAACAGGGGCAAGTACATGGATGGCCAGAGCTGATGTTACAAGATTTATGTTGGACTGTGCAGAAAAAGATACATTTAAGAGACAATGTGTTGCCGTAGCAAAGTGAATAGCCAATACAATCGTTGATCCAAAGCGACTATCCTCTATCGCGTAATTCATAGGGTATTACAAGTACATGCAATCTTCATAGTTATTACCAAGTTCTGTCTTCGCTGATTTCATCTTCTTTAGCTGTGTAAATTTCTGCATGTTTTGCGAATCATTGGAGATACTGATTTAACATATTCAATAGTCCGTATTATAAAGCTTAAGTGAAATTGTTAGGAAGCTCATCACTGACAATGGCATAATTCCTTTCTAGTACATGTATCACTGATATACAGGGGGGGGGGGATATCTAAGCATGGCAATAAATAAATCGCATTAAATTATGATATAAATTGATTCTTTAATTTTTTTTTTTACTTTTTTATATTCATATATTATTAGATATTTTTTCTGACAATTTTCTTTACATTTATCAAATTCTTTAATGATATTTTTTTATTCATTTATTTATTTTAAATCCATTTTTCTGAAATCATTAGATTTCGTGAAAAACTTAGCACGATTATAAATATTGAAAGGACACGGCATTGTGACCGGAGTATTTTATGTAGACCTTGACTGGTGCTTTGTTCCGTATTATCAACGTTTACCATCATTTCTCCTATTTGGCCTCAGGGAATTCCTGTACTAATGGGGAAAATAATAGATTCATATCAGCGCCTTCGGATTAAGAATCCAATTATTTACAGACGAATATCAAAACGGTCATCAAAGGTTTCCGTGATGTCTTATTTATATTACTTTACATGCGACAGGACCACATAGCGGTCACGGTAAATGTCGGAGTATGTCCGGATTCTACTATCCAGTATTGAACGTTACGGAAATAGACTGTCATGTTAATAAAAACTTCAGTTGTGAAACAGTGAAAAAATTTAAGGAACCGTTTATTTCAGACTGGGTGAGTGTTGTTCTGTTTTGTACCATTATGATACTGTCTTTAAGTCTGAACTCCTTGGTACTGATGACCATTCGCCATAATGCCTGTCTCAGAAAACTTCATGACTTGCTCATTATGCAATTTTCCGTGTTCAACATCATTACCGTGTTTGGAATACCCGTCTATATACTATTCTTTGCTTATGAAAGTACAATGTTTACCAATAAATATGTCTGCCTCCTCGGCTTCATTCCAGTAAACATGGGTACTTGTGTCACAGGTGTGCTTCTCTTGGCACTGGCAATCGAGAGATTCTTACTCTTCAAGCAGCCATTTCTGCACAGGAAAATAAAAAGGAAATATTTGGGGCGTTTCGTCATCACTATTTGTGTAGTTATTTTGACGTATTTGCTACTTCCTGCCATGGGATGGAACGAATGGGAGAAAAACGAGGCTTGCGTTATTTACGTATTTCCTCGGACTTTTATCCTTATTTCAACCATAGTGGAATTCTTTTTAGTGCTAACAAATCTGGTCTTCCATGGATTCGTGTTGCATCTGTCCTTTGCGTTTACCAGTTTGATTTTACGAGAGGAAAATGAATTTTTACACCACAGAAAATTCTTCCATCGAAATATCTTCATTCGAAATGCAAGAGCAATAAAGACTGTGTTTTACTTAGCAGTTATATCATCTACTTGTTGGTTACCGGGTATCATTGTTTCGTTCTTGTACGTAACAACAAACATGACCTTGACTTATAGAAGGTATATATGGCAAACGAGCGTAATATTCCATCTGAGCAACACCGCTATCGTTCCTATTGTTTTTGGACTCAGAAATCGACATTTTAGAAGCGCATTGAAAGGGATGCTGTGTTACAAACGACATGAGTGTGTAAAAGGTCTGATCATCACTTGAAAAATAATAATACATGTGAACAAGACCATAATATATCAACTTATTTGAACAAAGTGGGTTTGATGATGCTCTGTTGAAAATTAAACAATTATTTGAAACATCGGGGTTTTTTTTTTTCATTGACTAGAAAATAGGGTTGGTGTTGTTGATGAAGGTAATGATGATAGTATGCAAACACACATGTGCAATGATAAGGATGGATAATTATAGAGCATCTGTAGAATTTATAAATATGAGAGAATATAATCATTCCTGATACGAGGGCTGATTGATATGCTGTGAGCCTCGTTTTGAAAAAAAAAAGAATTTTATCAGACCTTTTGCAGTATTTTTCTACATAATTTCCTTCAGTTTCTGTACACTCTTACCACCGGTGTTTTAGCGCCTCAATATCACTTTTAAAGAACTCCTTACCTTGACTGGTCAGAAAGCCAGCCACTGCAAGTATGACTTCATCATCGAACTGAAAGTGGGTGCCAGAAACAGCTGCATTCAGTTTTGGGAAAAGATGAAAGTCTGATGGAGCAAGATCAGGTGAATAAGGCGGATGTTCAATCAAATTAAAGCCACAATCATGAATGGTAGCCATGGCAGTGACAGACTTTTGATCAAGAGTAACTAGTGAGCTTTCTGCGGCGCTTAAGTTTAATTTTTTCCCGTAACTGTGTCAGAAGGAAAACATAGCACATGTATGCGACATTTATTGTTTGTCCTTTTTTGGAGATAATCTATCAGCAGAAAACTTAAACCGATGCTCACAACGTAGCAATCAGCCCTGGTAGTAAAGCATGTCTTGAAAAGACATATCAAAGTACTTTTGAATACATGATTTGAAATCGATGAGTTATTTAATAAATTTGTTATTACACTGTAGTTTTTCTTCATAAATACTTCAAATCAAGGAAGAACTAATATGGAAGTTATTGTTTTGTTCATTCCAACAGAGTGTCTTGATCTGAAAGGTATCCGACTAACATTTCTTCTGTAACCCCACCTCCTTTGTTCCTACTTTTTATTTATTTATTCATTTATTTTTTTTTTTTTTTTTTTGCACAAACTTTTACAAGTCCAGGTAGTCAATATCTTAAATATTTCGTCTTAAAAGTTGCTTACAAGAATTTTTTCTTGTATCGGATTTTTTGTTGTTGTTGTTAAGTCACTTTAGGTTAAAAATGCGGACATCCCCAGCTGTTTTGACATGCACAATTTGCCATCGCAATTTGCTTGACAAAGTTACTGTGATTATTAGACCGCAGATTAATTTGTTTTCTGTTAAATCATTTAAGAAAGGGTAAAAATGCGGCCGATATTCGAGCTGTAGATATGCGCATATTGCCTGTTAATGATAATTAACAGACCGTAATACCAAATATAGTATTCTGTAACAAAGGTTTTTATTAAAAGATTCTAAATTTGTCATTTGACCAGGTATGGATATATAGAACATCAAAATCAGTGACCTAATTACTGAAATGCTGGCTCTGTGTTATTCTCTTTTAGATGAAAAATAGTATATTATAAGGGCATAAGCTCTGTAAATTCTTTGCATTTCTTGGGGTTTTGCTGTGGGTGCTGCAGCCTGGTGTTGTTGAAGATCCCCTCCTTTGTTGTACAAAAATGAAAATCGTAGTATTTGGAGCAACCGGTCCGAGTGGTCAAGCATTGGTCAAACTAGCTTTACAGAGGGGAATAAAAGTGACGGCACTGGTTCGAAATCCTGGAAAACTGAAGATTACACACGAAAACTTAATGGTAAGTACGCCATGTTTTAAAGAAATCAAAATTTCAAAATGTTTAGGAATTTCTCATTTTTCAAAACTCCTCTAAATAAGAATTTAATACATCTGAATTCTTTCAATTTTACATTTTGATCAAATTTCTTATAATTTATGATAAAAATTCAGTCTAGTCTAGTCCATGCTACATATTTATCTGTTCTTAAATGATGCTATTGAATTTGAAGACGTGTAACCTATGTCTCGGTGTATATACTTACTTTATATCATGATAAAAATGTATATATGAAACCCCGATAACGCGATACATACACAGAACAAATGAGATCGTCTCGTGTAGAAAGTTTGGTATGCCTGAATGAATAATGAAGATGAAATACATGTAGCCAAGTCCGATAAACTTCGGTTGACCGTTTCTTCAACGTCTTTCGTGATTTTGCATTGGGTGTTTTGAAGTTTTGCTGTTGGTGCTGCACCCGAGCATTGTTGGAGATCCCCTCCTTTCTTTCAAACGCATTCGAAAATTTCTGTTCACAATTTTTTCTAGAAATTTCTGTAAAGTTGGTCCTGTTGCGTCATATCCCACCCATCGTCCTACGTCTTTCGTTTTTTTTTTTTTTTTTTTTTTTTTTTTTTGGACATAACATTACTGTTTTTGGCCATGTTTTTGGATTGAGGATCACTGACAAGGGTTAAGTACCCGAAACGTGCATTTCTAGTCCCTGCTGCAATTTTATCTGTTCTTAAATGATGCTATTGAATTTGAGGACGTGTTTCATATAAAAGAAACATAAAAACTCACAACTGTAAACTCGTAGCCAAAACAGGACAATGTGGTCTGAATATCCTCATTCAAGAAGCAGAAATTGCCAATGTGAATTAAACAAGACCTGGCTTATCTACTGAAAGTCTTTGTGAGATCGGTGATTTGTTGTCTATTTTACAACAACGTACTGGGTATTGGGTTTTTCCCCATCATAGTTTTCCTTATCTTGGCGATTGGAACAAGCGAATCCTGTCCAAACAATAATAGAAACTCTTACTGAATGAGCCAAGGCTTCGCTACGTGTTCACAATATATCTATGTGTACTTTGATCAATTGCGTTTACAGACACAACGAAATGATATCTAAGGCATGAAACTACTACAGTGATATATTGGAAGTTCTTTTCATGTGGTAATAGTTTTTGTTTGCTTGCTTTGGTTTCTGTATTATCCTGATTTTGTATGCATTCGGTTTATAATTTTCTGAATTACCGATTTTGTACTGTGTATTTGGATATGGTCATTGTCCATATTTGTCATTGCTAGTGTTTGTTACTTCTCGTTGTTTTGTTGGTCTCGCTGGTTTGTGTGTTGTCTTTTGTGTTCGATGTTTGATGTCTCGTTTGCTGTTCCTTGTCTCTTGCTGTGTGTGTCTACTCTGTGTTTTCAGTTGGGGTGTTTGGTGTGTTGCTGTTGGTGCTGCAACCGACTCTTGTTGGAGATCCCCTCCTTTCTTACTTGGTTTGTACGAGTTGAGTATGGTGTTGCAGCAGCGGATGAGGATGCATTATCAGAAACATGCCTGTCTGGTGCACCTCATTCAGACATGTCTGTCCTGGAGGCTGCTCTCTGGTGGCACAGTCGGACACTTCTTTTCTTTTTTGAAAAGATTAAACAATACCTAGAAGGTTTGCTTATGTATTTATTTTAGGTTAAGAAAGTTGATATCTTCGACGAGGATGAAATACAAGAAGACATCAATGACTGTGATGTTGTTTTTGGATGTCTTGGTTCTACTGGAAGCTGCTGTAGTCGTAAACAAGAAACTATTTACACTGAGAGTACGGAGACGATACTGTCTGCAATGCGGAAAGCCGGGAAGAAGAGATATATTGTTATGAGTGCAAGCGGGGTCATAAGTAAGAACTCATATTTTTTCATGTTGTAACTCCCTTCGCTGTCTGATTGTTGTCATGTATTGCGTAATAAATATATAATATTCATTAAATAAGTGTAAGCCTTTGCTGATCTTTCTGGGGTCATCAATTTACAATCAGTATAAATAACCCTCAACATGATTACGTCGTATTGAGCACAAACTCAAATATTAAAGTGAATAAACAGACGGAGACAACGAGAACAACCGATCACTTCAATTTAATATCATCGAAATTAAAGAAGTTTAAAACATTTTAGCACCATCCCTCCAATTCAATTTTGCTCGTAGATTTTATTCGACAATGCTACTGAATCGAACCCAAAGGAAATTTGAAGCGGCGCACTCTTTGCAAAGTAAATTAACATTTTTATTCAAAAAATAAAAATAGAGAGCGCTAAGTACTGAAATACATTCGCCTGTATCTAATAATCACTTCGGCAATTGATTAAGTACAACTAAAGAAATTTTGCTATCCGAAACACATGTATGGTGCATTAAATTGAAGGTAAATAGTTGGAAAACTGAAGCAGAATCAATGCTGCGCTACACGTTCAGATAAATACAAATAACCAAATAAATACTGTTGTACTATGGTTACTGTATCGAAACTTAGGAAATAGAATTTCCAGTATATATTTTGACTATGTAACTGATATAAATTAGAGGTTGTATACTTTAGATGGTATACAGTTGTGTATCCAGATACGACAAAAAGTGTAGATGTACAAACCTTGTCTCCTGATATATTGACTCCTGACGGTTTTCAGATTGAATTTTTCGAGAAAAAAAATCATAAATTTCTGTTATCAAAATTTCTAAATCGTGGGTCCCGTGGCATCATATCCCACCCATCCTGCTACGTCTTTCGCTATATTTTTGGACATTGTAATTTTCACACTCTTTTGCCATATTGTTTAGATTGAGGATCACTGACGAGGATTAAGTGTTCGAAACGTGCATGTCTGATCCACACTGCAAATTTATCCCTTCTTAAATGATGCTTTTGAATTTGAAGCAACCGACACTAAGGCAATTTCTCTGTTTTGAGTCTTCGTGCTAGTAGGTTTCGAGTCCATGTCATATAACAAAATTGAATTATAATGATAAAAATCTTTTGGAAATCAAATCTGTTTTCTACAAAAAATGAGGAGAAATTGTTCATTTTTTTATGTTTCATTGAAAATGTGAAGTACTTCAATGGTTCAAGACATTACATTATCTATCATTCTTTTGTTGACTTAAATCTGTTAATTATCAAATGAAACATTTCACGTGGTACTAGTACATGCACATCACATAACATGAAATTACAATTTTGTTTTATATTCCATATACATGTAATTCATGGTATCGATCGGTTTGTTCGTTTGGTAGATATATAGCTATTGTTTGTTGCTATGTTAATGAGTTGATGGTCAAAAGTGTTCATTTGGCAAGCCGTACAAAAGTCATAATATTTTTCACAAAGAGATTCAAATTTATTTCTTCGAAAAAATACCAGTACAACCTCTAGATTAGTTCCACCCAGTCAGAATATGTTTTTGAAGATCTCTGATCCGAGTTTTAATACGATGACCATAGTACGACACCATTTAATTAAAATTTTGAATGTGGGCGGCGTGAATAATATTATGGTCTACAGCTGTTTGTTTTCTTTTCCTTGTCTCTTGAGTGTGTACACCGTTGTTGTCACTGCCCGCTCCTTCATGTTGGTATTATCTTCCTTATTATCTTTTTGCAAACAAGAAAGAATGGGATCTCCATCAAGTCAAGTAACATAAAGATTAAATCAAAATAATGCATGAAATATTCTTTTAAACGTATTCGATTTTTTTTAACTTTTTAAGGATTTTTTTTTCCTTTGGAGGGAGGTTTACTCTATCATTATATATGAGCTTTTCATGATGTGAGGCTTCCGATGACAAATATACAGTACAAAATCTATGATTCAGGAAATCATAAACCGAAGGCATACAAAATCACGAACACAAAAAACATGCACCAAAGCAAGCAATCAAAAACATCCACCACATGAAAAGAAGCGAGCTCTCAATATTGGAGTGAGACAAGGTGACCAGGTAGAGTCAGCATCTCCTGCTTGCATGAAACAGCCGTCGCTTCATTTCGGTAGAAATGTCACATCCGGTTACTTACATTTTGGAATATACAAGTAATTATGTGGTTGGATGGTTCAAATGGTCTAAAATAGAATATCATCCATCATTCTGGACAGTGGGACATCATAGTGTATGACGAGTTCCCCGTATCGGCCGTAAACTTCCTCAGTGACGATGTGTGTCGGTCACAAACGTATCCGACTGAGAAGCTTATCTGAAAGACGCATATCTCTCAGAATAAAATCTGGTGGTTTTTTTTTTTTTTTTTTGCTACTTACTCTGGCATAGCGTCTCAACTGAGATATGAACACGCCATAAGCAGGCGATGAAGGGATTACACTACTCATAAAAGGAAAGTTTGTAATGCTGAAATTGAAGTCGTCACGCTTGTCATAGAGTGAGGTGTTCATGTGACTATCAGTGTCGTAGGACAACATTATGTCTAAATGGGATCCTGAATTATTTATACGATTATCAATATTGAAATATATGTTCTACTGCAATAATTTTAAAAGTGCATCGTATGCACATTTCAACAAGTGATGTCGCATAAGTGGTGCTCGAGGCCAAACAGCGGGAATCCGATCTATGAATAATGAATATACGAAGAGCGTTATTTAAAACATGACTTAAAGTTGCTGCTAAAGAACCGACAAAGAACAGAGCTGTGCATTGAGATTGATACTCCTTTATAATATAATAGTGTAAATATTCATTTTTATCCTTTAGATATGCCTATATTATTTTTCTTTTGGAATATAGAATCACCTCAGGAGCCATTTTTGATGGGAGTGTTCCGCACTTTGAAGATTGGCAAAATATTTGAGAACATACGGGAAATGGAGTTAGCCCTAGAAAATACTACTGATATCGACTTTACGGCAGTCAGAGCTCCTATTCTTAATAATAAGGCAGTAACGGGTAAGTCATGGGACAAGAGTTAAAATCTAGTTGTTCTTATTATGATTCAAATATTGTGCAAGAAGGGAGGAGACTTCCAACAAGACTGTGTTGCAGCAACCTTAGCAAAATGTGGAAACACACAAATGCAAAAACACAGAGAGGATTAGCAAAACAAGAGACACCAAATGGACAATAAATATTAAATAATAATCAGTGAACTAAAGTCAAACACAAAACCCGAAATCAGAATCCGAAAACACAATCAAAAGGCTTTGATACAAATTCTTGGAAAAAATAGAAAGTGAATCGTAACGATTCCGAAAATATTTAGAATAGAAGACATATGTAATATGTCTAACATTTTACGTGGATTCTGCACATATGTGGATTAATTACATCTTTCTCCATTTGTGTTCTTATATGTCCCGTCTTATGATAATAAAAGACAGCTGCTTCAATGACCAAATAGGGGTAGACCAAATGCTCCGGACAACCATATTTCGGAGTGCAGTCCTTATCGAACATATCTTTACGGATATACAAACAAAGGTGAAGTAACCACGCCATTTACAAAAAAAAACATAGAAGGACTCCGACTTCTATGTATTGTATGGAAAGAAGCAAATCCGCAGAAGGGAAGTTGCTAGAATTTTACGTTTTTAAAATCATAACAGCATTTAAAAATAGGTACATTTGCAGCACGGGCCAGACATGAACGTTTCGGGTACTTAACCCACGTCAGTGATCCTTAATCCAAAACAACGGAATATGGCATAAGATTGTGAGAGTTATGTCCAAAACTACTGAAAGATATGATGCTACAGGATCCACTTTTCAGAAATTTCAGGAACATTTTGTGAACAGAAATGTTTGAATGCGTTTTACGAAACGATCTACCGAAATTGATCAGACTTGGCTACATGTGCCCTCGGGAATTCCTGGTCCATCAGCAGTGACACTCAACAAGTGGTACAAATGTTATGTCTTCAAAATCATACTAGTATAATTTTAGAACAGATCAATTTGCAGCATGAACCAGACTACTTAATCCTCGTCAGTAATCCTCAATCCAAATGATGAAATATGGCCAAAGACTATGAAATAAAGAAGATCCTGACGACAATCTCAACAGCACTCACAATTAGAGCATCGACGGACCCCTAGCAAGCTAGAGGTGGGACCAGGTGCCTGGGAGTAGTAAGCATCCCCTGTTTGGCAAGCCGCACCCGCCGTCGATGTTCAAGCATGAACATGAAAGTTATGTCTAAATAAACCGAAAGACGTTGCTGGATGTTTGGGTTATGATGCTAAGATCCACTTTTCAGAAATTTCGAAAAAATTTTGTAAACAGAAATGTTCGAATGCGTTTGAAGAAACAAACGAAGTTGATTGGACTTGGCTACATGTGCCCTCGGGGACTCCTATTCCACCGGCAGAAACACTCTCCAAGTGGCACAAATGTTACGTCCTCAAATAAACATCAAGGATGTACCTATGGGTTATTCAGTCTCGAAGTTGAGAAGGCAATGACAAAATCATGTGATCAGAATTTCCATTGGAACTATTATAAAATTTGGAATGAATAACATTCATTCATTGCAACATTTGAGAACAGACAAATTTTCAGCATGGACCAGACATGCACGTTTCTGGTAATTAACCCCCGTCGGTGATCCTCAATTCAAACAATGAAATATGGCCAAAAACTGCGAAAGTTATGTCCAAAAACGAAGGATGTAGCAGGATGGATGGGATATGATGCTGCAAGACATACTTTTCAGAAGTTTTGAGAACATATTGTGAACAGAAATTTTCGAATGCGTTCGAAGAAACGATCAACCGAAGTTGATCTGACATGGCTATATGTGCCCTTGAAATGTTTGAATGTTACCTTTTATGATTGAGATTATTTCAAACTGAAATGAGATGTGATTTATTTTTTTCAGACAAGGAGATAAAAACTGAGGTGAATGGATTGTGGGTGAGAGGAACAACAAGTCCTTTTATCGCAAGATCTGACGTCGCTAGATTTATGCTCGATATTGCCGAAAATGGTAAATTTAAGCGAGAAATTGTTGCCATAGCCACGTAGATAAACCCAAGAAGATAGAGACGTCATTTACAGCAAATCTGTGTCTTTAAATATAATTTATTTACTAAAAGTACTTGAGTGAGGGTCAGTAAAATGTGAATTGTGCCATGAAATGAGTTCTGTGGAAATATATGAACTTTTTGTGTATACATAAACATGGAGAGAAAGGGACTGTTCCACTCCGCTGCCAGACCATGTATGACCAATTTGATGTTACAGTAGTGATATGGAACATTCCTACTTCTCATTCTTAAAACTTGTTACTTATCTTTAAAACTATGTATATAGGGGACTTTGCTCATCTGTTAATAACATCTTTAATTGATGTTGAAACATTTGTATGCCTTTGTATCGGGTGTAATGTTATTTTGTAATATTTGTTTGTTTAAAGGTAAGGATATCTCCAACAGGACTTGATTGTAGCATTCATGGCAAAAGAAATCGAACACACAGATGCGAAAAACACAGAATATTCAAGCACAAGAGATAATACCAAAGTGATAAGGTAGTCGAACATCAAAGATGACATCTAAAAGTTAAATATAATAGACTACACATAAACCAAGGAGACAAATGGGCAACGGTTGCAGACTTAGGACGGCCATCTGCCACATTAGTAGCAAATAGTGTAGTTATCCGGATTGCGTGCGTTCAACCCTCCAATTTGTCCGGTAACCCAGTGGTCTCGTAGAACGAACAATTGTTGAAAACTATTTAAAAAACTGTATTTAATTAACCATAATAATGTTTCATTTAATAGATAAAAATTGATTCAGTAAAAATGTGAAAGACGTTCAACCATGGCTTCGAAATGAGATCAACCATGACCTTCTGATCACGTGACTATCTGTCTTGATGACAGTCGTCTTGTAGTTAGATGGAGCGTAGTGTTTTCATGTTCATGAGGGGAATGTCTGTCCTGACAAATCTCACAATATATCTTATCGTCCTTTTTAACTTCCTCGTCAGAAGAGCTCTCGTCTTCCGAGTCTGAAGTAGACAATTCGATAGGCGCACATCTCTTCATTGAACATACAACAGGACAGTCAAACGGGCACTCCTTCTTCTCTATAGGAATTTCCTTATAGAATTTGTCTTTCACGTGATCTTTTAACGTTAAGTATTCTTTCATTGGCTCGGGCAGAGTTAATTCGGGAACTTTTAAGATTGCATAACGTCCCAAGTAATGATATATTTTCCCGCGGCACAACCGTTTTAGTGACTGTGGTTGTTTGGATTCTTCCATAAGCCACTCGTAAATGTCTGGTCGTCTATAGATAGAAACAGGCCACTTTTGTTGTCGTATCCAGCTTTCGTTCAGAACTAATGGATTCAGTTCCGCTAAAAACTTAGCAACCCTGACCAGTTTTTCGTCCACGGCCATATGAAAGTACGATGGTGTTTTATCCCGCTTAATATTGCACCCAAAATGTATCAGCGTCATTGCACATTCCCATGAGTGAGTTTTTATTGCTTGTTGTAAAGGAGTCTCTTTCCATTTGTATTTCTTGTCCATCTTGTAGCCAAACTTCAGCAAAGTTCTGACTAAAACCGGATTGTGCATCTCTATAGATATGGTCATTGCCGTCACACCTGAGTTACTTTTAGAGTGGACTTTCATACCACTTTCCAGAAGAAGGCCACAAATTTCGTATCTGCACATTGCCGCGGCATAATGCAACGCATTCATTCCAGTTTCTGTTTTCGTGTGCATCTTGCACAGATTATTGATGAGAACTTCGCATATGTCTTTATTGTTTAACATAACTGCCCTGAAATCAAAAAGACGCAACATTTAAAAACTGACATTTTGATACTTGTAAGGCATTTTGTAAACACACTCTTATATGTACCTATATGAATTCCCATGTCAATAATGTAAAAGAAAGACTTGTGTTCTTATGACAAGGAATATCAAATTGACTAAATTAATTTTCTTTCAAATTTTCGATGATTTTCTAGAAGATGATTCTGGACTGTCTTACTTAATTAGGGGTGTTTCCGTTTCTGCAGTAAAGGACATCCTCTTAAGATTGATGTTAGCACCAGCACGAATAAGGAGCTGACACACCTCTGCTGAATTCGATAGAATCGCCTGGTATAAGGGCGCGCAACCTGCATTTAAAAGTCATTTTCATTGGCTACTCGAACATTCAAATCGAATTACAGCTTTTGAAATGTAAATTCATGATTGAAGTTGTCGTCGATTACGATATTTTCTTCCATTATAAATCTAAATAATAATTTTCATTTCATTCGTTGGTTTGAACACATTTGAATCAATAAGAATAAACACAAAATATTTGCCCCTAATCTTACCCGTTTCCTTATCCAGTTCGTTGACCTCGCATTTCTGTTTTCCATTTACCAGTAAGTCAGTGATGTATTCATTGGCAAACTTGGCTGCCCACCTTCATATAAAATATTTCTTGTTAATATAATTATTATTTCTTGTTAGAATCTTACTTTGGATTGATACCACGGTATTTTCACAATTCCTCTCTATGTGCGCACTTCAAATGTCATATTGATATACATTTTTTTCTCAAAGAATGTTTAACAACTGTGAATCTTTTTATATTTCAGATTAAGACAATGTAGTTGGTGTTTTTAACTACAATAAATAAAATTCATAAAATTTCGGTACTAACCAGATAGGACGTCTTCCCCGGATGTTTTCGTCGTTAACGTTGGCTGGTTTAGGTTTGGCCTTTAGAAGAATCTTGACCAGCTCTCCGTCATTCAGCTGCGTAGCCACTAGAAGAGGTGTTGGGAATAATGGATCGTCCACGTCCCTAGAATTCACATCTACCGAGTTCTCCTTCAGCATTTTCTTGACCTTAAGTTGAAAATTTACAACCATGTATAACTGAAACATTGAAAGCCTTTTGTAGGATATAACAGGAGTGATTGGCTAAAAGGGGAGAGATCAAGTATGGAGACATTATTTCGAGTATGGTTTGTTCCCTATAGCTTCGTAATTAACATTGCAAATGAGAATAGAAAAAATGGCTTTCCACATATGCTATAATTCTTATTCCTTCGAGTTTATTTTTCAGAGTAAAGTAGGATCCTAATATAATGATAGACTATATTGTCATGTTAGCTGCTGACGGACTAAGGATTTTGCATGACAAAAGTCATTCAAATCTAAAGAGACAGACATATAGGGTCATGTATTGAAATAACCAGAATGTCAATTGCTAAAGAATTTTGCTCTACTCTGAACTGTTTCCGAAATATGAAGAAAAAATTAATTTATTCCCATGGGGGTGGTGCTTACTTTGTCATACTCTCGTTGATAAATAAGGTCAAAGAATTCTCGTACTGCCGGTAAGCTGTCTGGTTTCTGTTCCAACATCCTGAGAAGTTTCTCTGGGGGCGGGGTCTTTATAACCAGACCATCGTACAATCCCCCTCCTGGTTTGTTCTGGGTTTTGGTCTTGTCTTTGAACCTGACCCGTTTGGTTTTTAGCGCTGACTTAGGTCGTCTTTGCAGGGAATCAGCGTTGTCTTTCTCAGAAGGACCATGTAACCTATCAATATAAGCAGGAAATCAAGAAAAATACAGAGTGTTCAGTTAAAACTTTTCATTTTGAAGTGTCTCGCATTGCAGTAGTTCCTGTCTGCTATAGTATGTCCTTACGTTATAACAAATGTTGTTGTTGTTGTTATTGTCATGTTTGTTGTTATTGTTGTTGTTGTTCCGTCTATACTAAATTCCGTTCTTACTCTGTGTACATTACTCATTTTAAAAGATACTGAATTGCCCTTCATGTTTCTATGGTGTTGTGTTATTGTCTCCGTCGCTTTTACTCATCTCCTGAGAATGCATTCCGACGTTTTCACTCTTGCCGTCTCCTCATCTTTGTCTTTTTATATTGTATTATAATTTGTATGCCTTTCAATTATAATTTTTGAATTCTGATTTGAGAATTTTAGTTTGACTTACATTCGCTGATCATCTCAGAAACAGTTTTATTTTTAGAATTATATTTCAACCATGCATCCTTTAAGTCTAAATGATCCATTACTTTGCAAATTTGTTGAGGCACTGATCAAAATACGTAAGCATATGTTAACGGTTTTAGAATTGAAGCGAGAGGATATTTTGCAATGTATTTTACGTTTCATGAATGTAATCAATAACGACAATGGACCAGAACCGATGTGTAAAACCTGTATTCATTCATACCACTTTATTTTGAATGCATATACCATTGACAAAAATAAGGATAAAATCTACGTCTACGTGAACAAAATCGAAAATGTAAAAAGCATGCAAATTCAAGTAAATAGCAGAAATTTAGCAAATAATCAGAACAACCCCAGAGGGGAACGGAGAAAAGGTGCTCGGAGAAGAAAAATCGTCCCGGTCCCGCCTGCATTCATGTTCGGTATAACTAAGTCTCGTCTAATAATACCAAAACCTTTTCGAAACTTTTCCAAACATCCAACATTTTTGACAATCTCCGTGAATACGACACATCCTCGTTGTCCAATTACCAACTCTCTAAGCATAATTTAGAATAAAGAATTTCAACATTTACTTCAAAATATTCGATTAGATTAAATTCTGTCAAATGTTTATATAATGTACAACAGCAAACTAAAGAAACACTATGAAAAGCATTTATCGGTTTGCGTTCACGCTCTATCTGTTGATTAAATTACAACATGTATACCCAACATTATTATATATTTTGGTCATTCTTCTTAAAACAAGTCTACTAATGGAATATATGTTACCAGTATCCTTGGAAATTCACATTATCGGTAAGTCATTAGATAATATCACGTAGAAAAAACGATCAATGATATTTTGAAAGTAAAATTTTGACTTACAATTTCTCTTTCAGCGTCATGGTTTTTAGTCCCCGTACACAAATCGAATGATCGAAATATTCCGACTTTAGCAGTAATCAATTTCAATTCAATAGAGGAAAGCCCTGGTAATTTAAACTTTTTAACTTTTCATTATCCACGCAGGGGACTACACTTTCTGCAGTACAGTGCCAAAATCCACTCTAAAATAACCAACCTTCGCGTTGATTTTATCAAATTTATAGTTTTCACGCGTTTATCACAACGCTGCGGAGGTGCACAATGCGCGAAAGGTTCGCTGTGTTACGCTAAAGTACAATGTATTGCCGTTTGGTTTCATAAGGGTACCTGACTTTAATCATGAACCTATAATGTGATATTGTAAATCTTATCTACCATCCCTCTGATAATTCAAATCTCTCAGGTAGTGATAATAACGCCATCAGGTTGTTACCTTGTAGAAAATTGACATTTTGGAATTTAAAGGATCAGCACAAATTTGCATTCTCTGAATAGCAATGCACTTTACTAAAATTGCATCAGATATCTCTCTCTCTCTCTCTCTCTCTCTCTCTCTCTCTCTCTCTCTCTCCTAACCAATATCAACCAACATCATCATTAAAGGAACTAAACTCGGGTATGCTTATCAAATCAAATCGATGTTTTAAATAAGATATTTTAGACAAGATAAGGAGATATATTAAACTTATGTACATACCAAATTTCATTGTGCTCCGACCACTATTGTCTTTCAAATATTCCACAGGCTTTATCCAAAAACAAACTCAAAACTTCTTAATATTAAATACATAAAGATAAGGTGATTAGATTAAGTTGATATTGATATATAACAATGGGCATATCTTTGTATATTATAAAGTTCTTATATTGACTGGCAGGTCATTGTGGTCGACACAACAACACAGATTAAAATTTTTCTACTTGGACAAACAATTTCGAAATCCATAAGAGCGGAACTAAAAAATAATAACTCGTGTTTGAAACTTTCGATCATGAAAGATTTGGAGGGAAAATGTTCCACGCAGAAATTCTACACAAACCATTTAATCTTAAGTAAACGAGTGAATTCCAATGATTTTTTTATACTTAGTCTTCTATTAATATTATACTGATTTCGAACGACATATAAGACACAGAGAGTAGTCATTCGGATTACTGGGCGCACAACACCGGCGCTTACCAATACTAGTAATTACAATTGACACACATCTTAGTGTTCTACGATGTAGCACATCGTTAGTTTTGCGAACAGCGATGTACATGATGAAAGGGAGTAATAAATCGTGAATCTGTCACACTTTGTACTTGAATTTGAGAGAACCTCCGATGGCCAGTATGGGCTCAAAGATGGCGGATATAGCCATCTCAGTGGTATATCATATATACTATATTTAGAGACGCAACAAGACAGTGTTTCACTTTTTTCAATATTTGATTCCTTTTTACCTCTTGATTGCATGGCTCAGTCACTGGATTAAACGTACCACGAAAGGATTCAGAATTAATAGAATGTACATAGACTATTAAATTCAAATACCTTAAATAAACACCGACATACTTCATAAGCAGGCTTTAATGAATTTGGTTGTATAGTCTTTATTTGTATTCATGTTTGTGGTCATTGAAAAGTGCCAAAGTTTTTGTACTCGGTGTAAATAGTTACTCGCCACTTGACACTAGGGTGAAAATGTATTAGTTGTCTGATAGGAAACGTAAATAATCAATAGTTAATTGAAAGTTTCCTTTCTTGTTTTCGGAAGAGACGTGGATTTTGGAGCAACAAATGAGAAGTTTGTTTCTGGCCAGAAGATTTAACAGATGCATAGGTTAAAAGGTCATTTGAAGTTTCTGCATGATTAAGAAGTGGGCGGAGCGTCAAATTACCTTCTAACCTGGTGGTAGCGCGTTGGATTAGCATGCCGGATAGCGTTCTGGAGGTCTCAAGTTCGATTCGTGCTCATGCTACATATTTTTCAAGAGTATACTGTTCAGCTTTTGTAGGGTACAGGATATGGATATCCATGACGACCATGAAGACGGTTTTTTCAAAGATTCTTCACAAATAAGACGAGCAATGTGATTGGCTTAACTCAAATGTTGCCATCTAAATTTCAGTTAAAATCTGTGCTTCAAAATTCAGAGCAAATCAGAATTTGGAGCACAGTCTAGTTCATGCATAATATCTTGTTGTTAAGGAATACCGTAATAGATTACTCGTAGTTACCTAAGATGCTTCTTACGGAACCCCCCCCCCCCCCCCCCCCCCCCCCCCCCCCCCCCCCAGAAAAAAAAGAACAAGGTGGTTTGATCTCAGGATAATCATCTCCTGTCTGCTAATTAATTTTAATAGCTTGTTTTGGGGGCAACTTGGTGGCATCTTTAAAAAGTTAGTTTCAATCAGCTTTTTTTAGGGGGGGGTTAATTGGTTTCAATCCAATAAATGTATTTGGTGATTCGAAAATGAACATAAGCGATGAAACAGAATCGACAATGGACAGACAAACTTCATTTTCCACGGAGACCTTTGTCTGTTTACATAATGATACTAATCAAATTTTTCATTAAATTCATACAATGGACATTTGTCTCCCTTTAATTTCCATCTGATCAGGTCTATTTTCCCACACGTTGCTCTCGTGGTAAGTAAACGGTATTGGGGAGTTAATACATTCAAGTCTTTTAATCCTAACATTCTTTCACTCAATGAACGGTAACAATTACTAAATCTTGCCTTTTAATTTCACTATCTTCGCCGTAAGACATTACTTATCACCGTACACCTGATAATAGACTTAATATTTCTTCAACTTTGGCATTCAGTATATAATTTAAAGCGAAACCAAGTATGGAAGCCTTCTTGATGTCATCGAATTCAGTAAAACTGACAGAAATAATAAAGGTTTTCGTGTAATTACGTTGCACACATACCCGTCCTAGTTATAACAGGATTAAAGAGTACTTTTGATGATTTGAAATAAATTTTTTCATACTTTCCAAGGTACCTGACGTCACAAAACAGCAATTTTAAATACTGTATATGTATATCATCCTTTGCTTCATTCGCGACCAATCTCATACCGCGAAAGTTCTCTCAGTGAATTGAAATACCATATATATATAACTACATTGGCATTGTCCATTCGAAAAGATGCACTAATAATATACAGCATGCCAATTTTCAAGACAAGTACCTAGCCATAGGTCGACTTTGTAACATGATTTTTTTTATTATTATTATTTATTTATTTATTTTTTATTCATTTTTTTTAGAATCAATGATTATGTCGTCATTTCGTCACGAAATCGTGAATTACATGCTAAAATTTCTCTCACCAATGTACGTTACTTAATTCTACCTCAAACAGAAACCATCGATTTTGCATACGAAATATAGCTCTCTACTAACATTAAACCTTTATTTGAAGTCATCCTATTACATAGAGCAGCAAACATTATAGTTATCTCACTTTCCTTCTCGTTTCATAGGAATTTCCTGTATCCGAGAAAAATCTATGGGAACTTTAAGGGAAATATTGATCTATATTGATTAACGTCTCCTAACGTTATGTGAATACTGCAAGATTGTTTGCAAACATTCTCACTCCTTCAGCAACAATACAGCTCCAACAATTACGTCGAAGATTCCTTTGTAGTACATGCTTCTTTTCTTTTTTTTTTTCTTTGTGTATTTAATTCCTTCTTTTCTATTACAATTCACGTCCAAAATTAGATATGAATGGACAGTCAAATTCTCGTGACAACTATATTGGATATCGTTATATAAAGACCTATTATCTCTGAAGTGTCATACAACGTACAATAAATTAATATTTTTTTTAAAAAAATCATACTACTGTACTACAATGACACTTGATACACTGGCTCTCGACGTTCTAAATTTGTTTGGATCACAACGACTTGAAGCGTCTTCGTAAACTGATGATTTTTTTCTTTTTTTTTTTTTTTTTTGTTTCAATGTGCTTTTTGAACAACAAATCTCGAATGAACCAAACATAATTTTCATTCTACTCATAACGCTACATTCGAATGTGAATGGTGTACCGAGTTCTAAAATAAGTATGATGATTTTTTATTTCATGAAATATTTTCTAGAAGCTGTGAATGATACTGATTTTGAAATCATTTATGCTCTTCTTACAAGTATAAGTAAATATTTGATTGTCGAGGTCCCGTTTCGAAGTATAAAGCTTCCATGTTAATATGGCCAATGATAGAAAATTCATGTAAAAATCAAAATGAAAAAAAATCTTTAAGTTCATTTAAGATCGTTTGCCTACCTGTTTAAGTTCATGATTCTCCTACTCTTCCGGGTGTCTTCACTCTATATATCCTAATTATCTCTGATAATCCGTCACCTTTAATCCGCTTTATCTCCTTAATAAGTCAGACGCTCAAGATATATCGCTTTGTACCGGTGTCAGAAAGAATTTCTCTCTCTTTCCATTGACAAATACATGTCTAGATAGAATAAATTTTCACTCCATTCTCCACGTTTGCTAGACAAATATGAAATATATTTCTTTAAATACCTCCTATACTTTTGTTTGCTGACATAACGTCTTTTATAACCTTCTTGAATTATGGCCTGCTTTGTGACGAAAAAAGATCCTATCTTGACAGAACAATAGCATAGTCTCACTGACATTGTTTAAAGATCTTCTTTTCGTGGCACATGAATGGTTCAATCAATCATTATAGGGGTATATAACTAAGTCCTTTTTGCAACTCGTTGTTCCCGTACAAAGCTGATCAGACCCACTGATTTCTGATTATATTCGGTTATGCAAGACTGATTAGAAATATTTATTTACTTGGTGAAAAATAAAACTTACACAAATAAAAGCGTACCATGGAAAGGTATTTAGATGTTGTCATAACATGTCTTTCCATATAAATAATATGATGTGGTTTTTAAAAATCAAAAGATGCACCCCACGGGGAATTCTTGTTACTCTCATTGTCACGTATTAGATTTTTTAACTGAAATTATAATTTGACTACATGTACTAAATCATACAGACATAACAAAATTTTAAATCAGCTTCTTTATGAATAAATCGATAAACGTGAATATCTGGTCATTTGAACACATTTCGAGAATTTATTTATTTATGTTCGAGAATTTATTCGTAAATTGTTTGCCTTTGATCTACAATGAACAGAACAATAAAGACCAAAATACTGTAAATTCTAACGTTATTGATCTTTATCATGGTAGTTGAAACATCACACAGGGAAAAGAAAATCACATACTCCACGGTCTACCTTGATTTACATGGTTTAGCTGCGATCTGTCACAAAATACATTACTTTATCATATATAAAATATGGGCATGAGAACGGTTAGAGATGGATACACTTACAAATGCTTTCAAGTGGCTACAAAACCTGCGTGAAGTAATCCATAATCAATCTCTGATAGAGTATAGGTAAAACCACCTGTAAATATTGACTTAAAAATGACGTTGATTTATCTTTTTGCACTATTAAGAATGAGTATAGGACGTATGTAATAAGATTTGTATCCATGCAGTTATTTCAAATTTTAAATCAATAATTTTGTTCCACTGAGATTACCCAGGTATTGATGATAGATATCCGTAAAGTAAATGTCTCTTTAACGCCAAAATCATTGACCTCTTTGCACTGCTAAAGCGATTGGGGTTGCTGGAAAGCAGGAGATGTTTCCTGGTGCCAGTTTTACAAAAATACTTATGAATGAAAGTTTACAGTCTTTTTTCATTTTAGAATATTTTGCCATTTCAAATATCATTTCTACATACTAAATACAACTTTTTAGTCTGTAAGAAGTACGAGGCCAAGAGTTACGAATTAAAATTTTCGTAAGTATTTTTATAAAATTGGCACCTGATCTCATCTCCCTTTGGGATTCAATTTTACATTTTTACAGGTTGTTTTGTTAGGTTTTATATTTTTCATGTTTTGTATTCATATTGATTTTAATTTTTGGATTCTGATTTCATGTTTTACTTTCAATCTCTTATACATGTACATGTAAATAGAAATAATGAGATACAAAAAGAAATCAGACACGCGAATTCCATTGACATGGATTAAGAGTGCATTAACGGGGTTCAGGATCCGCTGGCTTATGATGGTTGTATGCTACATCTATGCTGTCAGCAAATTATTTGGTCGTTGTAAAATGACTTGGCACCAGATTCGAGCTACATGCGCAACACTCAAATTTTATTCGTATACATTTTACACATTGGGTAATCATCAATGCGTAAGTAAAGGTCACACACAAAATCCCACTAAGAATTCAATAATAATTACATGTACCATAAGGCATAGTAAAAACCAAATCAAACACCAAAACAATCTACAAAGGAGCAAATGTGATTCCCCAGTGGAGATGAGATCAGGTGCCCGAAAAGAGTAAGCATCACCTACTTGCTACATGTAGCAACATCTGCCACTAAAGCCGTGCAGAAAAGTTAGATTCGGTGTTTGGATGGTAAACGTGTATGTCTGGTCCATGCTGCAAATATATTTGTTCTTAAATTATGCTATGAATTTTTAACAGCAATTCTCTGTAAGAACCAAAGAATTTCAAAACATTTTGGCACGGCATGTCATGGATTTTTGAGATTTTTGGTATGGAAGTTCAATATGAAGTACTAGTATGTAAATCAACCCCAGTTTTTTAAAAAAGGTTGTCGTTGCCATGGTAACCGTGTCTGAAGTTTCAAAAATCGGGAAAATCTATAGGACAAGGCATATTTGTAGGCTTCGTTACCATGGAAACAGGTACATTTTAAATCTTAAATTGCTTTGATTATTTTCTTTGAATCCTTATTATTACGCATATTCATAAAGTTTTTTACATTCATCTCGGATGCCTTATGTATACAAGATGAAAAATTGGGCAGAAACAGGGTATCAAAAGGCTTTGTTTTGGGCACTCAAAGACCCTTTTTTGCATGTTTTTACTGTTTTACAAGGTTGAAAATTTCATAAAAGCACCAATTTTTGAAGTCCAAATTGTAGTTATCCAATTAGTATCATCTTTGAACTCTACATGAATATATAGAAAATTAATTGGGCTAATTTGTCCTTTTATATGCAAAGCAGCATCAAATTTAGTTGCTATGGCAACAATTGGCTGAAAGGTTTCAATACGATGAATTTAAACACAACCTCTATCAAACTATCTACGCATGATATTGGAACAGAAGTTCATGTATACATCTATCGAAGGCGTTTTGATATAAAAATGACCTTGAAAATATTTCAAGGTCACCCACTGAATTTTCAAGGTCATTAAACTTTAAGTGACCAGATTTGACGAAAAATCCTGATTTTTCGTAAAATGAAGGTGTCAATATTTTAGAAACCTTGAAATATTGAACTTAACAGTTATTTGCCATAAAATGATAAATGTATCACTTATTTCTTAGAACTATTAATTACGTTTCTTCACATCTTCGAATATCTAAAATCTTGGTGAGTATGTTGATAAAAAAGGGACGAAATCTGTATTTTTCTTGTTTTTTGACGGAAAAATATTTTCCCATTGAATAGCTACAATTCAATAAATTCTAAGATTTGTCTTTCTTATATTCATGTGCTTTCATAATATATATGACCTATGAAAATATTTAAATAAGAAAATCACTAAAATCGGTAACAAAAAAATTAAAAAATCAATATTTTATGCAAAATTTGAGTCTCAAAGTATAAATGACCTTGAACATCAAGCCAATGACCTTGAACATTTTAATTGTTCTTATGTAAAAGATACAAGTCATATCTATACATGCATACATTATGACAATCTTATGTAACTCTAAAGAGGAATGAAATCAATTTCAAAGATAATATGAAACAAGCAAAAAGGTCTAATGTTGCCATGGCAACGGTCTTTGACAACAGAATTTAGGTAAAACTCTTAAATACCCACTCCAATTTTTCGTTCATTTTATTTGTCAATAAACATATATTTCCATTGATGAAAATCACTAGTCTCCTATTGGTGCCTTCTGTGATATTTAAGATTGAAAATGGTCAAAAACACACTAAATTGGCCCTTATTTTCACCTCTATTTTTCGCTTCATTTTGACTTAGTTTGGCTTAATACAATAAGCTTCCTGTAATACATATCACATAACTAAGTGTACTAAGTAAGAATGGAAGTAAGGAAGAATAGATTTAATAAAGATGAACAAGCTGTTACAGTGGTATCCATGGCAACGAAGTCTCTGGAGCTGGCTTATTTCATGGTCCCAAAAGTGCTATGAATAGAATGACCTCGTTACCATGGCAACCAGAGGTCACATTGGATGAAAAGTGTTATTTTCATGGTCAGTACTCTATATATACCCATTATACCGAAAATCATCAAAATCCATGACATGTCGTGCCGAACTATTTTGGTCCTTACAGAGAATGGCTATTAAGATGTATAATATTGTAATCTAAAACATCGATTATGCAAAGAGATATTTTAGCGTTATACAATTTCATTATATCGTCCAAAACAAATCCCACAGTGACATAGTCATTAGCTCACAATTATACGTCTGGTTGTGTTGGTTCCTGAATTCGTAACCCTTTCGATTGTGGTTTTTGGAGTTTGGTTTCTATCTAGTTGGAATATGGTATCGTTGTATGAAAAATCGAACAATCAAACAATTTGATCGAAAATACATTGTTGAAACTTGTGGAATTTATGTGTTCAATGAGTTCTTTTGCATTTTGTAAAAGAAAGGAGGACTTAGTAATATCCACATTTAGTTGATGGTCTAGAAATAGATTCCATTCTTATTTTTTTTTTATCAGAATATCAGTATGAAAAGTTAATTAGCATTCTAAACAGAAGACCGAAATGCGACAATTTGTCCAAGAGGGCACTTGTCGTGCATTCTTTTGCTTAGATGGATGACAAGTATGGATAATGACCATATCCCTGTATACAGCACAAAATCGATAATTCAGAAAATCAAAAACCGAAGGCGTACAAAATCAGGATAAAACAGGAACCAAAGCAAAACACAAAAACCTCCACCATATGAAAAGAAGCGAACTCCCGATATGGGAGTGAGACCAGGTGCCCATGTAGAGTAAGCATCTCCTGCTTGCACGTAACACCCGCCGCTTCAATTCGGTAGAACTGTCACATGCGGTTACTTCCATTTCGGAAGACATAGAGTACAATCTTTGGTTGGATGGTTTAAATGGTCTATGACAGAATATTATCCCCATTCTGGAGAGTGGGACATCATAGTGTATGACAAGTTCCCCATATCGACCGTAGAACTTCCTCAGTGACGATGTTAGTCGGTCACAAACATATCCCTGACTGAGAAGCTTATCTGAAAGACGACTATCTCTCATAACAAAATCCGTATATTTGGTACTTGCTCTGGCATGGCGTATCAACTGAGATATGAACACGCCATAAGCAGGCGATGAAGGGATGTTGCTACTCAGAAAAGGAAGGTCTGTAATGCTGAAATTGAAGTCGTCACGTTTGTCATAGTGTGAGGTGTTCATGTGACCATCAGTGTCGTAGGACAACATTATGTCCAAATAAGATGCTGAACTATTTGTCTCTGTACTCAAAAGACCTACAAAGTGACTGGGACGTCGCACACTATAAAAAGGTCTCAAGACTCGCAACCTGTTGCCTCTACGGGCACATACGTACAGGTAACTAAGGTGTCCGTAGAATTAATTTATATGATATTGGAGATGAAGCAATCGTTGTTAGTAGCAATCATCAATTTTTATCAATATGCAGATGGGTATGTTAAAATCAAGCGATGAAAGGTTGAAGTCGTCGATATACTGAAAGAGCATCAATTTTCATCAAGCGATTGCTCAATTTCTAAGTGCGAAACTTGTAACATCCTCATAACAAACACAAGTAATCTTACAAAACATTCATTTTTAAAATACGCATAGTTTTTAAAACATAAACTGTAATACATCTAATGTTGTCTACGGAATAGAGAGTTCACTTTGTGGATTGATTTATGTGGATGAAACCAAATGATAGCTCCGAATCAGAATGTCAGGACATAGATAAAAAAGTAATAAGGGAAATCAACATCTTTATCGTCATTTTGACCAATCTGATTATTCTGTTTTATCTACGAGAGTTAAAATACTGGAGAAAATATATCATCCTACAACAATCCCAATTTGAGCACACCTTTCCGTCGCAACAGAGAGGAAGACTGTGGCTTAAAAATATCAACACTGCAGCGCCCTATGGATGCAAAGATAACATCATTGGCATAGGAAATCTAACAGGTCCCGGTTGTCAATCTGTAAATATGATTACCTTATTCAACAGACCAAAAAGAAGGCATCGAAGTCATGGCATTCGTAAATATAATAAGCCTGATATACAAAACATTTCCTTCGGTGACTTGGTTCCATTTTTAAATGAGCCTCTAGGCCTACACCTTTTTTTTTTTTATCTTATTTCATTTTTTTCCTCTAGACCTACACCACATTCGTACCAAATTATACTTTGTTCCTTTACAGAAATAACATTAAATCTACGAAAATACTAAGGACCTCATGTTCACAAATAAATATTCCCCGTAATACAGACAACAAGGTGTCATTATTGACATTTCCACTTTTTGTTTATTTCAAGCAGTAAGATCAGAGAAATCAGAGCTTTCATTAAAGTAAGATCTGTAAACAAATCATTATTGCTACGCTATGCCAGAGCAAGTACCAAATATACATATCTTGTTCTGAGAGTAACAATGTAGGTGTCTTTAATATTAGATTCTCAGTCATGGAACATCGTCACTGAGGAAGCTCTACGGTCGATACGGGGAACTCATCATACACTACCGGTATGATGTCCCACGGTCCAGAATGGTTGATGATATTATGTCGAATCGTAGACCATTTGAACCATCAAACCACTGAATGCACTTGTATCTTCCGAAATTGAAGTAACCGGATGTGACAATTCTACCGAATTGAAGCGACGTGTGTTGTATGCAAGCGGGAGATGTTGACTTCCTGAGCACCTGGTCTCACTCTTATTATTGGGAGTCCGCTTCTTTTCATGTGGTGAAGGTTTTTGTTCGTTTGCTTTGGTTCCTGTTTTATCCTGATTTTGTATATGCCTACGGTTTGTGATTTTCTGAATTATCGATTTGTGCTAGATATTGGGATATAGTCATTATCCATATTTGTCATCTTTACCTTCGTGAAGATAATTTTCAACCCCATTTTAATGCACAAGACACGTGTTTCGGATAGTTAATCCTAATCAGTGGTACTTATTAACTGCCGAAGTGATTTTCTTACATAGCCAAAATAATGTATTTCAGTAGCGCCCTCTGGTTAAATATTTTGAATTTATATTGCATAGAGTGTGCGGCTCCAAATTTTGTGTAGGTCGATTTAGTAGCAAATCTAAATGAAATACATGTATAAGACCAAAATAGCAAACTTCCTTTAATTTCGATGATATTTTTTATGAAATGACAAGTTTCCGAAATAGCAAAATAATGTACATTTATAATGTTGAATTGATAAAGGGTCCAAACAAATATGTACAAACGATTTTGAAATTAAAGAATTCTTTTCTATATTTCCAAACATTCGCTGTCCTTTGATTGTTACAACTACTTTTAAAAGCAATTACTAAAGACTCGGCAATAGATTTTTGTTCAAGATAACCCCATGAACCTATATTGGTGAAGTTACACGTCTTCAATTTCATAAAGAAAATTAAAAGGAATAATTAGGAGTCCAAAGAAGCATCTAGTTTTACATGAATAGAATGTTCTAATTACCTTCGGTCTCAATTTCATTAATACTTATAGTTTTAAGAGGAAGAAACTTTTCCATCAGAGAATATATTTGTGAACTACCAGCTTTTGCCATTGCAAATTTGGACGATAAGATGAAATAAAACACTGTTATGTAGCATCTCTCTGCCCGCAATCTTGAATGATATTCTTTCTGCGTATTTGTGCCCATTGATTGTGGTTTATTATTAATTTTCATTTGGAATGAGTGAAAGAAGATCCTGACGATAATCTCAACAGCACTCACAATAGAGCACCAAATGGAGCATCGACGGACAACTAGCAAGCTAGAAGTGGGACCAGGTGCCCGGGAGGAGTAAGCATATCCTGTTGGCTAGTTGCACCCACCGTCGATGTTCATGCACGAAAATGAAAGATAAAAATACATGCACTTTCTGAGGTTGCTCATTGGTCTCGTCGGTTTATGTGTAGTCTTTTGTGTTTGATGTTTACATGTCGTATGTCTCTTTTCCGTCTCATACTATACTCGTCTTTTGTGTTTTTGCATCGGGTGTTTTGCTGTTGGTACTGCAACGGGGTCTTGTTGGAGATCTCCTTCCTTCTGTCTATATAGAAAGTGCTATGGTATCAATGTCAGGGAAAAATATTTAAAACACTTACTGTCTAACCCCTCGCGGGGAACTTTTTTACGAGCTCCACACGGCAAAGGGCATAAGTGTGACACAAATGAGTTAAAGAAGATCCTGACGATAATCTCAACAGCACTCACAATAGAGCACAAACTTGAGCATTGGAAGTTGTGTTTAATTTTCATTCACTAATCATAACTTCTAACAATCCAAGTAAACATTTAAGAAGTACCTATCAGTTATTCAGTCTCAAAGTCGAGAAGGCAAGGCTAATTTAATTAAGGCAAACGTGGACAGTATATTGTTGCCTAGTAGCGGTAGCTTTGTTGTGTTGAAGTTGAAATTTGAAATCGTCGCAATTGTCAAAGGGAGACGTGTTCATCTGAGAGTCAGTGCCATTGGATAACATGATGTCCAAATACGAAGCTGATACATGTATATAGCTTTCTTAGGAAATTAATTTTTGATATTTATTCCGCAAAAATATGAACATGTTATGGGAAATGTTAGAGCCATTACTTTGTTTTGTCCTTGATCGTGTTGACGATGACCCCTCTCCTTTTGTCCCATTGCCGGATATTTTCTCTTTTTCCTATCAATCTGTCCTTTTTCCCGTACAAGATACCATCGGTGGTGGTGTTTTTTCTAGGACTATGTAATGCTACATAAATAAATGCCCAGTTTCATGCACAGTAACAAACTGACAAGGATCATATTCAATGCAACAAAGTTTAGTGATTATTCTCTGGCATTTTCTATTGAAATTCCAAAGGCAAACTAATATAAACATCAAAGAAGTACCCATCAGTTATTCCGTCTCAAAGTATAGAAGGCAAGGCAAACCCAATAGAATACCCATTGGAACGGTTGCGAACATCGGAATGAAGAATCTCAGACAGTTAAAGCAATTTCATTTAACCAACGTTCATGGCTCCTATTGTTTTCATTAAACAAAAAACTTAACTTCGAGTTCTTTCGTTTATGAAACCCTTCGTTTCAATAAATATCAACCCTGCCAAAGCATTATTTTATGAGCTTTGAAAAATAATATTTTTAAAAGAAGGATGGTGATGTAAATACTAGAACTGATACCATCTCAGCTTTGAAATTCCTAGATCTCAGTCTATCAATCACATCCGCTGATTTTTAGAGAACAAATTCACGTGTACGTCGTTAAATATCATTTGTTCCACTGTGCTTTTTGACTTTTTGAAACTATGACGTCAAGACATGCTACATGCATGTACATGTACATGTATATTGGATGCACTATATTATTAGTTACACGGTTAGTTAGTGACCTGATACGGAAAAATACATGGTGTGAAAAGAAAACCCGTATCGGGCGAGGCGAAATATATACATGCACTATATATATATTTATCACGCCTCAGACAAAAATGTTGGAATCTGATTGGTCAGATCATGGTCACATGACGCCGTGAAAAAAAGCCGTATCGGGCTTGTAAATCCGTATCGGGCGAGTAGCTTATTATGACGTCGTATATTCGGTCTTTTCGAAATACAGAGTTCCTTCCCATTTGTGCAGGTATCTGACGTCAACGCATTGTGGCGTCATCAAATTCTATGGAAACCAGCATGAAATTCAGGGAAACAGGGTTACATGTATGACGTTTTCAAAGGAATTTAATGACGTCACAATGCTTTTACGTCAGATACCTGCACAAACCGAACATAGGCCTGTAAAATCGAAAAGACGGAATTGTATGGTACAGAGACCCCCACACTATTAGTTACACGGTTAGTTAGTGACCTGATACGGAAAAATACATGGTGTGAAAAGAAAACCCGTATCGGGCGAGGCGAAAGCCGAGCCCGATACGGGTTTTCTTTTCACACCATGTATTTTTCCGTATCAGGTCACTAACTAACCGTGTAACGAATTTATCACGTCGAAGACCTCTAACTGTATGTGTGGGGGTCTCTGTATCATACAATTCACGACGTCATAATACACTACTCGCCCGATACGGATTTACAAGCCTGATACGGCTTTTTTCACGGCGTCATGTGACCATGATCTGACCAATCAGATTCGAACATTTTTGTCTGAGGCGTGATAAATACAGTTAGAGGTCTTCGACGTGATAAATTCGTTACACGATACGGGTTTTCTCTTCACACCATGTATTTTTCCGTATCAGGTCACTAACTAACCGTGTAACTAATAATACAGGAGTAACGAAGAAGTCAGCGTGATGTCAATTTTGATGTACTAAATTGACGAGTAAATGAAGTGTTTCTACTCTTAACCATCTTGAAGAAACGGTGCCATTGAAATTCATAGAGCTCTCAGTCACATTTCTAGTATGTACAGTAACATCCGCTGAGTTTATTATTGAACAAATTCACGCGTAAAAATAAATGGTTTTGAGATCTTATGGGTTTGTTTGTTTGGTTTTTTTGTTTTTTTGTTTTTTGTTTTTTTGTTTTTGTTTTGTTTTGTTTTTTTTTTTTTTTTGTTTTTTTTTTTTTTGTTTTTGTTTGTTTGTTTTTTTTTTTTGTGGGGTGTAAATATGATTCTAAGTCATGCTATGTACACTGTTCTAAAATGACGAGTAAATAAGCTAGTACAATTCTTCAATAAATTATAATTACCATATAAACATCTTTAATACTTTGACTGTAACATATTTCATTCTATATACAGTATTTCTACATCCTAGCCAGAATTTACAATTTAGCGAGTATACATTCGAGACAAAATGGTACAAGTTTGACAAACAATCACAGTACATTCTCATAAACTGTAACAAAAAAGCTAAAAAGTCAACAAGCCTGGGATAAAACTGTACAAGGGACTGTAAAAAGGCAGTTGAAATAGATAAGAAATCACGTGAGAGTCTTGCCAGCTCATGAACCGGTGAGGCGTTAATGTTGTAAATCAGATTCATCATGTTTTTGAGGAAGCAGTCGTCTTTGCTATTTCCGGTGAAGAATGACGACACAGAATTCAAGATGGAGCAGACGACATTGAGACTCCTGGGTATGAAGGTACATATGGCGATTACAAATCGTAAAAATGGCGATATCATTGTCCCTGTGGTAAATATACTCCTCAGTGTGAAACTAATGATGCTGAACACAGACACGATAAAATCTTTCAGATGGACAACTGTACCATAGATGGATGTAGAACTGTCGTTTTTCGCCATTTCGACAATTTTCGGTGCTGCAACTCCTTTTCTATAATTTCGTCTTTTAATATCAGTATCGTGAAACTTCTTTGTTTCGGTCTTCATGGTCTCGGTGTCACATTCTTTCCATGTATAATTCTTCCAGTAATAGATCTAAAATGCAAAATGTTCATTTTATTATCCAAAGGATAATCGGTAAAGCACAGTGTACACTGTATGGACGTCTACAATGCTAATATGATCATTATAACTATATTACGGAAGGGTTCCAACTCTATACCTTCCCGAAGAAAATTTCAAACAAATTTATTATGCACCAGACATGTGTTTCGGATATTTCAATAATCCTCACCAGTGATGCTTCCATCCAAAGTGATTTTTAGACATAGCCAAAATTCATTTAGTAGCGCGCCCTCTTGTTATATTTTTTGAAATTTAATTTGTGCAATTTGCGGAGAGTGCGCGGCTCCTTTCCTGTAGGGTCTTTTCAGTAGCATATCCAAATACAGTAATATCTATGTTTAAAATAGCAAAGGAGGGATGGTGCTTAGATGTTAATCTCCTTTAATTTTAATGTTATTCTGGAATGAAATGAGAAGTTTCCGAAATAGAAAAATTTATGACGTCAAATTGATAAAGTGCCAAAACAAAGCTTCTTTCGGGAGACAGAGCTGGAAAGAAGTAATTATTACACTTAAGAAACATCCATGTCACGGGGAACGAGTTACAAATATCAGGTAAAAATGAAAAATCAAACAAGATAACGAATGTGTCTTCTGTGTAAACATAGGCGAACCTCCCAAACGGTACCCAATAAAAGAATCTGCAGAAATTGTCAAATCCAAATGATTAAAACCAAGGTCGGACAATGTCATTTTAGTTGTTCCCATGTATACGTTAATTGCTTGAGAAACTTGCTTTTACATAACGTATGTATGAATACAATTCTAGAATAAAGGAAATAATAAGCGTCTAGTCCAAGTAAAGAAATCGAAGCTGATTATATATAAACATCTTTCACATCATAAGTTCATGCTTTACATATATCTGTAATTGTGACTTTTGCGTGACATGAGCGTTCAAATCACGTCATCTACAAGGGTTAATGAATATGTACATGAGATTGATTTTGCAAGATGCAAGCACAAAACGAGGACTTATGTGTATACCTGCTCTGTTTATACATGATGATCCAATAATGCAATAATATGTAATTGTATATAAAAAGTGTAGATACAAAAAGTTAAAATGATAAAAAAAATAAACATGATAAATAAGCACAAAACTCTTTAAAAAAAATAGCGAAGAAGCTTTCAATCCTTTCTAGTTTTTGTGTTAACTTCAACGATAGACTATTGATAAATAAATAAATAAATAAATAAATAAATAAATAAATAAATAAATAAATAAATAAATAAATAAATAAATAAATAGCTTACCTCTTTAGTGGCCATCATTGCTTGCACGGATACAAACATGAACAGGTTTCTATATTGTGTGGAACACGCTAGCAGACTCTAGCTAACGGCAGGCAGGGGCATGTGTGTACAATAAATCGGCTTTGTTGATATCTCTGTAGAAAATAAATAATCAAGGTATAGTGTACAAATTACGTCATGTAATCTAATCCCAGCGTGATCCATAAAGCCCAGACCGTAATAATGGCTTCCTGGATAGCATTAGGGTGTTTATTGATCACAAAACAGCTGGTGATCAAATATACATGTAAACATGATGCCCCTGGCATAGGTTACAGGTTTCGATGATTTGCGGATATATCATATATGAATGTCACAGATGCAAACTTTACTAATTGATGCTATGAATATGAATAAAAAAGTATATTTTAAAGATTAAATAAACAAATGAATTCCAACAACTCCACTATCTTTCAAATAAATAAATAAATAAATATATAAAATCTATTTCATTTATTTATTTAATGCACATTGATTTTTCAATATCGCTTATAAATATCGTACATATATCGCTATAAAATTAATGTCAATAACTTTCGAACCAGTACTAATATTATATGCAAGTATACTGTCACTGCATAGAATGCCAACATAACTTACAGAAAAGCTAAATTTATTTTAATGCAATATATATTTATATATTTTAAGGTAATTACCTATATTTATATGCGTGTATTACTCCACTGACGCCGTGTGACAAGTAAAGGTCACTATCTATACAACTTACTGATCGAGACATGATTATTTCATGTCGTGACCTTGTAATTTACATGACCAGGCATGGCTGGTCAGTTCTGTTGACTTTAGGTCAGGGCTCGCTGTAGAAACTGTTTTGTTATCAAATTGAACTCTTAGATAACCTATTCATGATGAACAGGCAACCCACTGTACAAATAAAGTATGACAATGAAATCGCACGTGTATAATCACTTCGTTCAAATGTTGCGGGTGATTTTTAAGGGGGATGTATGGGCAGCCGTTTCAACATATATTCATTTAATTAGTGATACATGTGTCACTAATTTTAATAGTGATATCTCTAATTGAGTTAGTGATATCTCTAAATTAGTTATCGATATCACTAATTAAAATAGTGATATCAATAATTCAAAATATTGATATCTCTATTTCAAACTATTGAAATCTTTAATTAAAGCGAAAATACTCATATCCCTGATGAAATTAGTGATATCAATATTTGAATTTGTGATATCTATAATTATATCAATTATATCACTTTTAAAAATTAGTGATATCGCTATTTTTTCCAAGAAGTATGGAAATTTGTTATCTCGGTTTTTAAAATTAGTGATATCACTCATTTTCATTAGTTATATCTCTATTTTGATTAGTGATATCACTATCAAAATAAGTGATATCACTATCACTAATTAAATAGAGATATCACTAATTAAATGATTTTTATGTTAAAACTGCTGCCCAAAGGGATGGGGTGGATGGGGTGAGACTGGTAACATTTACGAAGTGGACAGAGGAATGCTGTAACTTGAGAAGTAGAATTTGTAAGAAAAACGTACGTATGACCCACTCACCTCCCCGCCTATTTTTTTTTTTTTTTTTTCTTTTATAGTTTATGCTTGTCAAAGATGTCTAAACTCCGAAAAGACCAATTCTATTTTTTTAAGGATTTGAATTCACTCAAATTAAGCTAAATTATTTATCATACAAAGAAGGTTTATATTTCCTTGGATTGCATCTATCGGCACGACCCAGCCAGTCAGTCTCAGTGGCGGATCCAGCGAAGGGCGAGATTTGCCAAGTTCTGACCATTCTTTAAAAAATCAAGGTTTGGGGGAATTGTGTCACTAGGGTATGTACCTGGGTCGAGCGTTTCCCCTTTTAATGCAGTTTTGAATCCTAACTCCATGAAATTTTGAAATAACATATACATTTTCAAGAACATAGTCAGGGCAGTCTTATTTCAGATCAATTCCAATGTATATAAATTTTGTAACATTATCTATGTCGATTCCTTGAAGGGAGACTCTGCTAACTTTAAAAGGAATATATGCTTCCTTCGATACGTAGTGTGTGACCACAGGAGCTCGATGCCAAAAATCTTGAATGACACTCGCCTCTTCCAATCGCTCTTTAAGTAGAGGCGGGTGTCATGCTTGTGGACCGTTGGCATCGAGCTCCTGTGTGCCTGACAGAGCTCTGTACATAACTTGGTCTGTAGAAAGTACGCTCCAGAACAAGGTCAGACAGAAGGAAAGACATAATTAATAACTGAAAATAGTACGTCTTTTTAATTTTTTTTTTTTTTAATGTTTAAGACGAATCTGTCTTTCCGAAATATCAATGTTGCGGGAAAACACGCGTGTTCTTTTTTTTTTTTTTTTTTTTTTTTTTTTTTTTTTTTTTTTTTTCTTCAGTTTTTATGTTCCAGTATCATGGAAGAATATTTGATAAGTCGCATTCATTCAGCCATTATGTAAAAATGTTAATAAGAGTTTGGGTTCCATGTATGCACATAGGCCTATATGAACTCCCTCAACAAGTTACAAAAGTTCAGTTCAGTTTCTTGGAAATCCCTCCTTTGACTAGGGAGCACCCGAGTAGGTAAAAGGATAGACCAAATAAACAATAGAAGATATAAATCTAAGGAGGGGAGGATAGCTGCAAAGTAAGAAGTAGAAAGAAGGATAAAAACTATTGCTAAAAAGATAAAATAAAAACAGTCCTAGTGTCATAGTGTACTCGTGAATTTGTGCTAACAAGAACTTATGTACATTTCACTGATAAACAGATTTTAGTCTATACATATTTACAAGTTATTCAAGAATATTTCATAGACTATTCTGTGTTAGAAATATAAAAAAATATCTTAATATATCTTGCATCATATTATGTAAAGAGTATTCACTTACCTTAAGAGCATGGATAAAAAGGAGAATTTAATTTGTATAAAAGGGAAGCTATAGTGGGGAATATATTGTATACATTTGGGTTTCATTATGTAGTTTGAACCTGATATATTTTTACTGCTAGACTGAATATTACATGTACATTATACATGCACTAGATATAGTTTAACTTAATGCTATGATCATCTTTGAGAAAAATAAAGAAAATTTGAAAAATTCGGGTTCGCAAGTAAATCAAATGTAGATCCATAGCATCTCGAAAATCGCCCAGAAAATCGAAATACTCAAAATAAAGGCCTGTTCAATGCTCATGCTTATTACAGCTTGGTTCCAGAATTCTTATTCATTATCTACCACTGCATTTTACTGCAAATATTACTAAAACAAAAGTTATTTTATACGACGCAAGTTGCTTGGTGACTGACGTAAACAACATGGCGGCAGGTGCCCGGTCAAAATGTAGTTAGTCAATATTTTTGGTAAGAGATAATGCAATATGTTATACATAAACATTGATAAGTGTATCAAAAATTGCAATAGGTACAGTTACACTGCTTTGAAATGTGAAAAAAAAACCCCAAAAAATCTCAACATCCCGATTATGAGTGTTCCAGTTATTGACATTAGAAATTATTTGAACATTGACTTTTACAAGGCCTACATGTAACTTTAGCAGCCACTCTGCCCCCACCTTGGCTCAAAATTTCAACCTTCAGATCTTCATTTTCAGACTGATGCTCTAAGCCAAGAGATTATATTCTCTCACAGTTATGTTATATTAACAAAAGTGTCATGACAGATACTGAGATAGATACAAAGTGTCTCCTATGATTCCATAAAATCTTACATTATTCAAGTTATAAATGTACATGTATAATGTAGACATATCATTGTTTGGGAAGAAATTTGTGTAAATGAGCCATTTTCTATGATTTTCTAAAATTTCAATGGACCATTTCTTTAAAAAGTACACATGCAGTCTTCAACGAGCCATTTTTCAACCAAATGGGACTATTACCCATGGCCCAGGGCTATCCTTCCGAATCATTGGATCTATTCATATCAATTTAAATAACATACATTTTTTTCATTCTCTATTTTATTGGGGGGGGGGGGGTGGGGGGAGGGGGGTCATTAACATCAGGCAATTTCGTCTTAAATTAAGTGTTGTAACCATGTTAGCGAATGTGTACTTCCATCCTGGAAGATGCTGCTGCATATCATCATTGCAAAATTACTTCTTACATGTACATGTAAATCAAAGTCAAGTTAAAATACTTAATTAGTGTTCTCCATTATCATGATTATCTTCCCCCTCCTCCAATGGAACTTTATGGAATAGAACAAACAGAAGCTTACCAGTATCATATCTTGGTAAAGTTTATAGTTTTCATAATATATTTTTATACCACAGACAAAGAAAACTAATAAAAATTTTTGAAAGAAAAAAATGAAGATGGAGCATAGACTGGGAAATGCTGCTGTAGATGTAGAGAAATTCTCAAAACTTGGCACCCAAGATTTACAAAATAATCAACCGCAACGTGCGCTGGAGTCTTTCAAGTATTCTTATAAACGCTCAAAGGAACTAGACGATGGTTACACAGAGAGAGCATGTGCATTTAACCTAGGTGCTGTTTACATAGCTCTTGGTGAATTCAGAAAAGGTGTTGATACTCTAGAAAAATCTGTACCTCCTGAAAATAAGCGAGAGGGGAGATCGAACGGAGATTTGTACTTCAACTTTGGAGTGGGATATGAAGGTCTTGGGAACAATGAAGAAGCAGTGCGGAATTATAAAAGGGCATTGGACGAATATAAAGTAGAAAGAGATAATGTTCAAATGGAGGCAGAGTGCTTGGAAAAACTTGCTCAAATTTACATAAAAATGCACAACCAGTTTGCTGCGGAAACTTTTGGTCAGTTAGCGGCTGCATATGAGATTCTAAACAATGCAGTGAAACAAATGTGGGCATTGTCTGAGAAGGCCAGTCAGCTGTTTGTGAAGGGTCAAACAGAGGAGGCTGAATCAACGGCTGATGAGTGTCTACAGTTGTCATCTAAATGTGATAGTAATGCTAATATAGGTAGGTGTGTTTTCATGAAAGTATAAATACATCTTACTACTGCTTTATTTCATCAGAGCTAGGCACCAACAAAGGGGAAATAGAGGAGGATTTCATTGAGGATGATTGGCATGAAGCTGCTTTATCAATATCGTATCCTTCAGGGTATCATATCGTACATGAAATTATTAATAAGTTATACGTTTACTTCTGATCAGCAACAGGTTTTTTTATGAGTTCCAAAATGGTTTATGATGAGTTTCAAATAAGAAAATGTCTTCAATTTTGTCAGCCTTAGAAATGGTAACTGTTGTGAATTATCCATTCATGTGAATTTTTGATGTACATCTACAGAAACAAACAATTCATAAATTTTATTTTCTTGTAAGTATGATGAAAGAACAGTCTGAATAAATTCAAAATGGTATCTAGAACATAATTAAACAGAAAATTTTTGCTTTCAAGGAGCTAAAGGAATTTTAAACATGTTTACAGGTAATCTATACAATGACTTGGGGTTGATATATACACAAATGACCAAGTATGACAAGGCAGTGTCTTGTTTTGAACAAGCCCTTCCGCTGGTAAAGAATGTGGGTGACATGAAGCAGGAAGCGGTGGTGCTACAGAATCTGGGAGCCACATTTAACTTCCTGGCGGAGTTTGACAAGGCAGTACAGTACCACCAGCAAGCTGCAGATCTTTATGGTAAGACTCTATCTAGGATAGAAGCTGGTATTTATATGAATGACAAAATTGGTAAAGCTTGTGAACATGGTGAAAATTCATGTGTAAAATCGAAAAACAAATACAAATTGTAGAGGTCTCCATTTACTCTCCAATCCAGCAAAAGGGGTTGAAAGGATATAAAGCTCATAATTGAAGCAAATTTTACGCAAAAATTACAAAAAAATGCAATTTTCACATGTTCATTTGTGGGTCTACCAGTAGAACCTTTCTCCCTACCTAGGTCTAGATGCCATCTGGAGGTGTTGTTTAATGGAATCTTGTTTGATCAAGGAAATGAATCAAGGAAAGTAGAAGTGCTACTAAAAAGCGACTAAAACTTGCATGGGTATTGTGTTAGATGATGATGATCAAAAATGCATTTGCTGAAGTTGCACTTGCCCTATACATGTACATCTCAACATTATCTTAGACCTTAGATGCTTGTACTTGACAATAATGATTTTGATCCTATATTTACCACAAAACCTGAGACAAAATTGTCTGCTGAGTATTGTATTCTTTTATTACGTCTCTTTGTTTCAAAAAGCTATGATTTAACTAATTCATTAATTTATTTCCTTTCTATTTATTCTTCAGCCAAGTTAAGGAATAGAAACAGCCAAGGTCAGTGTTTTGCTAACCTGGCCTTTGCACACAGTCAGCTAGGAAACATAGAAGAAGCTGGGGAGGCATTTCTCCATGCATTTCAGGCAGCTAAAGACACAGGTTTGGTTAAATTTACATTATACATTGTATATCTTTCTGTTAAATAAAGCAGTGTTAAAATAAGTGCTAAAATCTTATCTGAAATTTCATGACACACATTATGAGAAATTTTAGTCAAAGGTAGAATTTTCAATAGCATTAACATTCAAATGTGCTGGCAGACTATCATGACATACAGGTGATGTAGATCAATTGAATATTTTTTACCCCATCTCCATATTTCCATAGAATAAAGTGATGTCACAATTGGGTTACGTCAAGTTACATAATAATTAAAACTCTTTTTGTTGAATACAGGGGACAGGAGAACACAATGGCAGGTTTGTGAGGGTCTGGGGGCTGTAGCATTTACACAAAAGAATTACACCAAGGCCATCGAGTATTTTAAGAAGGCCCTGGGTTTTCTAGCGGCAGCAGATAGCAGCAACAGTCCAGCCCAGGACAGGATAGTGGCCAAACTGACCAAAGCCTTGGAGATACAGGCACTGGGATCTATACAAGCTAAAATTGGTGTTCATAAAGAGGTCTGTTTTAATACAAAGTACATGGAAGATAGTGTAAAATGAATAATTTGTGCAAAGTACCAAATTTTACAAATTGCATAAAGAGTTTTTTCATAATTTCTTTTCTGTACTGAATTTTCATTTTTTGGAGGAAACAATTTAGCACTTTCAGAAGTTGAACTTTCAAGTCACTTTGCAATAATAGAAAAAGATATCTTGCCATGACACCACAGTAATAATTAAAAACATATATCAAACTCAAATATGGCATAATATATAAAAGTAAAGCCCCTCTTTTACAATTAACGCATAAAAATCCTACTTGAGATTGTTGGTGCAATGAGCATTGCTCTGACTCAGACCTAATAATTTCCGGTACTAGAAATTACATTTTGTTATCATTGATTCAGTGATCATACAGGTGAATATGCATTTTATGTAATATGTTTATACATGTATATAGGAGAGTAAGAGTAAGTTATGGAGAAGGTCGACGGATAGGCCAGCCAAGGAGGAGGTAACAGAGGGGGAGGTGAAGGAGGAGGCTGTTGTTGAACATTCCACCCCCACTGGAAAAAGTCCTGATCAAGCTCCAAGGTATTAGGTTTTAAAATTCATTAAGGAATGAAAATGGAAATTTATTTTGGGAGACCACATGTACATGAAATTTATTTTGGTCCCTAGTTATATACAAATACAAATGAGTATGTGGCTCCATCATATTGTGACTCAATTCAGGCTAGGATTTTGATATTTATTTTGAGATCACTTAGTCTAGATTGTTTCTGCCGAGGTAAATACAAATGAATATTGGGCTCCATTGTGGTTGACTATCCGTCTGTGTTATTTTTTTTTTCATTATTTAATACGTATATTAAAGTTTAAACATGACTTTTGAAAATGAAGAAATGATGATATTTCATTGAATACTTGGCTGATCAAGCCCATAACATAAGTCCTTCGTAGTGAGACCAAAAATCAACTATCTTTGACCTTGACTTAAGCATTTCATGGAAGGAATAATTTTAATTGGCATTGTTCTTCTCTTTATAAAAGATCAATCTTGAAGAATGATCAGACTGCAGAGAAAAGCCAGATATTTTGCTAAGAAAAAGATTTAAGATGGAACACTTATTTTTAGAATTTTTTATAGTTTTATATATGTATTCCTTTATTTATGTATATCTTATATAACATAAGTGTGTTAGTTTGAATTCTTTAGATATCCAGGTTTTACATGTAGAATATGTTTTAATTTTTTGATTTATTTGATAATAATATTTCTTTACTATCAATTCTTTCTTCTACATCTTTTAATTACGTTACTAGAAGACGTTTGAAGGAAAAGTAAGAATAGCTTGTAGTTAGATTCTTGGATCAACATACATGTAGCACTGTGAAATGAACCCTGACCCTTTTACCCTCAACTTTTTGTAGAAAACTTTATTTTGCAGCATTTGGTTTCAATTTCCCCACCCTACAAACACTCTAGCTGTGAATTGAATGTATGTTTTTCATCTCAACAATCCCCCAGCATGTGCTATAAATGTTTGTCAGCACCTAATTACTAGACTTTCTTCACAACCTAATTAAGAAGAAATAGAAGGCATGTAGGTTCAAGCATGTTTTGATGTCATTCACACGATAGTTCAGTATGATGTAAGATGAATTATAGAGTGTTAGAAAAATACATAAATGTATCGAATGAGGTTTTGTCATACTTGATACATATTATTTTTTCAAATTGAAATTTAAATTTTATAAGCCATGAGGAAACACAATTTTGGGTGTATTTAACGAGATATCACACGCGTTTCAGTAGCCTCCCTTAGACAAGAATTTTTAAGAAATCTTCACGCTGAAGATTTCCTATTTTCGTAACTTATAATGTCTTGATGTTATAGCTTTGTTATAATCACTCACTTGGCAAGTCGATCTAGTAGCTCAGAGGTAGAGCTCTTGCCTACCATACGGGAAGACCGTGGTTCAAGCCTGATCTCAGGGGTAATAATGAAATTGTTATTCGTATGTAGATACGAATGATTTTTTTCTTTGCAAAGTAATGGTAAGCCTAGAGTGACCAACAATAGTCAAATTTTTGCTGAAATTGAACTTATTTGAAAATTTTGTAAAGACTTTTACCTACATACATATGTGGTATCTATTCAGAAATAAGTCAGCTGTCAGTAAAGTGTTTGAATGTAGAGAAACTTATAATATAGTTACCCATATGTTACATGTAATATCATTACACGTGTGCACATACTGTCGTGTTATCACACAAAATCTGTATTTGGCTATATATTTATTTACATATTGACATCTTTGTGAGTGAAGGAACACTGCTGTGATATTTTAAAAAGTTGATTATATAAATTCGGATGCTTTTGTCTTTGGTCACATAATAAAGAAAGATAACTCGAATTGCACTTTTAATTTTCTGCATGATAATTTACACATTCAGTCAGATTTTGCAACATATGACATGGTCATTGAATGATTTCTTTCTATAAGAATTTGCAGAATATGATGAGGGAATCATATGTGAAGTTTCATTTGAAAATCTTGGGCTGAAAAAAAATATAGCCAAAAAATGAGCATTTCCATTACAATCAATGGATGGCTAAAAAGTCTGATCAGTTTCAAAATCTCAAAATTTTGGATGGTGACCTCCTAATATTGTCCCTTACATCTGAATTAAATTAGGAAATAAGAATCATGCTTTTTTTTCTAAAAAATAAGTGTTGTATAACACGAAACGTGTGATATCACCTTACGTGTTCTACAGTATTGCTAGTACATGATTGTGTGCATTTTAATGTATGAAAATTTGATGTACATAGAGTATTTTGAAAGAGAAAGCCAATGAAGTAGAGAGAGAGGATCAACTTTAAAATTTAAACTCGCAAAAATAATTTCAGCACATTTTGAACTTGCATTGCGAATTTGATGCTTGGAAAAACTTTTGGTTATACAGTCTGTATTGATTTATGCTAAATTCTTCAAAATGACCTTTCATTCTAGGCAAAAGAGTAGAATTCAGTAAGTTAAATTGAAGGAAATCATTTTATGCACCTTGTGTAAAGAGTTTTAAAGGATTTTTAATTGATATGTTTGCTGAAATGGTTTGGCTTGTTTGGTGTGGGCCACACACAATTGTGTGTATTGCAAAGCTGTAAATCTTTTTGTTGGTTTGTGTGTCGCCTGCGAAGCATAGAGACACCTAGGGATCACTTTGTCTGTTGTCCTCCATACATAGCATAATTTTTGACTTAGTGACCTTGACCTAGATATTTGTCCTTCTTTTCAAAAAATTAAGATTGGCTATATCTTTTGATTGGTAAGTGATAGAGCTTTGAAATTTTACATGTGTATTCCTTCTGACTAGACCTATCTATAAATACTATGATTTTTTACCTTTTGACCTTGACCTAGATGTTTGACCCATTTCTCAAAAAAGTTAAGATTGGCTATATCTTTTTATTGGTAAGTGATAGGGCTTTAATAATTCACATATGTATTCCTTGTATCAAGATCTTTCCAAACATACCATAGTTTTTTACTTTGTGACCTTGACCTTGATATTTGACCTACTTTTCAAAAAAAGCTAAGATGGGATATATCTTTTGATTGGTAAGTGATGAGGCTTTGATATTTCACATGGTTATTCCTTGTGACAAGATCTTCATACACATAGCATAATTTTTTACTTGCTGTCCTAGACCTAGATATTTGACCTACTTTTTAAAAAAATCAAGTTTGGCTATATCTCTTGATTGGTAAGTGATAGGGCTTTGAAATTGTGGTAAGACCTTTGTTTTGTTACCAAAAGTTTTACGTTGTGAAAATTGACCTAGATGATTGACCCTCTTTTCTGAAAATTTAAGATTGATCATATCTTTTAATCGGTAAGTAAGAGGTCTGATATTTCACATGTGAATTTCATTTGACAAGACTTTCCTATTGATACCAGTAATTAATTTGATCCACTTTTTTTTCAAAATAAGCTGTTTCGCAGGCAACACAAGCATTCCTTGGATTGCTATTTTTTTGCATCTGTAGTATCAAAGTGCAAGATAACTACATTTTTTAATTACCAAAGAGTTTTAGAATTTCATTATTATTGCTTGAAGATTTAATTAATTGAAAATATACCAGCATCTCCTGCCTTGTTTGTCTCCACATGTACATGTATATACATGTATGACAGATACAAACCCTGCAGATAATTCTGTTAGTTGAGTACACATATAAACTGTACCTGCAAATATTGCATATAGTCTCTGTTTTAATTACCAGCATGCAGAGAATTTAAATTTTTTCTTTGGAAGATACATGTACTTTTAAATTAATTCAGGCCAGCACAGTCATTAAGAGTGTTTGCCAAGAAAGTAGAGTGATTCCTGTGATGGCTACATGCTTTCCTTCCCTACTACACATGTATATACCAGAATGTGAAACTGAAATTTGCACAAACATTTGGTATGCACAAGTTGTTCTGTAGAAGAAGAGATATTTCTATCTGTCACAAATCCTGTAATAATTGTCAAGATGTGAAACTTTTCTCTTTATAAATATATGGATTCTCAAATTGTACCTTTAGCAATTTGTATCATGGCTCAATATTTTCCTAGATTAGCATATATTTATTGAAAGAACTATATAAGGAATGTTTCGAATACATACAGGTATTATATTTGAAATGAATGCTTTATAAATTCCCATGCCAATGCTGTTACCCTTGTCCTTTAGTTGCATGGATCTAGCCTAATAATTACATGTACATGAATGTCAGTCCTTTTTTTTTTTTACAAATGAAAGACACTTTATTAAATAGGTACAACTTAGGTAACAATATATACAAGTAAAGTCTTTGTGTTGGAATAATGATAAATAAGTTTTCCAGAAATGGTTAACTTTAGTATATCTTGCCAGAACAACTATTTTTGAAAAATTACATTGAAATATATTATGTAGATGTAATAAAAACTTTGTAGTATGAATATGTTTATTTTTCACTAATTTTCGTCAATTCGTTATGTATATCTTAAAGGTTGTCAATTTTCAGAGTCTGTGTTGTAAATTTTTTCAGATTTGTGCCAGTTGCCCGTCGTGGATCTAAGAGAATGTTCCAAAAAGTTGCACGTGGATTTAGCACGGACACATTCGGGTCTTCTACTCATAGTCATAGAGAGCTCGAGAGGATTGACTCACGTTCAACCACCTCAGATAGCTCGGGCTCCTCCAGCTCTGAGGAGGAGAAGGAGGAGGAGCAAAAACAGGAGGAGTCCTCAAAGAGTCGGCCAAAGTCTGCTAGGTATATGTGCTCAAGTTTGATGTTGAGGAATACATGTTTATACATGTAGTTGGGGTGTATTTCTGAGCTCATCATGTATTTTTCATACACATGTATAATTCAGGGGCCAAGCCAAAAAAATTGTTCCAGTGGTATTTGGTCTATGATTTTTGCGTTTCTTTCTAAAGGTATAGAAATATGCCTTTGTTAAAAATCATATACTGAAATAAATGTTTAAGTGTAAGTACATTTAATTTAATGTTAGTTAGCTAATTGATAATTATTCATTAATAATACTTTCGATTCATCTAGATTTCATAACTACTTGCTGCTATCATTCATCCATCAGGCTGTCTTTGTACTGAATTATGATAATTTGAATTAAATTAAAGGACTTTGTAATTTTTTTTTATTTTAGAGAAACCTCTGGTCGTGTATCTAGAAGATCTATTGATGTACATCACAGAGGTCTGGGACTACATGAGAGTACGACTGATAGCTCGAGTAGCGATAATTCGGATACCAAGAGAAGTCCGCACAGAGGGGGCAACTCTGATGACGACGAGAAAGAAGCAGTCAAAGAAGCCATGAAGAAAATAGGTAGAACTCAGATACATCCACTTAAAAAAATAATCTTTATGAAGTACTTTGTACATAAATAAAAACATAAAAATGAACTGCGGTTATAAAGCATCAGAAAAGATTCTACCACATTATGACAATCATTTTAAAATGATACATGTATATTAACTTTTATTTCTAGGAGACCAGTCTTCTGATGAGGAATCTAATAGAAAAGTAGGTATATATAGACTATGTAATTATTAAAATAGATTTCAGATTCAAATGAAGACATTCCTTTATCCCCTTATAGCAAGTTTAGAAGTACCTGTTTATAAAAGAAAAACAATTTTCATGCTATTCTAGTGGTGGTCAAAATGTCAAGGTCACAATGAACATTATTGTATTCATTGTTACTAGCCCTGAGTGGTATTAACAGGTCAAGGTCACAAAGACCAAATCAAATTTTCTAACTGAAAGCTGTAGACACTAGTATAAAGGTCAAGGTCACGATGGCCAAAATTTTTTTCCATACTACAGTCTAAATTTCAGTATACAGGTCAAGGTCATAAGGAACGAAACATTTTTATACCCTCTGCAAACGAATTTAGGGGGGTATATTGGAATCACCCTGTCCGTCTGTCTGTCCATCTGCCTGTCTGTCTGTAAGAAGTTTTGAAAGCAGATTTCTTTTATACTATTAATGATAGGCCTTTAATATTTTATACACACATTCACCATAAAAAGTACTACACTTTGGTACCATGACTTTTGACTTTGTGACCTTGACCTTCACCCTATACAACATTTTATGTTAAGATGTTTTGAAAGCAGATTTCTTTTATACTATTAATGGTAGGCCTTTCATATTTCATACGCACGTTCACCGTAAAGAGTACTACATTTTGGTACCATGACTTTTGACCTTGTGACCCTGACCTTCACCCTATACAACATTTTATGTTAAGATGTATTGAAAGCAGATTTCTTTTACACTATTAATGGTAGGCCTTTCATATTTCATACACACATTCACCATAAAGAGTACATTTTTGTACTACATTTTGGTACCATGAATTTTGACCTTCTGACCTTGACCTTGACTTTGGGCTTATGTTAAAATTAGGACATGTTTAGAAATTTTAAAAGAAGATTTCCTTCACACTATGAATGGTAGGTCATTCATATTTCATATAAACATTCACTACAAAGAGTACTACAGTTTGGTATCATGACTTTGACCTTCTGACCTTGACCTTGGACTTATGATGCAGTTTAAGTTAAGAAGATTTGAAAGCAGATTTGTTGCATACTATAAATGGTAGGCTTTTCACATTACATCATAAATTTATAAAAAATGTCCCGCGGGGGGATAATTCGTCCACTTTAGGGCAGTTCTAGTTTTTTTCTTAAACAGCTAGAAAGTATTTTACTTGCTTTGATTTACATGTAGATCTCTTTAAAATCAACAATTCTCTTTCTGTCATGTTTATCATCTCCTTATGACCTTATCTCAATGTTTACAGCACCAGAAGGAAGATCATAGAAGGGATGGGGAAAGTGAAAGTGAGGATGAAACAGACAGGTAAAGATATTATTATATAAGTCACACCTAGACTGAATCCATGAAAACATGTAAATTGTAAAATAATGTTTACATGAACATGTATATGCAAATACAGTAAACTTTGTATATAACGAAGCCAAGGGGACCATTGGTCCAAATTCGTTATGGCCATATTTCGTTACATGCATTTTGATGCTAATATGTTTCCTTGATGTGGCCGTTCTGAATGAATGAAAAGTTAGGACCAGTACTCAATAGCTATGTTGTGATAAGTAAGCATTCTTTACAATTAAAATGCCGACAGAGTATAAAATGATTGGCAATCATTTCTTCATGTGTCCTAATATTTACTTGTAATTAGCCCGGGGACAGCAGACAGGGAGAGCAATCATTTGATAATTAGTAATTATCCGTCCACCAGGTATATTAATTGGGAATACCTGGAGGGCATTCCGTTACATCGGGTGAGATTAGTGAAGAAACTATGACCATGGGACCACGATAATTCATTATATACAAATTCGTTACAGACATATAAAAATCAATGAAGGGTAGTAGGACTTCTGCAAGGACTTTCTGTTTACTAATTCGTTACAAGAAGAATTTCACTATAAACCTGTTCGTTATAGGTGAAGTTTACTGTATGTATTTTGGCAGATTGATAAATATTATTATACAGATGGCCATGTGTTAAAAACTGATAACCTATTCTGGTATTTTTTTTTTATCTTAAAAGACAGAGTTTTCTTATTTCTTGTTTGTCTTTCTTATGGTAAGACAATTCTGTTGACGCCATGACTGTGGATCCTCTGACCTTGACCTTCATAATTGATCAAATTTTGAAAACTTGATTCTTGTCCATTAATTTGAGCTGTAGGTGATTCAGTTTTAATGTACAAGTCATGTATTTCATAGTGACAAGACATTTCATTTGATACCCAACATTTACTTACCCCACAAGGAAAAAATCTACATCAGCGGAACCATTTTCTTTTACAAACATGTTCGATTTACTGTAAATTTTCATACATGAAAATACATGTACAATGTATCTCTATGAATCTTAAATACTTATACGTAGTTGCATACATTTCAGTATTCATTCCTATTGCAATTTGTTACAGTGATTCCCCACCTGATCCTCCTACAAGTTCACCACCTGTAACAGCAAAACTGCCAATAGGGACGTACGAAACTCCTGCAGGTGTACGGAAAAATCTTCATTACGGAGAAATTGACTTTGAAATGCAGGCAAAGAAGGAAAAAGGTGAGAAACAGTCAAATCCCAACTTCCTAAGTGACAATGATGATGTATCGTTACCCTCAAGTGATGATTCCACATTGGATGATGCCGTGGAAGCGCTCAAACGGAAAGATTGTTCAATAAGAGAAGAATCTAAAGATATATTGGAAGCTAGTGGCACATATCATAATGATGAAATTGAAGAAAAAATTAAGACAGGTACCATTGGCACGTGGTGTTTAGGCCAGTATAGACTGCATATAATCTCACGTCGTACATATTAACAAGTTTATTATATACTCTTATACTCCTAAGCTTACAGTTAGTTATCTGATAGTGCCTAGCAGCTTCCTTCCCCTCCTAGTTTCCCCATTTATCTATCCCCTTTCTCTTCTCATCAGATTCACGAATGTTTTCTAATAAATGTTCCGATTGTAAATGCATTTACTTTCCATGTCAACATGAGCTAGTTCTCTGTTTTACATGAATAAGAAGACACTTTAGAATAATTTTTCATTTCAAAATATGCTGACATTATATGTGCATGTTTAGAAAATAAATGTACATGTATCTGAGCATGTCTGCCAGTTCTTTAAGTTGCCTTGTTACAATTAGAGGTCTAAGAATGAGTAGGAAATTTCAATATGAAACCATGAGTCTCTCTTCTTCCCGTAAGAACATGATGCATGGATTCAAATGCAAGTTTACTTTTTGCAGCTTATATACTTAAATAAGGCTAAATGGATATTTTTTCTTTGTAAATTGTCACATTTAGGTTAAAATTTTACTTTGCACATGTCTACTTTAAAGTCACACCATTTCTCACCTGCCTGGTTATTTGACATGCACCGCATTCTAATCAATTTTTATGAAACAAAGGTACATGTACATACCCAAGGTATCATTTTGTCTGCCCTCTATATACATTGAATCTATAAATTCGACTGAAAGTTAGGTTTTATTTTTGCTTTGTTATACATGTATGTCATACCTGCACCTTAACCAAAACTTGTAGGTTGTGTTGATCACATTGAGAGTCAAGGCTAAGATAAAGTCCAATTAAGGACAAGTTCATATGTTACACAGCCAATTGTGCCTCACATGAAATTCATATGAAATGAGCATCATGTAAATTTCACATGAAAGTTCATGTAAAATTCATATGAATTTCACATAAGATTTATGTGAAAAATATTTCACATAAATTTCCTTCACATGAATTTCACATGAATATTTCTAAGTGACCTTCAAAGGACACTGAATTCAAATAACATCCATGTAAAAATCTTCACATGAATTTCATGTGAAAAATTTCATGTAAATTTCATGTTCGTGCTCATTTCACATACATTTCATGAGAACTTTCATGTAAAGTTCATGTAAATTTCGCATGAATTTCATATGAGGCACAATTGGCTGTGTAAGAGTAATTTATTTCAGCAGACAATATATATTTTCTCCAAAACTTGGGTTTGTAATGTTTTCTTTTCATATTCTCCTGCTTCCTTTCCTCCCTTTATGAGTAAATTAGCCTTTGAGTTCCCTAAAATGGGGCAAAGTTATTTGAAAATCCAAGACAATTTTAAAACCACCACCACCATATCTACTGAGTTTCAGCATGGTATACCTCCTGCTTGGATTGTTTGCAGTTTCATTTTATGCTTTGATTTTGGAATCATTTCAATTCAAATAGATTTTGCATTGATTTTTATACATTTTAATTTTTTTATATTACCCTGAGGCATAATGTTAGAAATCATTTATAGAAAAATTCAATATACTTTCATGACATTCCTTTCAAGAAAAATATTTTCTATTTAGGGTAGCCATTTCTATATCTTATAGATAGTCCGTAATAGTACATAGCTCATTTTGCATTTGATAAAGTGCATGTATTGACTCTTTAAGAAAGCCAAGTACAATGTATAAAATAAGCACATCACTAGAAAGTCATAATCTATGGATGGTTACAGAGTGAATTAAAATAAGTTATTTTTGTGACAGTATAATATAACACATCATCACTGTAAATCATTTGTATCCTAACATTTTGGTGAATTTACATTTAACAAAATCTTCATCAAAAGGAGTTTGGAAAGAAATGGTAAATCATCTTCATTGTTATAAAAATTAAGCATATTTTGTAGTTTTTGGCATTTCGGTAATTATTTGACTAATATTTCATCGTATGTCACAGAAAACGGAGAGGACGATGAGGATGATCCTGTGTACCAGTCAATTAAATCAAGGGCCACTACGTTACGTAACCAAGACGATGAGGTCGACACTCCATCATTCGAGAAAGGTCCTGAATTTAAGACCTTTTCTAGCCTTCCTAGAGGTGTACAGTAAGTTTTATCTTTTTTTCTTTAATCCGTGTTACACTTTCCTTAGGTTTCTTTGCCGCTCTATGGCAGTGGGATTGAAACATCTCTGTATTTCTATTCTTCTATTACTAAATCATTCATTATACAAAGTCATACAGAATGTGTAGTTTGCTAGAGAAGTAATACCCCTTTTTTTATTCTGATAATAAAAATCATCAAAACTATGGATTTTTGCTTGATCTGTAATCTCATTTCACATAATGTTACTTTCTTTTGTGATTAAAAAAATTAGTTATATATATAATTTTTCATTACTCTAAAATTGGAGAATGTTCTCCTATTGCACATATTATTATTTCACAATTTCACAATTAAAAAGGTATAAATGGTAACAAATTGGGAAAAAAATTGCATCTAATCAATCAAAATAATTTTAAAAACTTGATGTAGGTTTCGTAAAACTATGTTATCAGCTTCTTCAGTGTATAAAATAATTTTGATATATGTCTAAATTTGATTTAAAACAATTCAGTTTTGGTTTATTTATTTTTCATGTAGCCAAAATGTAATAAAAAAAAAGAAAAATGAACAAAAGTAATGCATGCTGGAATTCATGCAAGCTTCATGTGTGCATGTTAGATTATTTCAAACTTGAAAAATACATGTATTTAGAGTTTTCTTTCTCTTTCATAAAGCTGTGTTTACATGCATTTAAGTCATCATCATATCAATATATAAGCCTTCTTCTTTTGACCTTTCTGACCTATTTTGCCGTTACAGAGCATCTTATGATGAAGAGTAGGTATTAGTCTTGTGTTTTCTCCCATAACTAGTGCTTTGCTTTGTTTTATATCTAGCCCTCCCTTTAATCCCTTGATTCATTTCTCCTACATTCTTCAAGTCAATTCTTAATACATATATATAATTTGATTATATTTGTTCAAAAATAATTATTTGAAATATGTTTTGAAAAATCCTTTTCATTGAAGCTTTAGTTCCCTCATTATACATGTACGTACAAAAATGAAACTTATATACTTTAGTACTGTATAAGTAGAATCATTTGCTGGTACATGTACTGTCTATTGCAGTTTCATACAAGTAAACCCTTTCAATTGGACAATAATTCATGGATCCGCTCCTGGTGCTATTGAATAATACATCTGGTATTTATGGTGAGGTGAGCTTATGCTATACCCCCGTGCGTCCGCGTCCGATTCCGGTTAAGAAGTTTGGGGTAGCTCAGTATTTGGAAAAGTACTGATGCAAAAGTAACCAAACTTGCACAAGTGATTCTTCTTTAGATGCTGAGGTGAACCCATGCATCAGATGCTGCATCTGACCTATATTTTCTGCTTGAGTGACTTGGATAAGAAGTTTGGGGTAGTTCAGTATCTGACCAAGTACTGATGCTACAGTAACAAAACTTGCACAAGTGATTCTTCTTTAGATGCTGAGGTGAACCCATGCATCGGATGCTGCATCTGACCTACATTTTCTGCTTGAGTGACTTGGTTAAGAAGTTTGGGGTAGTTCAGTATCTAACAAAGTACTGATGCTACAGTAACCAAACTTGCACAAGTGATTCATCTTGGGATGCTGAGATGGACCCATGCATCGGATGCAGCATCTGACCTACTTTTTCCACTTGAGTGCTTTTGCTTTTAAAAGCCAATATTTAGCAAAGTATAGGTGCTACATGTACCAAACTTGCGTATTGGATGTATCTTTGATCAAACTTTCATAAAATGACCTTGACCTACTTCTTCCCCTTGAGTGAATTTGCCTTTAAAAGCCAATATTGAGCAAAGTATAAGTGCTACATGTACCAAACTTGCATATTGGATGTATCTTTGATCAAACTTTCATAAAATGACCTTGACCTACTTTTTCCACTTGAATGATTTTGTGTTTAAAAGCCAATATACATGTACTTAGAAATATGTTTGAACTGAATTTTGCTGCCACAAGGTGAGCTTCGTAATCTGTGATTACCTATGTTTATACACTGATTGAGACAAACTTTCATGGTACAAGGTTCACTGCTAAAGTCATGAAGGTTTATACACAGCAAATGATTCTATATATGTATACAGTATTCACATGTATGCGAGTTATCAATATTGAAATATATAATTCTACAGTTATCACCCTAATAATTGTAGTGCACATATGCTTGAAATTATGGCCATTTTCATGAATTTTTGGAAATATTGAGAGTTGACTTGTTGCTACGATTTGTTCTTAACATACCTTCCTCACATCAAATGCATTTCACATATTCCTTTGTCATTCATGAAGAGAACACTTAATATTGTCATCACACTAAATGTGTGTTGATTCTGTGATCAAAGTGGAGTATAAGATATGTCACCTTGTTGTGAAAATCTCGTCAAATAATGTATGTCTTTAGATCAATATTAATTTAACTCACCTGGAGTAAAAAGGAGCATACTTAGCTTGGCATCCATGTTTTTAGCTCACCTCGACGAAGTTGAGTGAGCTTATGCTATAACACCACGCGTCCGCGTCCGCGTCCGCGTCCGTGTCCGCGTCCGCGTCCGGTTAAGAAGTTTGGGGTAGCTCAGTATCTGACAAAGTACTTATGCTACAGTAACCAAACTGGCACAAGTGATTCATCTTTGGATGCTGAGGTGAACCCATGCATCGGATGCAGCATCTGACCTACATTTTCCGCTTGAGTGACTTGGTTAAGAAGTTTGGGGTAGCTCAGTATCTGACAAAGTACTAATGCTACAGTAACCAAACTGGCACAAGTGATTCATCTTTGGATGCTGAGGTGAACCCATGCATCGTATGCAGCATCTGACCTACATTTTCCGCTTGAGTGACTTGGTTAAGAAGTTTGGGGTAGCTCAGTATCTGACAAAGTACTGATGCTACAGTAACCAAACTAGCACAAGTGATACATCTTTGGATGCTGAGGTGAACCCATGCATTGGATGCAGCATCTGACCTACTTTTTCCACTTGAGTGATTTCGCTTTTAAAAGCCAATATTGAGCAAAGTATAAGTGCTACATGTACCAAACTTGCATATTGGATGTATCTTTGATCAAACTTTCATAAAATGACCTTGACCTACTTTTTCCGCTTGAGTGATTTTGCCTTTAAAAGCCAATATTGAGCAAAGTATAAGTGCTAGATGTTCCAAACTTGCATATTAGATGTATCTTTGATCAAACTTTCATAAAATGACCTCGACCTACTTTTTCCGCTTGAGTGATTTTGCCTTTAAAAGCCAATATTGAGCAAAGTATAAGTGATACATGTACCAAACTTGCATATTGGATGTATCTTTGATCAATCTTTCATAAAATGACCTTGACCTACTTTTTCCGCTTGAGTGATTTTGCTCTATAAAGCCAATATTGAGCAAAGTATAACTGCTACATGTACCAAACTTGCATATTGGATGTATCTTTGATCAAACTTTCATAAAATGACCTCGACCTACTTTTTCCGCTTGAGTGATTTTGCCTTTAAAAGCCAATATTGAGCAAAGTATAAGTGATACATGTACCAAACTTGCATATTGGATGTATCTTTGATCAATCTTTCATAAAATGACCTTGACCTACTTTTTCTGCTTGAGTGATTTTGCTCTATAAAGCCAATATTGAGCAAAGTATAACTGCTACATGTACCAAACTTGCATATTGGATGTATCTTTGATCAAACTTTCATAAAATGACCTTGACCTACTTTTTCTGCTTGAGTGGTTTTGCCTTTACAAGCCAATATACATGTCCAAAAAAAATATGTTTGAATTGAATTTTGCTGTCACGAGGTGAGCTTTGTAATCTGTGATTACCTATGTTTTTTTTTGTTTAAAAATGACCAAATTAAAACAGAATATATTTAACATTACTGTAAACATGGACATTTTCGTGTGGGAGTAATTTTTGCTCTTTTCGTTATTGTATTATTATCGCGAAAATAACCCTATGAAAATGACAACAAACATAAAAGACTAAAGGGAATACTTCCAATTTAACTTTACCCCAGGCATATATTAATTGTTGCAAGAGGCATTTCACAAAAAATTTCCATGTGAAAATAAGCATTTTTACATTATTTCATTATGAATCAATTAGATAACATTATCTGATGGAAATTTGACAAAAAATGTCATGTTTAACCTATCTACTTGTTATAAAAAGTATTAGGTCTTGTTATGGACAAATTGCTTGTTCCCTCCTTTGAGGCGTACAACAGGTGTGACACTTTGCTAATATATTTTGCCTTTTATTCCTTGAAATATGGTATGGTTTGCATTGGAATAACTATTTCCAATAGTAAGAATTGTGTATGGTTATAATGTTGACAAATTGACATAAAAATTTGGTTTTAGACCATTATATGTACATTTACCAAACACAGACATTAATTACTTAAGAAGCTGGTTATTTAAGGACATATACTGTTTATTCAGTTTTAGGATAGATATCCTTTATATTTGAATCAGTTTCATATTATTGTATGTAAAAGTAATGTGTAGGGACACTTGATGGGGTCACCATAGGAAGCATTGAAGTTCTGAGTACTTCCCAAATAGACTCATACAAACATTTTCCATTGCCAACTATGGAAAATTCAAAATTATATTCAATAACTTTTTTTTAGTTGTATGATTTTCCTGCATATTTCAAATACAATATATTGGATATTCTACTAATTGATTGAAGCGAAGAATTTGAAGCCTTTCCATACATACCTTTCTGTGAAATAACATAAAAACTTTTATTTTAAAATATTTTTCAAAGAAGTTAATAATGGAAAACGGAGTTATCTTTCTTTGTATGTCGGAAATACAGAATACTCTTCGATGTGAAGATTCAAAATTTTGGGTGCCAGATATGTCCTTAATCCCTCAATCCAAACTAAAACAGAATTTCCTCAAGAAATATTGCAACTAATGCATGAAGGCTCAATGAATTATACTGAAATTAGTAACACAAAGCATCTGTAGATAGATAGTTTTAAAACCACAATTCAATTCATTTTTTGGATACACTGCATGGTGCTTCCCTAATATCTTTAGCATTTCCTCAAGGAATCGAGTGCTATCATTTCATTTGTCTGAGAGCAAGCCAAAATTGGTTTTGTGCGATCATATTGGTCTGAAATATATGGACCTGGAAAAAAGTGGGAGAATTCAAAAGAGGTGGTAAAATTGAAAAAAGCGAAGTACAATGTATCTATGCTGAAAATGTAAAATTCATCTCATTTTTAATTCTTCCACTTTTTGCATGATGTCTGAAACTTAACACAGAATTAGTTCAAAGATTATGTATAATATGAAATTAAATAGGTGCTACATTCTATCATTCTAAGAAAATCAAGCTGTGAATTTTTGAGAGTTTTAAAGTTCTAATTGTAAAGAAGCTCATTGTATTTCCTGGTGTTACTGACTGCTTGTTTGATCACAATGATAATGAATTGTGATACAGGAAACTCTATCTTATTTTGTATTTCTTTCTCCATGTAGTTTTCTGATCAGTAGTTTGAAATTTCATCTTGCCAACTTTAAGAAACAAGGGTAATAAAATTTAATGCAAGTTACTGGTTATATGATACAAGGGAGAGATTTGTGCAATTTAATGTTAAAGGTCAAGGTCAGGATTTGAACATCCATTCTGAGGATTTCAGGGGAATTTGTATTCATAGCAAAGTGACTGATTCTTAGTTGTAATACTTGTTGCTCATTGATTGTCAAAATGTAAGAGCATAGCTGGTAACAATATAAATGTTAAAGTTGTAAACTTTATGTCTTTTGATTCTATAGTATAATAATTTGTAGCAATTTGCTTCAGTATGTGATTATGCTTGCTTTTTATGTAGCTTGAAGAGCAAAGTAGCACAAAGGGATAACATTGCGTGTCTGTCTTTCAGTCAAACTGACCATCTGTTTCCTAAGAATGGCTGTAGTTTTGTTACTAAGTTTCATACATCAAGAAAATTTATTTGGAATTTTGATCAAGAAATAGACAAGACTTTTGAGGTCAAGGTCACATACATATGAGGTCAAACAGCTGAGAAAATTTATATTCTTCATTGCTCTAGTTACTTGTATGTAGAATCTTGATTTGTTTGAATATCTTAGAAAGGTAGAAGTAACAAAAAGGTTTGAATTTGATCTCTTGTAGATGTCTATGGGGATTATTCTGTATTGATTTGAATACCTCATGTAATGCCAAGAATAACACAAAACCTGGACACTGTTCAAAATCATAAAAAAAAAATTTTTGTTTGTTTGTAATGTACTGCATATTATAATAGTTTACTCTTACCTAATTTAGGTTTTTGATATGTTAAAATGGTTAAGAAATTTCGTAAGAAGCTGACACAACATGGATAAACTAAAATAATGCTTGGTGTACTAAGGAGCAAAAATTTGTTTGTGCTGACGCATAAGATTCCTTAAATACATGTATGTGTATTGAATATAGGATCTATACAATGATATTTTGAAATGTTATGATCTTAAATCAGTGTTTTGTGTATAAACTATAAATAAATACTATCTCATCTTGTCTTTATAGAGAGGCAGCACGATTTGAGGAACATCGCAGAATAGTGAAAGAGAGAGAAGAAAACCAATCAAAAGAAAATAAAGATTCCAAAACCTGTGTTGTTATGTAACCATAGAAACCATTAGCTAAACTTGAAATTGGACAACATGTAGTAGCAAAAATTATGTACGTTATATTAACTCTACCTGAATTGTGATCATAGTGCATGTTATAGGAACCAGGTTTTTACAAAAACAGATTTTGCTAAAACATGTATCGAGTAACCATAGGAACAGCATTCCATATTTATGTGCAAAATGTACAGAGATTTTTTCAAGTTACAGAATATGTATTTATTTCATCGGGGCTAGTTCTATTGAAGCTTCCTGTTGGTGCAGGTCTTCTCTTCAAAAGCACTTACTTAAACACTTTCTGATGATTATTTATTTTTTCATTGTTGTTTATTTTGTTTTGGTGTTTATTTATTGTTTAAATTGTAGGACTAGATATTAGCTGATTAGGAATTATAAGTTGTTGTACACTGATTATTATCTATGTTTCAAAATTCAGATTTCCTTAAAAATGTACATGATATACTCAAATTTTATTATTTTTATACCCCAGAAGTTGCTTTCTTTTTTTCATTGATTTATTTACATTACTTTTATTTGAAATTTAATATATTCATGGATGTAGGAATCTACCTATTGCGGCTTCTGATGGTAATAGTATGGGACAGTCATTCGTCCAATCAGCAAGTAAAACCTTGGCAAAATAAATATGATGAAACGGCCCAACCTAATTCACATAAAATACTACTGCCAGCTTTTAACATAATATTAATATGCTTACAATTTATATGCACAGTCAGGAAACTGTTTTTGCACTTCATCTTGTACTAGTCTGTTTTAATTTAAATTTCTGAAGAAGATAGGGAAAGAGTACTTGAATGCTGAAGAAGTTCTTTTATATTCAATTCAATAGCTGAAGAAGCAATTAAGCTTCGTATTGAAGAAGAGAAATAACAACTTTTTGTAAATTAAGATTTTCTTACTTTCTTGTTATATTGTTTCATTTTGTCACAAGTGTATGATATGATAAAAGATAATCTTCTGATTTAAGACAATCTGGGTGAATTATTTTTTTCTTAATATATCTATTTTTTTCTAGACAAGTTCAAAGGAAACTGTTGAAGTTTTTCACTGCTGCATTGAAAGTTTAAAAGCATTTCATCAAGAAGTAGATTTTATACCTTTTAATTTTAATTTAATTTTAAAGATTTCATACCTTTTAATTTACTGTATTTATGAAGAATTCAGTGTATTTTATCAGTGGTGATCAATTTGTCTTAATGACTGTCATGCTTATTACCTGAAGACCATTTTTAGAAAAAAAAATACAAGTTCTCATAGAAATTAGGATTCCAAATTCACCTTGTACATGTATATTATGCAGAGCTTATCATATGATGGTACAAATTTTATCTATACTGAACATGCTGAAGAGAGTATATTATTTCCAAAGCAGGTGATTATAATTGTATGATATAGTGTCATTGTAAACCTATAGATCAGGGACTCATAAAGGTTTTCATTTATTTTGTTAATCATTCTGAAAATACAAGTAGTTGACACATAAAATCATTAAACTTGATAATTCAATGTTAACATAGTACAGGTTCATTCAAACTTAAAAATACATACTCTTGTTTCATGGCAACTTGAATAATCATCTGCAATATATGAAACTTTCTGTCAGTAATTCGCTGATTTATTTTTTTTTTTTATTTTTTATTCATTTTAATGAATTATGATAGATTTTATAGATTTTATTAACCATAAATTAGTAAGTATAGCAGCAAATTGAATCAGAATTTTTTTAACTGCTTTTGAATTCTAACATGTACAGATATGTGTGACCTTTACAGAGAGACTGTCCGATTTGATTGCTTTTAAAAATGTAATATTTTCTGTATGCAAGTTTAATGACAGTGTATCTGATAGTGCAAGCTCAATATTACACAAGATCAGTAATTATTGAAGAGTGCCAAAATTTTATGATATCCAATTACTGGTACCAAATTTTTACATCAGATTTGAATTATGACCTACTAATACTTGTAGTTAAAACTTCTGAAAATTAAATATGATTATTTTTTAGAAAAAATGTCGAAGGAGATTCTCCATAGTGACTTAAAAGCCATTTGAATTGTTATATAATGTGAAAAATGTTACAGAAGTGAGAAGGATGTTAACACATACTTTAGAATAATCCACAATTTATATCTTTACATTTTATCAGCAATGCATTTTCATTGTAACATGCACTAGATTTTGGAGGGAATGCATGTCCTGTATTCAATGCACTAGATTTCATTTGGGAAAGACCCTTTCACATCATATATACATGTACTATATTGTCATTGGTAGAGCAAGTTTTTATGACAAAATGCACTGAATTTCACATAGGGTAGTGCATAATTTGAAAAAAAAAATATTTATGAAAGTTACCTATTTATCTGTCTCAATCAACATGTGCTGTGATATTATACATCAAGAATTTTATCTGTAACTTATTCCATAATCCTTGTTTGTTATATTTTAGAGAGACTATTTTCACATGTTTCAGAGATTCTTGTAGCTATATTAAATGATGGAGAACAAAAGTGTTGACTCATGTTTTTCTTTTCAATACATCATTATGCAAAAACTCTATGGAATTTCAAAGTCCCTCAAAATTATTCACTATACATGTACATGTATTATTTAAAGTACATAGTATAAGACATGGCTATTACCCACCTGCATAACTTTAAGAAAAGATGTAACCATAGAAACATATGCCTCCAAGACATATTTTTATATGGCTTATTTTGACATGTGATATAGATCAACCATACTTGTGTGGATGATGCATCTAAGGGTATACCATCTGTAATGCATGGTATGGATGCTGCATCTGACTCATATTTTATGCTTGAGTGACCTTATCTTATTGGTAAAATTGGACGTGACCATTTCCAGCTTTCTTTATTTACTATGTATCGTATGGATCAACCAAACTTGTGTGGATGATGCAATATCTGATGATGCTTTCTATATTGAATGGTATGAATGCTGCATCTAACCCATATTTTATGCTTGAGCAACCAGGTTAGGTAACATGGGACACCTCCATTTCCATTCTGAGCAATCAGATTTGCTAAAATGGGATACAAGTCAAACTTGTGCAGATAAATGTGTCTGAGGATGCTGACTGCAGTGCATGGTATGGATGCTGCGAACTAATTTCACACTTAAATGAAAATAGGACACCTCCATCCCAGCTCACAATAAGTCCTAGATCAACCAAACTTACTTACTGCAATGCATGGTAGGAAATTGCAGCATCTGACACAATTTATGCTTGATAGACCAGTTTAGGTAAAACATGACTTCGCCAATTCCAGGTTTCGTGAAGTCCTTTGTCAACCAAATTTGTACAGGTAATTGATCTAGTGACAGTTGGTACAAAGCATGTTATAGATGCTGGTCAGGCAATGATGCTGTCAAGGTTAAAGCTCTGTCATCTTTGATCAGACACTATGTTTACCTGCTTTGATGAAACTTTGTAGGGATGAAGCACTAAAATGGTTCCTTGCAAGTAAAAGATAGCCACAGGGTGCCCTTTCTTGACAAATTTCCTTTTCAGAACATTAAGGCACACATTGAAAAACTGAAGGCATCATGATGTAGAAGGATTTTTTTTTTTTTTCTTAAATTACAAATAACTATTTTCAAAATATTTGATGTTCACATGAAATAATTTCAATGCATCCAATAAAGCCTCTCCTGTTGTTATTTGTTTTTTATTATCAGGTACGCTTTGAACGCAGGAAATCTGTAAATTTGGAAATGAGAATTTTTAAAACTCGGGCTCAAGCAATGATTTAAATCTACCAGCAGGTGCGCGTTTTGCTGAAGCAGACAAAATTTTGTTGATGATGCATGATGTCCTTCTCTGAACAATTGAAGGATCCGAGAACATGTCGAATCTTCTTCTCTTCTCCCTTCGGTGGAATGGAAGACGAAAGAGAGGAGTTAACAAGGAAATATTTTCCCCAAATTCATCATCTTTGCAATCGACATGGCTTGCAGTTTGTGGCCGTGGATATGAGATGGGGGATAACTTCTGAGGCTTCAGCGAGCTCTCAGGTCATCAATATATGTTTAAGGGAACTTGATAGGTCTGATTTATTCGTAGGATTTTTTGGACAGGTAAATATTTACGGTATCGAATGTAAACTTTGCACTCGATTTAATCTCAACGTCGATCTCGTTTATTTACTGGCGGGTCGACACTGTCAGTACCCGCAGCTGCTGCAAGCGGGTACTGATTTTTAAATGTAATGCTATACATTGACAACTTTGTGTGAATGGGGAGGAGTCTCTTGTTGCATACAGTATATGTTTCTGGAAGATAGAATTATGCATGCTTGTCATTTAAACACATTGCGCTCATTAATAGTTGATTTTCCAATAGATTTATAAGGCGGACAGACACCAGACATCACAAAATTTAGCGATATTTTCATTGTGACGTCAAAATAGAAAGCATGACAACACATCAAGGTCCTTCAAGACAGTGCGATCAGATGTGACGTCATTATTAAACATTTTGCCAAATGATGTGATGTCTGGTGTCTGTACATATAAAATCAAGGTTTGAAACGGTCATAGATATTTTCTGGAAAATGGACTATTGCAAATGAAGTAGTTCGCAGGAGACGGACTCGGGGAATCGAACCCCGGCCGTCCGGGTGATAGTCAGACTCGTTGCCGAGTGAGCTAAAGGGACATCCCAATAGCCCAGTCTTAGAACTTGTACTGAACTATTGGTACCTGCTACTACCGGAACCACTACATCCTTCCCCCTTTTCCGTTGAGGGCCGTGGATGTACCCCGCTGTGTGGCCACTCTCCAACCCCTGGTAGGGTTCTGCGACCTCTCCTGCAGATCGAGCTGGCCCACACACACCAATTGTTCACCTCGTCGCCAATGAAGTAGTTTGCAGGAGACGGACTCGGGGAATCGAACCCCGGCCGTCCGGGTGATAGTCAGACTCGTTGCCGAGTGAGCTAAAGGGACATCCCAATAGCCCAGTCTTAGAACTTGTACTGAACTATTGGTACCTGCTACTACCGGAACCACTACACAAAGATAATTTTTTCTGCCTGTTCCTATGTTTACATTATAGTACAGAGAGACAGAAGAATTTAAGGAAATCTTTTTCTCCTTCTTCTGTCTCTCTGCACTATCATGTAAACATAGAAACAGCTGATCTGAAAACCACCATTATGAGATTAAAGCATAGAGTAAGAAAAATATTATCTTTGCAACGAGTGCCTTCGATTAAGATTTGATACAATCATATATTTATTGTTGTAAACCATCAATAACCATTCATTGAATATTGAATTCAATAATATCAAGATGATGACAAGTTCATTAGGGGACATTACCACAGGAACTAATAGCTCGATCAGATCGAGTTATTGAAATGTTATTGGTTGTATCAGATTTGCTGATAAAAATTGTTTCTTCTTCTTCTTCCAAAAAAAGTGAAGGGCCGCTACTGCGGCATTCTCTCACTGTGAGAATTCTCTCACTGTGTTTGGTCCATTAAATATCACGTTATCCCAAAATGACTGACATTTCATTGGATAATTTCAAGAATTCTGCCAGATTCCAAAAAAAAATTTATCAAAACCCCATCTTTGACGCCCTCTTCTCTTTAAGAAAAGAAAAGAGAAGAGGGCATTAAAGAATGGGTTTTGATTTCATTTTTTTAGGAATCTGGTACCTGTGGGGACAACCATTTGATCCTAGGAGGGAGGGGGGTGGCACTTTTTGGAAACAAATATTCTTACCCAGAAAATGTTGAAAATAAATCATTTGACCCTCTTATTAGGTAGCAGAAGCTAAATATTTTGGCCCACATTTCTTTAAATTGGAAAATTTTTGGCTCACTTTGCTTGCAGTACACTAAAACAGATTTTATTCTTGCTTGCTAGCGACACAATGTTAAGATATATTGGCTCACTTCGCTCGCCTCATATTAAAAATTTTAGGGCTCCCTCTACTCATCCCTTCTTTGATATTTTCCATATTATCAACTTTTGCCTATCATCCTATGCATCACTGACTGACCAAAAACAATACACAATAGTAACCAACAATCATCTTGGGTCAACTTGACGGACTACTATTTACTTTGTTGTTGTTTACTATTAGGCTAGCACTACATATCAGCTGTGCATTCCATTATTCTTATTAGTGTTATAAGTAGTATTCACAAAAACAGCAATGTAAATTAATAGACACGTGCACTGTGAAATCTCAAACAAGAATACAGATTCCAATATTACAGAATACTCAAGCTTCATGCAGTATCATTCATACAACATGTACAAATTCAAATTTTAAATTCTTTTACTGATTTTCATAATATTTTAGCGTTATGGCTGGCACGGGAGAGATGATGCAGCTCTACAGGAGAATTTTGACAATTCGGTAGGAAGTTACCAATGGCTGAATGATTTCCGTGATAAGAGCGTTACAGAGTTGGAGTTCTTACATGGCCATCTTAATCACCCAGGACAGTTGCCGGCCGTCATCTGCTTCAGAGATAAGGTTAAGAGTTGCAAACATTTCAAAGTCGATAGAGGCCGTTAAATGTGATGTCAAAACAGACATATTTTACAGTGAATATGGGAAGGACAGAGGGCATATGCCCCATAGTCCCACCGATATGAAAAATGGTCCATTGAAGACTGTATGTGTATTTTCTACACAAATGAACCATTGAAATTTTAAGAGATCATGGAAAATGACCCATCAACATTTTTTCTTAAATTCCCAATCACTGCATATTTCAGACTTTAAGTTATGGCACAGGTTTCTCTCTAAAAGTTATTCAGTAAGCTCAGAGAAATTATCTTTATGTAACATAGACATGGTAAATGCTTTAAAAAGTTACCATAATTCATAAGCACAGGAAAATTAAATGTCATATTTGTACATGTAGAATATGAACATAAAATTATTGGTTTTTAATGAAACTAGTTTAATTCTGTTGTATTCAAAGCTCAATTCTTAATTCTCCCAACCCCATCATGTCCCTAAATATTTCATAAGCATCATATGTAGACATCAAAGTTTGATTTATTAGATTTCTGTCATAAATATTTTCTTCGCATTTTTTTCACAGAGTCATGATGATGAAAAACGAGCAGAAGGAGAGAAGAAAGGCGATAAGAAACAAGTGTTTAAGTACTCTCCAGAAAGCGAGACGTCTGTTAGCCTTATGGAGGACCTTAAACAACGATGCTGGAAAACCAGGGATAAGGTATGTGTTTATACATACATGTACATGTAGATTGAATACTGAATTATACAACTAAATGCTATGAGGTATTATTCAATCTCCCCTCCTCCTTCCCTTAAAGAAATATTGGAAAAGGTATACGTGCATGATCAACTTTGTAAGTTCAAATGAAGTCAGTAATGTAATTGTATTATTATATTGCATCAAAAGGGTGACATATAGGGATAAATGTAGCATCTGTCTGGTAGTCTTATTTTCATATAAATGGCTATAACTTGAGTGGTTTATAAAGTTCATCCATTGAATTTGCAGAGATCTTCAAGTTTGACTCATTTAGAGTGTCAAGGTCACTTTCAAGGTCAAGATCTGGTCACACATTTAGGGTCAAACAACAAGTGGTGTATCTGTTGTTGAATATTATTGATAAAGTATTTAAGTTGGCCGATAGGGATAATTATGGATTCAGTTTTGTATTTAAGAAATGACTGTCTTACTTTTGGTGTTCATGGGTGTATAATTCTGGTTGGTCACATGCAAATTCCGTGAATCACGAAGCATGTGACCAACCAGAATTATACACCCATGAACACCAAAAGTTAGACAGTCATTACTTATATTTACATTTATTCTAATTATTGGTCATTTTCATTTGCATGAACATCGCACATTTTCCCTGTAACAGCGTCAAATGTGTCTTAACTTTGGTAAATTCTCCCTGCATGCAGAACTTGAAAGTGACATCACAATAGCAACCCAAGTTATTGGAATATAATTCTAGTTGCCTAATGGGCGTTCAACATGGGGAACCTACCAGTAATGTAAATATTGTATGATAAATGATGATGGATTCTGAACTAATTCAACCTCAGAGTACATTTAGTTTTATGTTTAATTATTCCATTACAGAGCCTTGGGGTTCATTTAAGCTACAAAGACCCAGTGGAGGTAAGCATGATATACTTCGCACCTTTATCCCAAGACAGATATTTTGATTGATTGATCATGAATAATATGAATCAAACTAATGAACTAATTAATAAATTTTATTATTTTCTGAAAACGGGGAAGAAATATTCAATTTTTTTTGTAGAATTTATTATATTGATGTATTTTCTAGGGTGCCAAATTGATGTTTGATGCCATATGGAAGCATTTAACAGAGGTACTCATAAAAGATACAGACTCACAATCTCAGTCAGCTAGAAGCTTGAGACTGGCTCAGCATGATGCTTTCCTAGTCAGCCGATTGAAGATGTACGGTGATATGTCAGAGAATTTCAAGATTCTCAACCAGTTGATAAGCTCAGGTATAAGTTCAATATAGTATTGCTTCATTGCTAAACTTTGTGTCAGAATTGCATGCACACATATCGATCATTTGATATGAAAATTGATTAAGACGTTATGCGTCATAGAAGTCTCTACCCTAGTAAGAATGCAGCAGGGTTTATATTCATGTGGGGGATATACATGTATTTGCAAGGTTCCTTTTTAGCTCACCTGAGCCAACGGCTCAAGTGAGCTATTGTCATAGTGTTGCGTCTGTCGTCCGTCGTCCGTCGTCGTCGTAAACTTTTCACATTTTAAACTTCTTCTCCAGAATGGCTGAAGGGATTTTGATGAAACTTGGTAGGTATGAAGTACTCATGGTCCCCTATAAGTGTTGTTGTTTTTTGTCCGAATCCGTCAACAGGTGGCGCCACCACAGCCAATAGTAGGTCACGGGGGGTACCCTCCTATGACAAACTTCTTCTTCAGAACCGAAGCATGTATCGACAAACCGAAAGCATCAGGATGATCTAGAGAGATGTCTTAAGAAGTGTTGTTATTTTTGGTTCCACTTGGAAGTCAAATTTTTGACGCGTATTTGACGTCTTTTCGGACTTAGTCAGAAATGCACATTTTTGCACTATTTCTTTAAATAACTCAATAAGTGTATGATTTTACACACTCATTTACTGCATATTTATCATATTTAACTTACTTAATGCTTTGATATGTATTTTAGGCTTAAATTTATTTTTTTGATTTTTTATGAATTTTTTTCTTATGTAAAAAGGAAGGGGGGGGGGGGGTGTGATTTTCATACATTTTCTGCTTCTTTTCTATAACCACTCTTCAGATTGTCATGACATTTTGTAGATATGAGGTACTCATGCATGGTACCCTACAAGTGAAAGAATTTTGTCAAGATATCCACTTTTAGAATTTTAAGGAATATTTTTGGCCCAGGACATCTTTGGCACGCATAAAAACGAAAGAAAAAAGGGGGTCATGCATACCTTTTCTGCAAAATTCACTTGTTTAATGACCCCTCCTTCCGAATTGAAAATTTGCTAATTTTTATATATTTTCAAATCGATCTATTGATTACATAAAAGGCAAAATCATGTTCAAAACTCAATTTCTACAGACAGCAGGGAATCATACATTGATTTAATGTGCTATTTTTAAATTTTCAATAGTTATGACCAATGAGGTGACACCTTTTATTCAGCCCGGTTCACCAGTCAAAAGGGAAGGGATTCCCTTCTAAAATGATTAACTGTAGTTACACCTTCTAGGTCAGAGACAACCAAATCATTTTCCATAAGCCGTAATGTTAACGAAATGCCTTATAACGTCTATACTAACATTGCTGGCCATGCATGTTATATACCGATTTGTTCATTGATTCAAGCTTTTTACGAAACTAAATTAAAAAATATAGCATGACCTGCTCTTTTTCGCACTATTTGCGTCACAAGGTACCCCGCAGAGAATTTTCAAATTTTCCCGTGCCCGTCCCCTTTAGCGGATCGGGAGATAGGGAAATATCCGGGTATCGACATTTTAATTGCACTTATTTTTTACCTATATATATCATATTCAAACAATATACCAAAAGAAAATAGAATTGATAGCCAATCACATCTTCTGTCACATTTAAAATAACAGGCCCCCTCACCCTACAGGTTTTTCTCCAATCAGAGCCGGCCTTTTAGTGGTCTCTGACCTATAACTGTAACTGTAAACAAAGTCGCTGTACTTTAGATTTGATCCGTTATTCCTCCACTTTAGTACTGCGATACATTTCAGGAGATACAGTGCAAACGGAATAGATTTTTATTTAATGTGCATTATACATGGAACACTTTCATAATGGTTATCATTCATGTACTTGGAACACTTGCATATACTTGTTATCATGTATAAAGTTTGCTCGAATTTCCTCTGTCTTAGACTCTCTTAGATGAAGTAATTTACGGACTGATTTCTTGAAGAAACGTCGAATGAGTAATCTCTTCCTCTGGATCATGAGGTTTGATACACCGTACACTGCTTTTTGGAAAACAAATTGGCCCAATTTCTGCACAATTCACTTGAATTGATAAATATTGGATTAAAACGATTTTAACTGTACGTTTCATGTATTTGAGATGAAATCAATACTATTCAAAAGCATTCTTAGATTTCAGTATACGTTAATATGAATAAAGGCAAAACCGAAAAAAATCTTTGTTTTTTATGCCCCTGGAATAAAAGATTCGGGAGCATATAGTTTTTGGCCTGTCCGTCTGTCTGTTTGTCTGTCTGTTTTCCGAAAAACTTAAACATTGGGCATAACTTTTGAATGGAAGCTGGTGATAGAGGTTTCATATTTCACATGTGTATTCCTTGTGACAATACCTTTCCATTGATACCAAAATTTTGACCTCGTGACCATAATCTTGACCTTTGACGTACTTTTCAAAAACTTAAACATTGCGCATAACTTTTGATTGGTTAGTGATAGGGCTTTCATATTTTACATGTGTATTCCTTGTGACAAGATATTTCCATAGATACCAATATTACGCTGACCCTGACCTCTCACATACTTAACAGAAAATGGCGTTTATACTAACAAAGATGCCGCCGGGGGAACTCTCGTCTCACAAACACAGCCTGTCAGGCTTTATAATTTCTGGCATGCTAGCTATCAATAATGAAAGGTATGGTCGTTCAGTTTTAAATAAACTTAATTTATGAAATCATTTCATTGTTTTATTCTTTTTCTGCTGCGCATTAAAGTGGGATTTTACAATATGATTTTATTTTTGATGTTGCATAATTGAACTATACTAGTTGGGCATATGACTTAAAAAAAGTTATTGTTTTGAAATGTGACTATTTTTTCTTGTTTGTACTTTTAAAGGTTGTCTGAAAAAAAAAATTCTCTGCATCCGGCAAAAATCTTTTTAGAAAGGTTGTGGGCTAAAATCCCGGTACTGGCACTATCAGTATTCAATTGCAGTATGTCAATTAGAGCGTGCATGGGTATCAGGTGAGCGTTGTGCCCCCTGGGGCTCTTGTTTCATGAAAAAGACGAAAATTACCCCCACACAAAAATTTCAACTTTTACAGTACTCCATGATTATCAACTAAAATTTGATATGATTTTTTGGCTTTTGATTGATGGTGTCCGTCTTTGCATCTGTTGTCAACAATTTGGTTAAGTTTCTGGTTGAAGCAAAATCTCAGGAACTATATGCAGAAGAAACATAATATTATGCAGGTAGGTTGCCCATGACAAGACCTTTCAATTTATGCTGTAACATTTGACCTAGTGACCTTGACATTTGACTTTGACCTAGTTACTGACAAAAGGTTACTTTGCAATTCGGCCATACTGTATTTAGCAGTGTTTTATTTTTCAACAATTGTTGTACAAATCATGGTTGTTGAAAGTGATGCCTTGCAAGTAAACAATATCCACTTCAGTTAATCATCAGATTTTGGAGGTTTTCATTGAATTTAACATAATTGATATCGATAGTTCTTCCATTTGTTGCATGTTATGATACATCACATTTAATTATGTCTAAACTTACCTGTTTTGTAGAGACCCCTGTTGGTACTTTAGTATTAGGAGAAGCTGGGATAGGGAAGTCTACATTACTTTGTAACTGGATCAAACAACTACAGTCTGAGTACAAAAGTGAAGTCACTGTAGTTTATCACTTTGTTGGATACGGAGAAAACAGTACTGGTAGGTAGTTAAGGGAGATGCTTGTATATTGTGTACAGGGAAAATTTTTGCACTAATTTTACTTTTGTCCTAATTTCACCATCTGATCTGGTTGCCCATTCAAACTTAAAATCTTTATGTATCAATCATGACTGGGGACGATTCAGTGACATTTTCATCATAGGGTGAGAAATGAGACTGAGCATTAAACAAAGCTTTTCTAAAGATTCAAGTACATTTACATGTACTTGTAGATCACAAAAAAATCCAGATTTTGTAAACTTTTAAATTTTTACACGTAAACAATAAACATGTAAAAAATTTCATAAATCATACTTTTTAGAGTTGACTGTATAATAGAAGCAGTAATGATGAAATTATCTTTATTATACAGCTTTAATAGACATCTTGAACCTGAGTAATGTGAAGAACTAGAGTACAGATGTGATGTCATGTAAGGGATGGAGGAGGTACAGGGTGTGCTAAATACGACAAGTCTAACAATAATGTATGATCACATGTATCTTTATTATACAGCTATAATAGACATCTTGAACCAGTTATGTGAGGAGCTAGAGTACAGATGTGATGTCATGTCAGGATTGGAAGATTCTGAGGTACAGGGTGGTGCTAAATATGACAGGTCGGATGATGTTAGAGAGCTGATGAGGAAGCTGAACGTAGCTGTGGAGAAACTACTAAAACAAGGAAAAAGGACCATCATAGTGATAGATGGTCTGGATAAAGTATTAAAACAAACAAAGACAGAAAAGGTAGAGGACATGTTGAAATTGTTCAATCTCTCCACACTTATTGTCCCTAAGGATGTCCTTCCTGTCCATTTACTAAGTTGAATACTTGAGGTCAAGGTCATAGATAGGACTGATTTCAAAACCTATCCATATATTGTAGAGGCAAGATTTTTCAGCATATATTCTTAATCGTCTTAATGAGAACTCAATTAAATCTCTCGATCATTGTTCAGAGGTCAAGGTCACAGATGGAACGTCTCAAAAATACTTGTATGCACTCTAGATGTTGCATTTTCAACAGAGATTTGTCATACTTTGTTTACTTGATCTTTATGATGTACAGTATAAAGAAACCTTATTGTTTTCCAAGATCATAATGTCACTGGAGTGACTTAGCCAGAATCTTTTGATCAGTAAATCAGCTTGTCAGATACAAAGTATTGTTCTTAAAAGTTGATTGTTCCAGTGTAAATGTTTCCTGAATTACATGTATATGACATCAAAGTATAAAAAGTATATAATAGAAGTTTTTAGTCACAAAAAGAAAATTATATTTGAAAATCCAATGCACAAACACTAATATACATGCTGATGTTTTACACTGTAGCACTTGTACTGGATTCCAAGTAACCTACCTCAGGGCACCGTAATTGTTGTAGCGACACCAAGCACTGACACCGAGACCATCAAGGAGCTCCATGACAACAGGCAGTACCAACTGGTTACCGTGACAACACTGTCAGAGGAAACCCAGAGAGAATTTTGTGTGGTAAGATTTCATCATTTACATGTGTTTTTGGTAAAAGTACAATATCTGTTGCTGTATTTTTATTCTACTTGTAAATTGTTGATATACATGTATAATGTGAACTGAGTACATAACACATGATAACATTTACATGTATGCATGTCATTCATATTTTTTCTGGAAAAACTTCCAGATGTGTAATAATTTGTGCAATTTTTGTCAGAAATTTTGTACTACCTCTTCCCCAACCAATTTTAACATCATCTGCTATGAAAATGCCCCTGTATCAAGAAACGTTAAAGGATCATCTACTGAGTTAGAGATTGGTTACAGATGTAACAACCCTTGTTTAACAAATGTTTCAAGATTTCTGAAGATTTATTTATGTCTTTGATTAATTGACTAAAGATGCTAGTTTAGATTTTCAGTATTTTAACACATTCCTGTTTTAAAATATGACAGCTTAATTTTATGTAAGCATTCTTACAGAAAACGTTACTGGAGAGTGGGAAGGAATTGTCACCGTCTCAGCTAGACAAAATAATCCTCGCTAAGCAGACAGAAAATCCTTTGTACTTGAAAATTGTTCTTAGTGTAAGTACACATATTAAATATATTATATTACTCACCTCGCGGGGTCTGCTTTGGTTCATTGATTGAGAATATTACCTATATGTACTTGTGTACTAGTTATAGCCTTTCAAGCTTCATTACATTGCAGGTTCTGACTAGCTTGAGAGTGTGTATGTTTATTAATAAGTACTTGTGCCAGGATTGAATGAGGGACGTACTGTCCCTTGTTCTGTATGGATACAAGTACATGATATTTGTGTATCCAGAGGGCGTAAGGGATGTACTGTCCCTTCTGCTGGGTTTAAACACGTTTAGCGTCGTAGCCACTTGCACCTTTTTTGTGCTATCTATATTACTCACATTCATATATATTTTGTAACTTATTACATTCGTACCACCCTTTGCTACAAAGTTTGAAGTTGGATTTAGCTGAACATGCTAAAGGTAAATCAAATTCACGTTCATATAATTATAACTTACCTATTATAGTACAGCCCTAAATGTAGTTTGAATCATTTTGTTTCCTATAGGAGCTGGTGGTGTTTGGGTATTTCAGGTTACTGGACAAGAAGATAGGCTCTCTTATCGAATGTAAAAGGTAATTTTATTTTTTATTAAATGATCAGGAATTATTGCCGATTTTGCTTATTTCTGATTGGTGGAGACGCTGTTTGATAGAGTGTACCTCAGAGTGAGTTGACCGCTAACGCTCCAAAGCGGTCTACTCTGGATTAGCGCGTGCGTTGATTTTTGTAGTGTTGGATCTTTGACTTCGCGTATCATTGCAATGCAAATGTAAATAAAATCCTGATAATTTAATAAAGCAGTTATTGACTTTTGATTTCGGTCTACTCGTGACTATACAGACCAGGTCAGGCATTGGTTAACCACGGCCTTCGGCCTCAGTCAACCAATACCTGACCAGGTCTGTATAGTCACCAATAGACCTCATCAAAAGTCAATAATTGTATTAAGTACATGTATTACATAAACACATGTATCTACAACTTCACTAGCTTTTATTGGTCCGAATGAGTAGGAAACAAGGAGATGTCATATAGAAATCTGACTATTTAGATCAATTGAGGTTATAATGTACACACTGCATGTATACATAGAATCATTTGTGCTGTATTCACCTTCCCTCCTTTTGCGATCAGCTTCTTTAAACCACAAATGTTTATCTTTGTGAATTTGTATACCAAATGTATAACTCGATATTAGCATAGGATGATGAAAAATGTAGTAATGTACTGACTTATTTTCCAGTGTTGATGATTTGTGTAGTAACATACTGTCTTATTTTCAGTGTTGATGAGTTGTGTATGACTAATTTTCCAGTGTTGATGAGTTTTGTAGAAACATACTGTCTTATTTTCCAGTGTTGATGATTTGTGTATGATTTAGATTTCCAGTGTTGATGAGATGTGTATGAATTATTTTCCAGTGTTGATGAGTTGTGTAGTAATATACTGTCATATTTTCCAGCGTTGATGAGTTGTGTATGACTTATTTTCCAGTGTTGATGAGTTGTGTATGACTTATTTTCCAGTGTTGATGAGTTGTGTATGACTTATTTTCCAGCGTTGATGAGTTGTGTATGACTTATTTTCCAGTGTTGTTGAGTTGTGTATGACTTATTTTCCAGTGTTGATGAGTTGTGTATGACTTTTTTTCCAGTGTTGATGAGTTGTGTATTACTTTTTTTCCAGTGTTGATGAGTTGTGTATGACTTACATGCATTTTCCAGTGTTGATGAGTTGTGTTTGACTTATTTTCCAGTGTTGGTGAGTTGTGTATGAGTTATTTTCCAGTGTTGATGAGTTGTGTTTGACTTATTTTCCAGTGTTGATGAGTTGTGTATGACTTTTTTTTCAGTGTTGATGAGTTGTGTATGAGTTATTTTCCAGTGTTGATTAGTTGTGTATGACTTATTTTCCAGTGTTGATGAGTTGTGTATGACTTATTTTCCAGTGTTGATGAGTTGTGTATGACTTATTTTCCAGTGTTGATGAGTTGTGTATGACTTTTTTTTCAGTGTTGATGAGTTGTGTTTGACTTATTTTCCAGTGTTGATTAGTTGTGTATGATTTATTTTTCAGTGTTGATTAGTTGTGTATGATTTATTTTCCAGTGTTGATGAGTTGTGTATGACTTACATGCATTTTCCAGTGTTGATGAGTTGTGTATGACTTATTTTCCAGTGTTGATGAGTTGTTTATGACTTATTTCCAGTGTTGATGAGTTGTGTATGACTTTTTTTTCAGTGTTGAAGAGTTGTGTTTGACTTATTTTCCAGTGTTTATGAGTTGTGTATGACTTATTTTCCAGTGTTGATGAGTTGTGTATGACTTATTTTCCAGTGTTGATTAGTTGTGTATGACTTAATTTCTTTTGTTGATTAGTTGTGTATGAGTTATTTTGCAGTGTTGATGAGTTGTGTATGACTTATTTTCCAGCGTTGATGAGTTGTGTATGACTTATTTTCCAGTGTTGATGAGTTGTGTATGACTTATTTTCCAGTGTTGATGAGTTGTGTATGACTTATTTTCCAGTGTTGATGAGTTGTGTATGACTTATTTTCCAGTGTTGATGAGTTGTGTATGACTTATTTTCCAGCCTTGATGAGTTGTGTATGACTTATTTTCCAGTGTTGATGAGTTGTGTATGACTTATTTTCCAGTGTTGATGAGTTGTGTATGACTTATTTTCCAGTGTTGATGAGTTGTGTATGACTTATTTTCCAGTGTTGATGAGTTGTGTATGACTTATTTTCCAGTGTTGATTAGTTGTGTATGACTTATTTTCCAGTGTTGATTATTTGTGTATGACTTTTTTTTCAGTGTTGATGAGTTGTGTATGACTTATTTTCCAGTGTTGATGAGTTGTGTATGACTTACATGCATTTTCCAGTGTTGATGAGATGTGTATGACTTATTTTCCAGTGTTGATGAGTTGTGTATGACTTATTTTCCAGTGTTGATGATTTGTTTATGACTTATTTCCAGTGTTGATGAGTTGTGTATGACTTATTTTCCAGTGTTGATGAGTTGTGTATGACTTATTTTCCAGCGTTGATGAGTTGTGTATGACTTATTTTCCAGTGTTGATGAGTTGTGTATGACTTATTTTCCAGTGTTGATGGGTTGTGTATGACTTATTTTCCAGTGTTGATGAGTTGTGTTTGACTTATTTTCCAGTGTTGATGAGTTGTGTATGACTTATTTTCCAGTGTTGATTAGTTGTGTATGACTTATTTTCCAGTGTTGATTATTTGTGTATGACTTTTTTTTCAGTGTTGATGAGTTGTGTATGACTTATTTTCCAGCGTTGATGAGTTGTGTATGACTTATTTTCCAGTGTTGATGAGTTGTGTATGACTTATTTTCCAGTGTTGATGGGTTGTGTATGACTTATTTTCCAGTGTTGATGAGTTGTGTTTGACTTATTTTCCAGTGTTGATGAGTTGTTGATGACTTATTTTCCAGTGTTGATGAGTTGTGTATGACTTATTTTCCATTGTTGATTAGTTGTGTATGAGTTATTTTGCAGTGTTGATGAGTTGTGTATGACTTATTTTCCAGTGTTGATGAGTTGTGTATGACTTATTTTCCAGTGTTGATGAGTTGTGTATGACTTTTTTTCCAGTGTTGATGAGTTGTGTTTGACTTATTTTCCAGTGTTGATGAGTTGTGTATGACTTATTTTCCAGTGTTGATGAGTTGTGTATGACTTATTTTCCAGTGTTGATTAGTTGTGTATGACTTAATTTCTTTTGTTGATTAGTTGTGTATGAGTTATTTTGCAGTGTTGATGAGTTGTGTATGACTTATTTTCCAGCGTTGATGAGTTGTGTATGACTTATTTTCCAGTGTTGATGAGTTGTGTATGACTTATTTTCCAGCGTTGATGAGTTGTGTATGACTTATTTTCCAGTGTTGATGAGTTGTGTATGACTTATTTTCCAGTGTTGATGAGTTGTGTATGACTTATTTTCCAGTGTTGATTAGTTGTGTATGACTTAATTTCTTTTGTTGATTAGTTGTGTATGAGTTATTTTGCAGTGTTGATGAGTTGTGTATGACTTATTTTCCAGCGTTGATGAGTTGTGTATGACTTATTTTCCAGTGTTGATGAGTTGTGTATGACTTATTTTCCAGTGTTGATGAGTTGTGTATGACTTATTTTCCAGTGTTGATGAGTTGTGTATGACTTATTTCCAGTGTTGATGAGTTGTGTATGACTTATTTTCCAGACCTTGATGAGTTGTGTATGACTTATTTTCCAGTGTTGATGAGTTGTTGTATGACTTAATTTCCAGTGTTGATGAGTGTGTATGACTTATTTTCCAGTGTTGATGAGTTGTGTATGACTTATTTTCCAGTGTTGATGAGTTGTGTATGACTTATTTTCCAGTGTTGATTAGTTGTGTATGACTTATTTTCCAGTGTTGATTATTTGTGTATGACTTTTTTTTCAGTGTTGATGAGTTGTGTATGACTTATTTTCCAGTGTTGATGAGTTTGTGTATGACTTACATGCATTTCCAGTGTTGAGATGTGTATGACTTATTTTCCAGTGTTGATGAGTTGTGTATGACTTATTTTCCAGTGTTGATGAGTTGTTTATGACTTATTTTCCAGTGTTGATGAGTTGTGTATGACTTTTTTCAGTGTTGATGAGTTGTGTTGTTCTTTTTTCCAGTGTTGATGAGTTGTGTATGACTTATTTTCCAGTGTTGATGAGTTGTGTATGACTTATTTTCCAGTGTTGATGAGTTGTGTATGACTTATTTTCCAGTGTTGATGAGTTGTGTATGACTTATTTTCCAGTGTTGATGAGTTGTGTATGACTTTTTTCCAGTGTTGATGAGTTGTGTATGACTTATTTTCAGTGTTGATGAGTTGTGTATGACTTATTTTCAGTGTTGATGAGTTGTGTATGACTTATTTTCAGTGTTGATGAGTTGTGTATGACTTATTTTCCAGTTGTTGATAGTTGTGTATGACTTATTTTCAGTGTTGATAGTTTGTATGACTTATTTTCCAGTGTTGATGAGTTGTGTATGACTTATTTCCAGTGTTGATGAGTTGTGTATAACTTATTTTCCAGTGTTGATGAGTTGTGTATGACTTTTTTTTCTAGTGTTAATGAGTTGTGTATAACTTATTTTCCAGTGTTGATAAGTTTTGTATGACTTTTTTTTCAGTGTTGATGAGTTGTGTATGACTTATTTTCAGTGTTGATGAGTTGTGTATGACTTATTTTCAGTGTTGATGAGTTGTGTATGACTTATTTTCCAGTGTTGATGAGTTGTGTATGACTTATTTTCAGTGTTGATGAGTTGTTATGACTTATTTCCAGTGTTGATGAGTTGTGTATGACTTTTTTTCAGTGTTGATGAGTTGTATTTGACTTATTTTCCAGTGTTGATGAGTTGTGTTTGACTTATTTTCCAGTGTTGATGAGTTGTGTATGACTTATTTTCCAGCGTTGATGAGTTGTGTATGACTTATTTTCCAGTGTTGATGAGTTGTGTATGACTTATTTTCCAGTGTTGATGAGTTGTGTATGACTTTTTTTCCAGTGTTGATGAGTTGTGTTTGACTTATTTTCCAGTGTTGATGAGTTGTTTATGACTTATTTTCCAGTGTTGATGAGTTGTGTATGACTTATTTTCCAGTGTTGATTAGTTGTGTATGACTTATTTTCCATTGTTGATTAGTTGTGTATGAGTTATTTTGCAGTGTTGATGAGTTGTGTATGACTTATTTTCCAGCATTGATGAGTTGTGTATGACTTATTTTCCAGTGTTGATGAGTTGTGTATGACTTATTTTCCAGCGTTGATGAGTTGTGTATGACTTATTTTCCAGTGTTGATGAGTTGTGTATGACTTATTTTCCAGTGTTGATTAGTTGTGTATGACTTCTATTCTAGCGCTGATGAGTTGTGTATGATTTATTTTCCAGTGTTAATGAGTTGTGTAGTAATGTACTACAGAGACTAGAGGATGATTACAATGTAAAGGAACATCCAGGAAACATTGTAGAGCAGGTATTTTACTGATATTTATTAATGAAGCTTTTGTACATAAAATTTGATACTAATTTAGGCATACCATAAGGCCTGAAAACGATGTATTTCCTTTAAAATTTCTATTGATTCTCTTTTGAGCTATATGCCTCAAAACTTATCATGCCCCCGGAATCAAAGATTTACTGTTTATCTGTTTGTCCGAAAAACTTAAACATTGGGCATAACTTTTGAATGGAAGGTGATAGAGCTTTTATATTTCACATGTGTATTCCTTGTGACAAGACCTTTCCATTGATACCAAAAAATTTTTAACCCAGTTACCCTGACCTTGACCTTTCACATATTTAATAGAAAATGGTGTTTATACTAACAAAGATGCCACCGGGGGCATTCATGTTTCACAGATACAGGCTTTATTCTCGTAACTTTCTGATTTGCAGAATCATGATTCATTATTGTTTAAGCAAAATAAATTTCATATATAAAATGGGTTTTTTATGCCCCCACCATGTAATGGCTTAGATTTTGGTGTCAATAGGTCAAAGGTCAAGATCGCTGGTAGGAAAAATACACCAAGAAATAGTGGTTTTCAAATTGTACCTTTCCATACTAAAATTAGATAAATACTTACTAATTAGGAGGGAAGGAAGCCTATTGATTTTGGGCATTAAGAGTTTGCTTTGTCTGTTTGTCCTTCTGTCACACTTTCAGTTTTCAGATAGTAATTCAAGAACTTTACCGAATCAAACCAAATTTGGATGCTTACATTATCAGGATTTGAAGAAACCTTATAAAGTATCGGTTTTGAAGTCAATAGGTCAAGGCACTGTTAGGAGAAAGGAAAAAATCTTCAAACTATTTGTTTCCAGATGATAACTTTTGAAGAACTATTTCACATATCCAAACCAAATTGGTTATGTGGTTACTTGAGAAGAGATTAAGAAGCCTATTGATCTAATGGTCAAAGGTTAAGGTAATTGTCTGGAGATATTGACTTCAAATATGCATTTCAGATATCTCAACAACTCTATCACGTAGTCAAACCAATTTATGATATATGAATGGTGAACTGGAGGGTAAAACATACTGATTTTAGGGTCAATAGGTCAAGGTAGCTTTTTCCTTTCACTGATTGCTGTTGTGAGAGTCAAACTGTTACAGCAGGGTCAATGTATGTTGTACAAACATTTTGTTTAGTTTATCATGCTCAATGACAGAAGTTCAATCTAAAGATTAAATCACAATATTGGAGAAAATTTTCAGTTTTAGAGAATTTTGTTATCATTTAATTTCCATTGTCATTTTCAAGAAACGAAGATTCTGATTGGCTGAGAAATTTTGTTGATACATCGATCAACACAATTTTTCATGGAAGTCTATTTATAGCACTATTTTTAGAACCGGGGGTTCCCTCAAACACGAATGAAGTCGTCGCTGAAAATACAATTTGTTGATGTTTGCTTATCATTTCAAGGGTACCATTTCTTTTCTACTTACTCAAAAATTAACAGTGCATGTAGAATTTGCTCAAACTGGTCCTTATTCCAAAGATATAGAGAGACGATCGTTCGCTGTTTGAATCATGGCGGCTGCCATAACTTGTTTTGGCAGACATATCACTGCGAAACCCTCCGACTTACGAAATATAGTGCGGTGATTGATTGTTTTTAGATCCAAGAATTCATAAACAGATAATAATTAAATGATAAGAAATGAATCTTATATTTTTTCTGTTGATGCAGGTATCACCCGAAAAATTGGACAGAAAACTTTTGCATCAACGCGCTACGCGCATTGATGCAGTTTTCTGTCCAATTTTTTGTGTGATACCTGCATCAACAGAAAAAAATATAAGATTCATTTCTTAAATGAACGGAAAAACAAGGACAATTGATAAGTTAGAATTTTTATGGGGCTTCATACGTGCACATCCTTTGCCCACTTTTCTCTCATGAAAAACATTTATTATATAACCTTTTTTAGTCCATTCTCATTGGCTGAGTGCTGCCACAAGACAAGTCATTATCACATCATATTGACCTGGAAGGGCTATTTCATTAGATAACACTACTGCGAAAACTCTTGTTTCTGGTTTACCATTGAATATCGAAAATGCGTGAAAATTAAAGCTGTGACATCAATAACATCATTGTTTAAACAGCATCAAGGACTCTGAAGCTGAGTTATAAAATCTTTGAATTTCAAACCAATTTAAGAATTAGAACAGATTTTGAGTCTGAAATCATCTTCATTTGATTCATTGAATGATTACTATTACATTAAGCATAATTTAGCTGCAAATTATGCTTTTATTAGTCCCCTACCGGCAACACTGAAGGGGACGTCTTAGTTTTTGAGTCTTGATTCAGAAATATTTTGAAAGAAAAGTATCAATGTTGGCCATTTTTTGAAAAGATATATTCACAAATACTGATGAAGTTCACTTTACAATAAAACAATCATGGACTTTTCACTCGGAGAATATTGTGTGATATTTCCTTAATTTGAAAATATCACACCATATTCACCTCGTAAAAAGTCCATAATTGTATATTATTTAGAATATTTTACTTGTCATATACACTAATTATGGAAAATAATCTGAGGGCAAATGTTAAAAATGTTTCAGGTGATGTGTACAATATGTCTATCCAGACAGGGTATGTCAGAGGTAGAGCTAGTGGACATGTTCTCTATACCCTCACATCTCTGGTCACCTTTATACTTTGCCATAGAGAAATACTTCATCAGCCAATCAGGATGTATACAGTAAGTTACCATGGTAACCAGGTGATGTATACAATGTGTCTGTCCAGACAGGGTATGTCAGAGGTAGAGCTAGTGGACATGTTCTCTATACCCTCACATCTCTGGTCACCTTTATACTTTGCCATAGAGAAATACTTCATCAGCCAATCAGGATGTATACAGTAAGTTACCATGGTAACCAGGTGATGTATACAATGTGTCTGTCCAGACAGGGTATGTCAGAGGTAGAGCTAGTGGACATGTTCTCTATACCCTCACATCTCTGGTCACCTTTATACTTTGCCATAGAGAAATACTTCATCAGCCAATCAGGATGTATACAGTAAGTTACCATGGTAACCAGGTGATGTATACAATGTGTCTGTCCAGACAGGGTATGTCAGAGGTAGAGCTAGTGGACATGTTCTCTATACCCTCACATCTCTGGTCACCTTTATACTTTGCCATAGAGAAATACTTCATCAGCCAATCAGGATGTATACAGTAAGTTACCATGGTAACCAGGTGATGTGTACAATGTGTCTGTCCAGACAGGGTATGTCAGAGGTAGAGCTAGTGGACATGTTCTCTATACCCTCACATCTCTGGTCACCTTTATACTTTGCCATAGAGAAATACTTCATCAGCCAATCAGGATGTATACAGTAAGTTACCATGGTAACCAGGTGATGTGTACAATGTGTCTGTCCAGACAGGGTATATCAGAGGTAGAGCTAGTGGACATGTTCTCTATACCCTCACATCTCTGGTCACCTTTATACTTTGCCATAGAGAAATACTTCATCAGCCAATCAGGATGTATACAGTAAGTTACCATGGTAACCAGGTGATGTATACAATGTGTCTGTCCAGACAGGGTATGTCAGAGGTAGAGCTGGTGGACATGTTCTCTATACCCTCACATCTCTGGTCACCTTTAAACTTTGCCATAGAGAAATACTTCATCAGCCAATCAGGATGTATACAGTAAGTTACCATGGTAACCAGGTGATGTGTCTGTATGTCTGTCCAGACAGGGTATGTCAAAGGTAGAGCTAGTGGACATGTTCTCTATACCCTCACATCTCTGGTCACCTTTATACTTTGCCATAGAGAAATACTTCATCAGCCAATCAGGATGTATACAGTAAGTTACCATGGTAACCAGGTGATGTGTCTGTATGTCTGTCCAGACAGGGTATGTCAGAGGTAGAGTTAATGGACATGTTCTCTATACCCTCACATCTCTGGTCACCTTTATACTTTGCCATAGAGAAATACTTCATCAGCCAATCAGGATGTATACAGTAAGTTACCATGGTAACCAGGTGATCTGTATGTCTGTCAAGACAGAGCAAGCAAGTATGTCTAACTCCACTTTGCATTTTGAGGTCCACAGACTCTGATATTGATTTGTTCATAAGATAGCATCTTAGCCAATCAGAGAGGATGTAAATCGACAAAAATCCTGGATTATTTATAAAGAACGTATTCTTGTTTTCTGCCTTTATGATGATATTGAGGCCTTGGCTACCATGAGAATGTTTATTTAACTTTATATAAATTTCTGTTCATTTACTTTACTTGAGGGTACTCAAATTTTCTTTTGATACTTTTAAGCTCACCACGACGAAGTTGAGTGAGCTTATGCTATAACCCCGCGCGTCCGTGTCCATGTCCCCGTCCCCGTCTGGTTAAGAAGTTTGGGGTAGCTCAGTATTTGGCAAAGAACTGATGCTACAGTAACCAAACTTGCACAAATGATTCATCTTTAGATGCTGAGGTGAACCCATGCATCAGATGCTGCATCTGACCTACATTTTCTGCTTGAGTGACTTGGTTAAGAATTTGGGGTAGCTCAGAGTGGCTTGGTTAAGAAGTTTGGGGTAGCTCAGTATCTGACAAAGTACTGATGCCACAGTAACCAAACTTGCACAAGTGATTCATCTTGGGATGCCGAGATGGACCCATGCATCGGATGCAGCATCTGACCTACTTTTTCCACATGAGTGATTTTGCTTTTAAAAGCCAATATTGAGCAAAGTATTGGTGCTACATGTACCAAACTTGAATATTGGATGTATCTTTGATGAAACTTTCATAAAATGACCTTGACCTACTTTTTCTGCTTGAGTGATTTTGCCTTTAAAAGCCAATATTGAGCAAAGTATAAGTGCTACATTTACCAAACTTGCATATTGGATGTATCTTTGATCAAACTTTCATAAAAAGACCTTGGCCTACTTTTTCCTCTTGAATGATTTTGGCTTTAAAGGGCAGTATACATGTACTTATATGTTTGAATTGAATTTTGCTGCCACAAGGTGAGCTTCGTAATCTGTGATTACCTATGTTTATCAGATTTGGATTTAGAGAATTCAAAGAGGCAGTGGAAGGAAAATACTTGAATGACAAAAATGATAAAAGGTGAGTGAAAGTTACCTGGAAAAATAGATTAATACCTCAATTTATCTATCATAAATGTACTAACACAGTTATTGCTAAGGTCATATTTATTAAAAAAAACATCATATCTTGATTATCCTCCATGTTTTTAAAAGATATATTCCTTTGTGATTTTGACCTTTCTCTAAACATGCTAAATACATAATGAGTAAATCCTAATAAGGAAGCTGATAAAAAAAAGGGCTGTATTTAGCCCTGAATTTTGTGCGGTGTTTCTTCCACATGATGATTTGTATGCAGAAAAAAGTTTATCATTATTAAATATGATGTATTTGAAGACTTTTTATATGTTTTACATTTCGATGAAGTACTCCTAGGATTCTAAAGTTAAGGTAATGAAAATTTCACCCATCATAATGTGTTCAGCATTGGGTTCGCCTTCGCTATGTGTTCACTTAATGTCACAGGTAATTGAAATTTGACCTCCTAATTTGCATATACATGTATTATACTGTAAGTTACATATTAGGTTATCTGGGTCGCTAATTATTTTTGTGAAGAGTTCCTGTCCTTGAATGTTACATGAAAGATATGTCCCATGATGGCTAGGGGCAAGTCATTCATGTTACAGATTTTTATTTGAAATCCCAGCTTCGAATTTCATTTTATGAAATGACAATTTTGTTTTCTTTTTCATGTTTATCATGATTTATGTTCACCATTTCAGGCAGCTTTACTTACAGCACATTGCAGATTACTTTGAAAAACAAAAACAGGTAAAATATTTACAATTTCTCAACATTATATCATCTTATTGTGAGAACTTCTTTTTTTCCACCATATTACACCAAAAAAATAAGGAAACTTGTAAATTATATGTTTATATGACCCCAATTTCCCAAATTAAATTGTGCTTTAAGTTTGCCTACTATATGTATCTTTATTTTGGCCCAAAGAAGATGAATGTATAGTTTCAAAAGACTATTTTTCAGTTCTCAAACTGTTTTTGAAACTTTATCAATTATACTTGAATTAAATGTTTTTGCTTAATTATTTTTCATTTATGTATTGATACTTTTCATTGCCCAATTATAATACCTGTAATATAGATTTATTACCTGTAATATAGATTTGTTACCTGTAATAAAGATTTGTTACCTGTAATATAGATTTATTACCTGTAATATAGATTTGTTACCTGTAATAAAGATTTGTTACCTGTAATGTAGATTTGTTACCTGTAATATAGATTTGTTACCTAATTAGCTCGCCGGGACGAATGTCCGGAGAGCTATTGTCATACCCCCGGTGTCGGCGTCTGCGTCTGCGTTGGCGTCTGCGTGCACAAAAACTTTAACCTTGCTTATAACTTTTAAACCAATACAGATTGGGCTTTCATATTTCACATGTGCATTCCTTGTGACAAGACCTTTCCATGGATACCAAAATTTTTGACCTTGTGACCTTGACCTTGGAGATTGACCTACTTTTGAAAAACTTTAACCTTGGCCATATTTTTTGAATGGTAAGTGATAGGGCTTTGATATTTCACATGTGTATTCCTTGTGACAAGACGTTTCCATGGATACCAAAATTTTTGACCTTGTGACCTTGACCTTGGAGATGATTGACCTACTTTTGAAAAACTTTAACCTTGGCCATATTTTTTGAATGGTAAGTGATAGGGCTTTGATATTTCACATGTGTATTCCTTGTGACAAGACGTTTCCATGGATACCAAAATTTTTGACCTTGTGACCTTGACCTTGGAGATGATTGACCTACTTTTGAAAAACTTTAACCTTGGCCATATTTTTTGAATGGTAAGTGATAGGGCTTTGATATTTCACATGTGTATTCCTTGTGACAAGACGTTTCCATGGATACCAAAATTTTTGACCTTGTGACCTTGACCTTGGAGATGATTGACCTACTTTTGAAAAACTTTAACCTTGGCCATATTTTTTGAATGGTAAGTGATAGGGCTTTGATATTTCACATGTGCATTCCTTGTGATAAGACCTTTTTTATTGTTGTTGTTGCAATTTACATATGGTTGCCACCGGCGAGCTATGTTGTCATTCTGACAAGTCTGGTTGTGGATTTGCTCTTTGGTCAAAGCAAAATGCTATACAATTAGATTTGTGTGATATTGTAAAAAAAACATACCTTGTGTACATGAATCTTGGTTTTACATTGATATGTATAATTAAAAGGTTATAATAATTGAACATTGTCAATAACAGAATGGGGAAAAAAACTGATCTTGTGTATTTTCAACAAAAGCATGTGATTTATTTCCAAATTTATGGAATTCTGAATTCCCATAATATTAAAATAAAAGTTGTAGATATCACAGAATGAACAGTAACATCCCAGCTGTAATGGCCTCTTGTTACTTTATAGAAACTTCCAGTTTTGTATAGAAGGAACATAGCTCTGAAGCGAGTGTGTCACGAGTTACCATGGGCCTACCTCAAGCTGAACAATGTTGAAGGACTCAAATCAGCGTTGACAAATTTATCGGTCTTCACGCTACTAAATGAGTAAGTCTTTTTTTGTAATAGCCCATTCCAAGTTTTGTTTTGACCTTATCTCTAGAATGGAAACGTACCTAAAATCCCATCAATTGATATCATTTGATGGAGTCGTGCTTATTCTATCATGCTTATGTCTGCATGGAAAGATTTGTTCATTTCAATAAAGATGGAATTATAATTCTTTTAAATTTTTGATAGTTATATGGAGCATTTCTCATGAATTTATTTTGATGAAAATTCTAGGACCTCAGGGATCTCATATCCCTATTGGCCTATATAGTAATTACATGTATCTTTACTTCTCCGTCATTTAAAGAAATCTGAAGGTTGACTCATATCGGTATAAGATTTATGTATATGTATTTGAATAATCTTCAGTTGATATATATGTTATATACATGTAATATAATATTCATGTATTGTATTTTTTGACTATTTTCAAAAACTAGTGATTGCAAATCTCACCTAAACCATCTATGGAGGGAAACTGAATGTCCTTGGGAAGACATAGCTGACCTTTACCTCAAGGCCGTTGACCTGAGGGTCGCTGACTTCTATCTTTATGTAAAATCAGTTGGATTACTGAGTCAGAACTGCCCTGGACTCATGGTAAGGCAATATTCTTCTGTCATACTGTTTTCTTTTGTAATCACGACAGACATGTATTCACAACACATTTAATGGAATGTTTGATTGCACATTGCATGAATTTCAATTTATATATTCATTGACACATCTGCAATTGCATCATGCAAAGCTACTTTAATTGCCCATTTTTTTTATTATTTTTACATAAACTACGAAAAATGATGAACTCAGAATGCTCTGTCTTTGGGTTTGCAGATGAATATGAATATCAAAAGACTTATATAACCTTATTCCTCTTCAAAAGAATCATGGAAACAAAATGTTGGAGGGGGAAGTATTAAAGCCAAACATTTATAAATAATTCCCATTCATTCCTTACCTCTTACAGCAGTTGTGTCTTGACAATTCAGAATTCATTTAAGACATGTACATCAACAACAGAGACAGGTTCAATAGCTCTCTATTAGTTGATGTTGCATCCTTCAGTAAGCACTGTGATTCCAATCACAACTTCATGTCAAATTGAGCTACTCTCTTTTGAAAATTAAAAATAAACTATACACAGCCAATTGTGCCTCACATGAAATTCGATGAAAAGAGCACCATGTGAGTTTCACATGAATGTTCATGTAAATTTCATGAAATTTCACATGTAAGATTAATGTGATAAATATTTTATGTAATCAATTAACTTCACATGAATTTTTCTGTGTAACTCTAATGCGAAATTGAGTTTATATTGTTTATATGTCAGAATTATACTGTTATATGTATAATTGTTATATGTTATATATTGTTATATGTCAGAAACTTCACATGAATTTCATGTAAAAAAATTCATGTAAATTTCATATTCATGCTCGTTTCACTTAAATTTCATGTGAACTTGTATGTAAAATTTATGTAAATTTCACATGAATTTCATATGAGGCACAATGGACTGTGTAGTTTGAAATGTGGCACTTTATCCAAACATTTGTCTTTTCAATTTGGCCGTGCTGCAGTATCCCGATTGACTTGAAAACATCAAAGCAAAATTAGCGTATAAAAGTCAACACCTAAAGAGCAAGATATCACTTATTTCACTTTTGCAACATTTTGATTATTGAATTTTAATTTTGTATGTATACTATACATTTGTAATATATAATGCATAAAATGTATATAATGTTAGTTATACTTGTATATGAAATAAGTGTTGCATTGTCATGGGATACCCAAGCTGTTCCTTTCTAAAATAAAGTTTTCTCTGAACTTATGTACACTTTATAAAAAGATATCTTATTCTGCTTTTGGCTTTTGAAGCCCATGTACATGTATATAGATATACATGTAGTCTAATTTTGAGTATTTTCTGCATGTTTTTTTTTTCATGCAGAAATAAGTTAGAATGGTTAATGAATTTATTAAATATATAGCCATTATCCCCATTATATCTATTTAATGTGTCAACCATTGTAATTTATCACTTATTATATTGAATAAAAACATCAACCACAATGATTGTAATTCATTTCTGCATGAAAACACACAATAAGACATTTATTCTATGAACATGATGAATTATCTCTAGTGAAGAGAAAATAAAGACTGAATGGAATTGAATGCTGTATTTAAATAAAATATGCTTACGTATATCTGTATTTGTGAAACTATTTTTAGCTCACCTCGACGAAGTTGAGTGAGCTTATGCTATAACCCCACGCGTCCGCGTCCGCGTCCGGTTAAGAAGTTTGGGGTAGCTCAGTATCTGACAAAGTACTAATGCTACAGTAACCAAACTTGCACAAGTGATTCATCTTTGGATGCTGAGGTGAACCCATGCATCATATGCAGCATCTGACCTACATTTTCCGCTTGAGTGACTTGGTTAAGAAGTTTGGGGTAGCTCAGTATCTGACAAAGTACTAATGCTACAGTAACCAAACTTGCACAAGTGATTCATCTTTGGATGCTGAGGTGAAACCATGCATCATATGCAGCATCTGACCTACATTTTCCGCTTGAGTGACTTGGTTAAGAAGTTTGGGGTAGCTCAGTATCTGACAAAGTACTGAGGCTACAGTAACCAAACTTGCACAAGTGATTCATCTTTGGATGCTGAGGTGAACCCATGCATCGTATGCAGCATCTGACCTACATTTTCCGCTTGAGTGATTTGGATAAGAAGTTTGGGGTAGCTCAGTATCTGACAAAGTACTAATGCTGCAGTAACCAAACTTGCAAAAGTGATTCATCTTTGGATGCCGAGATGGACCCATGCATCGGATGCAGCATCTGACCTACTTGTTCCACTTGAGTGATTTCGCTTTTAAGAGCCAGTATTGAGCAAAGTATAAGTGCTACATGTACCAAACTTGAATATCGGATGTATCTTTGATCAAACTTTCATAAAATGACCTTGACCTACTTTTTCTGCTTGAGTGATTTTGCCTTTAAAAGCCAATATTGAGCAAAGTATAAGTGCTAGATGTTCCAAACTTGCATATTAGATGTATCTTTGATCAAACTTTCATAAAATGACCTCGACCTACTTTTTCCGCTTGAGTGATTTTGCCTTTAAAAGCCAATATTGAGCAAAGTATAAGTGCTACATGTAACAAACTTGCATATTGGATGTATCTTTCATCAAACTTTCATAAAATGACCTTGAACTACTTTTTCCGCTTGAGTGATTTTGCCTTTAAAAGCCAATATTGCGCAAAGTATAAGTGCTAGATGTTCCAAACTTGCATATTAGATGTATCTTTGATCAAACTTTCATAAAATGACCTCGACCTACTTTTTCCGCTTGAGTGATTTTGCCTTTTAAAGCCAATATTGAGCAAAGTATAAGTGATACATGTACCAAACTTGCATATTGGATGTATCTTTGATCAATCTTTCATAAAATGACCTTGACCTACTTTTTCCGCTTGAGTGATTTTGCTCTATAAAGCCAATATTGAGCAAAGTATAACTGCTACATGTACCAAACTTGCATATTGGATGTATCTTTGATCAAACTTTCATAAAATGACCTTGACCTACTTTTTCTGCTTGAGTGGTTTTGCCTTTAAAAGCCAATATACATGTACTAAGAAATATGTTTGAATTGAATTTTGCTGTCACGAGGTGAGCTTCGTAATCTGTGATTACCTATGTTTATCTCAGACGGAAAATAAGTTGCTCTAAAATAGATCAGAAATGTTTTCTTATCTTTCACAAATACCATATAACCAGAAATTTTCGCGAGAAACTAATTTTCGCTATATTCGCAAGTGATTTTGAATCGCGAAAATTTATTTTTGCGAAAAATTGTGTTTGATAAGGTATATCATAAATTGTTATATCCTTTACATTTGTTAATATTGTACATGTGTCATTCTTCACTTTTCCTGATTAAACGTAATGTGGAGTGAATTGAGTGTATTCCTATGATAGAACTAACTAAAACTTCAATAATGAAAGATACAAAACAGTAACATCATATGAACATATTTGTTTGTAATTTAGAAATCGTGAAAAATTGTACTCGCGAAAATAAAGACACCCTATTTTGCCATATAATCGCGAAATTTGATATTCGCGAAAATTTCTGGCTATACGGTAGCTTTCCTCATTTTCTGAACTTCATAATGTTTGTAACATGAAATCAATGTAACATGTAAAGTCGTCTTTCTCTATACATTTACGTGTAGGTTCTTCCTGATCTGATCAATATCAAGGACTTTGTGGATAACTCGGGCAGTTTTGATGCTACAGAAAAGATTTGTTTAAAGAAAATGGAACTAGTGGTAAGTTCTTTTACTTAAAAAAAAAATATCAATTAAATATGGCCGCCAAGGGCTCTGAGTGGCTTACACTTTTTCGACTTCTTCTCTGCAACTGCTGCACAGAATTTCACACATTTGTAACATCTGCACAGAATTTCATGAAGCCTTACAGGAAGCAAGTATGCAAGGTCCTCTATCAAGTTTGTGCTTTTCAAGCTGATCGGTCGACAAACATGGCCAAAAGTGGCTCTTATGGTCTGAAACATTTTTTACTTCTCCTCTGTCACTGCTGCACAGAATTTAATGAACCTTTCAGGAAGCAAGTACTTGAGGTCATCTACCAAATTAGCCATTCTCAGCCCTTCGTCTTCAACTCAAGTGAGCGATGTGGCCCCCTTGGGCCTTTTCTTCACTGTTTTCTATAGAAATTGATGACGTCATATTTACTTTACATCAGATATCGACACAAAGTGGAAATAACTCTGTACATGTATTTAAAAAAGTCCATATTGATTTGGGAGTCGATAGATCATGGTCACTGTTATAGAAAAATTGACTTCACATACATGTATAAGGTTTTTGTGTGATTAACAACCCTTTCACCCATTTCAACAGCCTGTAGCATGTAGTATGTTTTTGGGTTGCACGATCACTATAATATGGTAGGTTAACATTTAAAGATTATAAAATTATCAACGAAGAAATAAATATGAACATTTACGTTACATACATGTCATGCATACATGTACTTTAAAGGAGGGCTTAGCAAAGACTAAGTGGAAGGATGAGTTGGCAGTGGAGGCAGCACAGTATGATTTAGCTTGTTTATATTCATCGAGAGGAATGCACAATAAGGCTGAAAAACTTCACAGGCAGGTGCTAGAAAAACGGGAAAGGTAAGAATATTGATACAAAGGATGAAATGAAATGAATTCCAGAAATGTATCTGCTACTTTCTGTAGTATAATGTATTCTCTTTTCAATGTTTTGTGAAGTCGTGTGAAGAATTCAGTGGAAGCCAATAGTGAAGAAAGAGAAATGCTGGGTAATTCTTACCACGGACTCGGTGTCGTTAATATGCATCTTACCAAATATGATGAGGTATGTCACATTTTATACCCTTTAGGTAAAGCTGGAAAAGATCATCTTATTATTTTTTTCAGACTTTTGACTGATCATATTCATGTATGTATAACTGGCTGAAAATGAAAATGCATAGTTGGTAATTCTTGCATGCAATATTTTGACACTTTGAAAAAAAATTGGAATTATTTTGGGTAAACTCAGGGGATGTCAACCTTGTCTCATTCAGTGAAACTTTGTAATCATAATGTAATAAAATATGCCATACTTTCAACAGTTTCCTTTTTTAGCTGAGTTGCAAAATTATGCTCTTAATTTGATGTGAGACAGTCAGGCGTCAACAATTGGTTTCTGGACTATAAGTCAAATACGTGCTAGAACAATGAAACTTCATACACTTACTCCCCATGAGTTAAGGATGATCCCTATTGATTTTGGGGTCAGAGGTCAAGGTCATAGGACTCTGATGATGAAAATCGTTTCTTGATCATATTAGAGTGTGTATTGCACCTTTTATTATCATAAAACTTGCCAGAAATGTTTCTCATGAGTCAAGAGTGACTCCTATTGATATTTAGGTCCAAAGGTCAAGGATTCAATGAAGATGGTTGAAGATGGTTTCTTGATCATATTAGAGTGTGTACTGCACCTACTGTCATTACCACTAGTTTAATTTGGACGAATTACAGACCATACACAATCCATTGAGTATTTACATTCCAGTTTTGCAACTCGGCACTTTGCGTCTTTGATGCATTTTGAGCTTACTTTTATGTACCTAAAAAAGTAGTATCTCAATTTTGTAGATGTATGATTTAATTGATAGTGTTACTTTAAGGCAGAAGAACTACTTCAAAAGTCCAAGGAGCTGATAGAGGATGTTAATCAGAGCTTCCTTTCTTCTTGTCACACAAATCTAGGGCTGCTGCAGCTCTACCAGGGAAATTACGATAAAAGTCTGGAGTACAGCCTGAAGGCCTTACAAGTCAGTAAAAATACATTATGTTATACAATATGAAATACAAAAATACAGCATGTTATACAATATGAAATTTAAAAATACAATATGACATATAAAAATACAATATGTTATACTATATGAAATGTAAAAACACAATGTTACACAATATGAAATATTAAAATACAATATATCATACAATATAAATTATAAAAAGATGATATGTTATACAATATGAAATATAGAAATAAAATATGTTATACAATATGAAATATATAAAAATACAATTTGTTATACAATATGAACTATAAAAATACAATATGTTATACAATATGAAATATTAAAATACAATATATTATACAATATGAAATATAAAAACAATATATTATACAATATTAAATGTGAACATACAATATGTTATACAATATGAAATATAAAAATAATATATTATACAATATTGAATGTGAAAATACAATATATCATACAATATGAAATATGAAAATACAATATGTTATGCAATATGAAATATAAAAATACAATATGTTATACAATACTGTAAATTGGTTTACTATCTAATCGTTTGTTTACGGATAGTTAAAGAAGTAATGAAAAGAAACACCTATGCATTTAATTTTGGCTGACATCTGAACAGGCAAAGGAGCTGTTAAGATAAGGCGTAAAATAAGCCCTGAAAATTGGAATTTTGAAAATTGGAATTTCAAGAACTTTTTTTTCTAAAATGTATACCTATACTGCATACCATCAGAATATGAAGTAATTCTTTATCTGTTTTGCATATTAATGCTAATTTTGGAGTCAAAGCTTCTCTTTTTCTCATAGAAATCAATAGAAAACGGAAAAGTTTTTTTGAACATTGTTCCCCCCGGATATACAGAAAGCCACTTTTACTGGAGATGTATATCAATGGTACAATTATTTTGGCAAAGTGGGGTTCTGTATCTCCGGGGGGGAACTCAACCCCATAGACGAAAAACCAAAAATGGAAAGGGGGGGTGCATTTTTTAAGAATCGACCTTTTCAACCATAAAATATAGCACATTTGACTATTTTTCCTCTTTAATCCGTCAAAAAATGTAACCTAAATATGACTGAATGAAACATACAAGAATTAGGAATGAAATAAGCAAGAATGGTGTTCATTTCTCCCCCAATGTGTATTTCGCGCTAATAGGCTTACATTGTAGCCATTGAATACAAAATGAGACCGTATTTTAAGTTCTGGATTGCATTATTTACCGATTAAAGGAGATGGAACGTTCAAAATCTATTCCTGATACACAATGTAGACAAATTTGATTTCTTTTAATTTATATTTATCCATTTTTGGTAAAATATTCTAAAATTTCTATGGTTTTTTGTCGATATTATCTGTTTTTCTATGCGTGCACCCCTACGTCTTTCGACCTTAATTTCAGAATCTTAAGATTTCTCTAACGAAATGTAAAACATGTAAAAGGTCTGCAAATACATTATATTTCAATAATGATTAATGTTTTTCTGTATACGATTCGCCATGGAGAAGAAATAAGTCACGAGATTTAGGGCTAAACAGGGCCGTTATCTTAACAGGTCCTTTTAGTTTTAGGGACTCTTGGATGACTAATTTACATAATGATGAAATAGTCATTTTTAACGAATTGACAAAATTGTTACTGACAAAAATAAAGCAATTTACAGTTTGTCATAAAACATGAAATGCAAAAATGTGAATTCTAATGCACTCTCTTTGCATTAGTCAACGCACATTTTGATTGGTTGAGCAATGAAAAAACTTCAAGGGGATTCTCATTTCACTGCAGTTTTGCTATGACGTCATATCTTCCCATGGAAATGTCATTAAAAGCAGACTTTTCCTAGCTTTAGAATAGGGCTACTGTACTGATGTTTTAAAAAAACTGACAGGTTATTGGTGAATCTCCTGTCAGAAATATCCGTTTTATTCAAACTCAGTTTCTGACAAGGGTTTCACCAATACCCTGTCACTTTTTGTAAAACACATGCATGGTAACCTTTAAATATATTATTCTTTTTTTCTTTCCAATGTACTGAACTAGTTCCCATGAAAATATGAAATATGTTTATTGTCATTCTATTTTTGATATTTTTATAGAGTTACAACATGTAGTTCCCATTTGGGACGGTATCTGATGTAAATGTACATTGTATTATGACTTATTGAGATTGCTAATATAAAAATGATATTTGAGGCATGTTTTACACTGGTTTCCATAGAATTGTATGATGTTACAAATAGTTTTTATTAGATACTGTCCCAAAGGGAAAGTAACATTGTATGACTAAAAGACTAGGACAACAGCCCCATACAAGTAGTATTATTAGTTATTAGGTTAGTAACTGACCGTATATGGAGATTTGTCAGGTTGATCAAGCCCATAGAAGGTGAGGCGAAGCTGAGCCTTCTATGGGCTTGATCAATCCGACAAATCTTTGTGCACGGTCAGTAAACCTAAAAAATGTTTCATTTTTTCGAGGACCAAATCCTCCATTTTTTGTTGCAGAAAATTGGCATTTCATGACTCCTTTTACTTGCCAATTCATTTATACGACAATGGTGGAATTGCTGATGGTCTATAGAAATTTAGACAGTGTGCAGGTGAAGCCTTTTACGCTCCCTAATTGGTTCGAACTAGTCCGTGTCAAAATAATGTTGTACATGTATATACAGTGTCAGGATACTATAAAATCGGACATTGTACATGTATATTAGATCGTTCAACTTAGTGTCTAGGGCTATACTAAAAAAGTAGTTATTTAAAGTTGAAAGCTACCATGCTTTTTTCCCCTTACCGATTACTTTGGTTTTGCCAAAGGTCCAATATTGTGCCATGTCCTCGACCTTGGGACCTCGCAAGTACATGTATCTATAGGCCAAGCATCCTTGAACGCTTTTAGACGCGTATTATCCATCTCCTAGATGTACATGTATCTCTGCATGTATTTGTTATCACATAAGAGAGTAGGCAGTAGTAGTACATGTATGTACATGTTTGATGGTCCATCTTTTACCGGTAGATTGAGGAGGAGCTGTACTTTGGACATCTACCTCTGTCCATATCTTACCTACTACTTAATATAGGACTGGCTTACAGGAAGCAGAACAAGTTAGACCTAGCCAGGAACTATTATCAGAGGTAAGACAGGAATGTTTGAAAAATTTATAAGTCATGTTATTGAACCCCTGAACCCAAATATTCCTTTAAATTAAACCCTTGAAGTACATTTACCTTGCATTAACTTTTTTTGATTGGGTATTGTATATATACATGTAGTATGTAATTAGGACATATTGATATACATTACAGATAAATATCAAGGATTATGCTTTTATTTTCTTGATGAAAAAAAAAATCTTATTGAGACTATGAATCTACAGAAGTAGACGTCTACTTGTAAAACGTAGTGTATAGTTAGATTTAGCAAGCTGGTTCTATTTTTAGATCTTTAGACATAAAGTTAAACACAATAGGAGAGATGCATCCAGATGTCTGTATCTCCTACATAAACCTGGCAGTACTAGAGGAGCTTGAAGGCGATAGTTCGGAGAAGGCCTTGGAATATTACGAGAAAGCCCTCAAAATCTACAGGGTGAGATATCTTGTCTAATTATCTATTAAGGGCCCAGCATATGGCATCTGCCCTACAGTAATTACTGAACCATCTGTTGGTCCATCAACATTGGCCATAAAAGTACTGCACCAGGAGAGCTAGCGTATGTGTTTCTTGTATCAAGACCTTTCTGTTTGTACCAGATTTTTTATCATGTGACTTTAATACTGACCTTTGACCTACATTTCAAAAAACTTAACATTGGCCATAAGTAGTGTACCATAAAAGCTAGGTTTCTTACACAGGCATATGTGTTCCTTGTATCAAGACCTTTCTATTGGTACCAAAATATTTTGTCATATGGCCTTGATCTTTGACCTAGATTTTTTAGAATAACATTAACATTCAGGTCATAAGTATTGTAACAGAAGAGCTAGGACTCTCTTTAGCCTTTGCCATAACTTTTAATGGTGAGTTACAGGGCTTTCATATTTCACATGATTGTGTATGCTCTATAAAAATGCTTATGATTCATTGATATGTAAATGTTTATATGTGTATAAACACAAATTGCTATCATTATTCAGCACTGTAAGGTACCGGACGTAGAAGTACATTATATACGATGCTGGGAGAACCAGATTAAAACCCTCATAGAGCTGGTACGCATGGAAGAGGCTCTGGAATCATTCGTCAAATTCTGTAAGACGCATGCATGATTTAATTTGTTTAGAACTTGACATAGAGTGATCTTTAGCTCACAGATATTTCTTTAATTCTAAAACAAGCTTTTTCCTTCTTATTTTTTGATTTTCAAGTAAGGTGGATTAGCATACAGAACAACCGCTCTATATGCTAGATTATATTTTTTTCAATTTGTCCTAGTATAATTGAGACTTTTGCACTAAGCACAGTTATAAGTAGGGCTGGGACGATACTCCGATTCATCGATGCTTCGCGATATTTTATTTCGCAATCCAAGTATCGATACACCCCGTCGATACCTAAGTTAAAATTAACATAAAAAAATATGTTTGAATTTTCCGGATTTTCAAGTTCTCAAGTTGAAATCCAACTTCCTTAGTTTACATATAGATATAAACTGTTCAGTGCTTAGGAAGGCCACGCACCCTGCAACATAGTCCCATTCTGATAAAAAATGGCCCATAAAATCGGCAACTCGCTGCACCCTGGTGCGCATTATTCTACATTGTCCATGTTTGGTTTTCAAATCTATCTAAAAGTTCTGTATTTGTATTTATGTTGTAACGTATATCTATACCAGTAGCAGTAACATGTGGATCACAGCATACTGTACATAGCCAGTTGTTCCGCTCACCTGAAAGATATTTTGCTATAATGATACAATATTGTTTTTTCTCCGACATTCTTTTTTATCCTCGTTCTGCGCCTGAGATTTAAATCTCCAATGTCCACTTATGTATCCTATCGACGTAAAGGTACTTGTGTATGCGTTCGTCCATAAAATTATTATGTCATTTTAAGTGGTCAGTCAATGGGTTCAGATTGAAGTAATAAAATTTGTACAGAAATGTTCAATTGCATTCAATCCCCCCCCTCCATTCCCTAATTTCAACAAGATGCCCATACTTGGACATGAAAAATACAGGATGGCTGAAAGTTTGATCTTGGCTGTTATGTGATACAATGTAAATTATTCATTGGAAATGGTAAAATTGGGAATTTCACAACAAAAAATGTGCTAACATCTGATGTATTATACATACATTGTATGCAAAGCTTTTCGAAAATTGATCTTTTTGGAATGGCCCTTTCGTTAAGAAAGATGGTCCATTGATTTTGAGAATGGCACATTGAAGTCCAAGTGGAAGGGGTCATAGTCCCATTGAGAAAGTTTGCCTTTCCGATCACCGTAAACATGGCAAAATTATTTTGAACCATTGATTTTTAATATGATTTTTCCAATGACTTCTTGCTGTTTACCAAGTTATTTTAAATGGTTTTGTTTTTCAATTCTTCTAGTCAAATAACAAACCGTTTATTCTCTTTTTCATATTTATTCTAGAGAGATAGCTAGTGTTGAATAAATTAACCATGTTGAATGAAAAAAGCTACCTATATGACGTATATAAATACTTTCAAATAGCTTTTTGAGATGGTTTTATGAATAAACTTAGTATCGCGAGATGTATTGTATCAGATATCAGGTATCGTGATACGTATCGGATCGGCTTGGTGCAGTATTGTCCCAGCCCTAGTTTTAAGCATGTTTGCCATTATCTCTTTTGTATGTTTATTCAAATATTCCATTGCATCTGCAGGATAATTAGTGTATGTACTTCACTTATGATAATTTCTTTACGCTACAGTTGAAATTTTGACAAGAGAGCAGAACCTAGGAAACACAGTTCTTATAGATGGCACTATTCCTTATACACACAAGGAAATCGTCCGTTATTTGCTGACACAGAGTAGAAACGATGAAGCACGGAAATTCTTGGTACCATTTATGAAGTCGAAGGCATGTCACGAATCAGACTATATATTTCTAGATGTTCTAGACAACATGGAGGAAGTGAAACCAGAAAGACCTGAGGAACTCACTCTGGATTACGCTATGAAAAAGTAATTATTTGTTAGTTGTGTAAACACCACAGTAATTATACCCCCGCAAACAAAGTGTTTGGGGTATATAGGAATCGCCCTGTCTTTCTGTCTGTTTGTCTGTCTGACCATCACACCTTATCCAGAGCATAACTCCTCCTCTTGTGGATGGATTTCAATAATATTTCACAGAAATGTTCTTTAGGACCCAAGGGTGTGTCATGACCTTGAAGCAAGGTCAAAGTCACGATACCATTAGAAAAACCTTGTCCGGGGCATAACTCCTCCCCCTATCGATGGGTTTTGATAATATTTCACATAAATGTTTCTTAGGACCTAAGGGTGTGTCATGACCTTGAACCAATGTCATAGGTCAAAGGTCAAGGTAACAGACATTATTAGAAAAACCTTCTCCAGGGCATTACTATTTCCCCTATGGAAAGATTTCAATAATATTTCACAGAAATGTTTGTTAGGACCTAAGGATGTGAGATGACCTTGAACCAAGGTCATAGGTCAAGGTCACAATAGACACCATTTGTAAAACCTTGTCCAGGGCATTACTCCTGCCCCTGTTGATGGATTTCAATATTTCATCGAAATATTTCTCAGGACGTAATGGTGTGAAATAACCTTGAACCAAGGTCAAGGTCATAATAGACACCATTAGTAAAATCTCCTCCCCTATTGATTTCAATAATATTTCACAGAAATGTTTGTTAGGACCTAAGGATGTGAGATGACCTTGAACAAAGGTCATAGGTCAAGGTCACAATAGACATCATGGTCAAAACCTTGTCCGGGAATAACTCCTCCCCCTGTCGATAGATTTCAATAATATTGCATAAAAATGTTTCTTAGGACTTAAGGATGTGCCATGACCTTGAACCAATGTCATAGGTCAAGGTCACAATAGATGTCAGTGTCAAAACCTTGTCCAGGGCAAAGCTCCTTCCCCTATAGATGGATTTCAACAATATTACACAGAAATATTTCATGGGACCTAAGGATGTGTCATGACCTTGAACAAAGGTCAAGGTTACATTAGACATCATAAGCAAAGCCTTGTCCGGGAATAATTCCTCCCCTGTCGATAGATTTCAATAATATTACATAAAAATATTTCTTAGGACCTAAGGATGTGCCATGACCTTGAACCAATGTCATAGGTCAAGGTCACAATAGATGTCAGTGTCAAAACCTTGTCCAGGGCAAAGCTCCTTCCCCTATAGATGGATTTCAACAATATTACACAGAAATATTTCATGGGACCTAAGGATGTGTCATGACCTTGAACAAAGGTCAAGGTTACATTAGACATCATAAGCAAAGCCTTGTCCAGGGCATAACTCCTCTCCCTGTTGATGGATTTTAATGATATTTCACACATATGTTCTTTAGGACCCAAGACTGTGTCATGACGTCCAAGGTCATTGTCACAATAGATGCTTGACCTTGATCCAAGATAACTTTTCAAAGAATATTGCTGTGGGGGGTATTTTTGTCCTGTTATGAGCAAAGATCTAGTTTACGATTGGTGCAGACAAAAATCGTATCACTATCATGTCAAATGCAATGAGAGGGCAACATACATGTATATGTAGGGATTAATTTATCCAGAATCCGCTGTCTGTCTATTTGTCTGGTAGTCACATTTCCCCTTAAGTTGGCTTTAACTTTTATAATTAACATTGTACTTACACTGAACGTGCAGGGATGGTCAAGTTTGATGAGATTTAACAAGCACTTTGAGTTAAGATGTGGAGAAAGAGAGGGGGTGTTGGTAGCAATATTTACATTGGAACTCATTGCCTTTGTGATGCTTAATTCTTGTATATTTTATTATAATACAAACAAAATCTTATACGGTTTCTTACTTGAAGATCAGAAAGAAGATAGAGCAACTTTAAAACTGAATTTTTTTGAAGACAAAGTGATTAGTAGGTCATATAGAGAGAAAATCCAGTGACATTGATTTAACAAATCTGTGTTTTTCTTCAGATGGCCAGAGAATGGTGACATGATACATCAGAAATGTCATCAGTATATATTTCCTAAGGGAGAAACAGCACAGCTTATAGAGTTAATAGGAAAGCTACATTCGATTTTTGGTATCGGAATTTATGATGCTATAAATAGCTGGATCGGAGAGTATAAGCCCTTTAATGAGGATATGTTTGAACAGTTCAACAGAACAGCGCTTAAACACTTCCCAGAAAATGTGGTAAGTGTGATGATTATGTAAGGATTATTTGTAATAACAAAATACTGTCCATACAACTCACTTCTGAAATTAAGAAAGAATTTACCAGGTTATCTGCTATACAAACCTTATGTTACCTGCTATACAAAACTTTTGTTACCTGCTACACAAACCTTATGTTACCTGCTACACAAACCTTATGTTACCTGCTACACAAACCTTATGTAACCTGCTACACAAACCTTATGTTACCTGCTATACAAATCTTATGTTAAATATGGATCAGATTTCAATTTTTATTATATTAATGAATCTCATTATTGTAAGATTTATGTCATTGTTAAATTTAAACATCAACTTCACCTCAACAAATATGGCTATAAAAGAAAAGGATTGCAAAAGGATCGCTTATCTTTCATATAAATCAGAGTAACAAGGCTATGGTAATTTCTTTCTTTTGGCAGGCATTCTTATCCAATCTATCTGGGAGCTTACGACGACAAAAAAGGCATGATGAGGCAGTTCCCTATCTACAGAAAATTGTAGAACTGTCTACGGAGGACCCAAAGCCCCATCTAGAACTAGCTCAGTCAGCCATGCTACAACCCCAATATGACCTTGAACTGTCTAGACTCCACTGTATGAAGGTCAAGGACAAATTTCCCGAGGACCCAGCTGTGGCAACTGTAAGATATTGTACTATTTAAAGACGGCATTGTTTCTTATCTGTCCATCTGTTAATCTGTCCATTATTAGTCCCCTACCGGCAACGCCGAAGGGGACTCTTAGTTTCCTCTCGGTCTGTCTGTCTGTCCGTCTGTCTGTCCGTCTGTTCCATTTTCAGTTTTCCGGCCTTTTTTTCGCTGTTGTTGCATATATTGAACTCATTTTTGGTATGTGGATATATCTCAATGTGATACAGATCAAGTTTGAGTTTGCTTTCGATTGACCTTATTTTACAAGATTATGGCCCTTGGACATAGCAAATTTTTAAAAAAATTCAGTTTTCTGGACTTCTTTCCGCTGTTGTTGCATATATTGAACTCATTTTTGGTATGTGGATATATCTCAATGTGATACAGATCAAGTTTGAGTTTGCTTTTGATTGACCTAATTTTACAAGAGTTATGGCCCTTGGACTTAGCAAATTTTATGAAAATTTCAGTTTTCTGGACTTTTTTCCGCTGTTGTTGCATATATTGAACTCATTTTTGGTATGTGGATATATCTCAATGTGATACAGATCAAATTTGAGTTTGCTTTTGATTGACCTAATCTAACAAGAGTTATGGCCCTTGGACTTAGCAAATTTTATGAAAATTTCAGTTTTCCGGACTTTTTTCCGCTGTTGTTACATATATTGAACTCATTTTTGTTATGTGGATATATCTCAATGTGATACAGATCAAATTTGAGTTTGCTTTTGATTGACCTAATTTTACAAGAGTTATGGCCCTTGGACTTTGCAAATTTTATGAAAATTTCAGTTTTCAGGACTTTTTTCCGCTGTTGTTGGATAAATTGAACTCATTTTTGGTATGTGAATATATCTCAATGGGATACAGATCAAGTTTGAGTTTGCTTTAGATTCACCTATTTTTACAAGAGTTATGGCCCTTGGACTTAGCAAATTTTATGAAAATTTCAGTTTTCCGGACTTTTCTTCAGTTCTATTGCAAATAATGCACTGATTTTTGGTAAATGAATACATCTCAGTGTGATACAGACCAAGTGTGAGTTTGGTTTCCATTGGCCTATTTTTACAAGAGTTATGACCCTTGGACTTAGCAAATTTCATGACTTTTTCTTGCCTGTTATTGCAGATAATGAACTGATTTTTTGTATGTGAATACATTATAGTGTACGTGATGCAGATTTGAGTTTAATTTAGATTGACTAATTTTCACAAGAGTTATGGTCCTTGGACTTAGCAAATTTCATGAATTCAGTTTCCCAGACTTTTCTTGGCTTTTGTTGCAGATGATTAACTGATGAACAGAGATGCAAGTCATAAATTTATGCCGCCGGTAGGGGACTTATATCGCACAGCGATCATTGCAGTTTTCAATTTATCATCTTCACTCTCAGTATAAAATGCATGACATTTTTAGCTCACCTAGACAAAGTAGAAGGGGAGGGGGCTTATGCTATCTAGTTGGCGTCCACTTGCGCACTATAGGTTAAGCAAAATGGGACAGGTCCATTCCAACCTAACTAAAAGTCCTACATCAACCAAACTTTAATGTATGATGCATTTGAGAATGCTTACGACAATGCATGTTGCATCTGACCCACATTTCACACTCGAGTGAGCAGGATAGGTAAAATGGGACACGTCCTTTGCCCCCTTACTTTAAGTCCTACATCAACCAAATTTGCATGGATGATGCATCTGAGGATGCTTACTACAATGCATGGTACAGAGGCTGCATCTGACTCACATTTCACACATGATCGACCAGGTTAAGTAAACTGGGACAGGTCTGTTTCAGGCTTATTGTAAGTCCTAGGTCATCCAATCTTTTGTATGGTGCATCTGAGAATTCTTACACCATTGCATGATAGAGATGCTGCATCTGACCTATATTTCATGCTTGATCAACCAGGTTAAGTAAATTGGGACAGGTCCATTTCTAGCCTATTATAAGTCTTACATCAGCCAAACCTATGTGGATGATGCATCTGAGGATGCTTACTCTGATGCATGGTACAGATGCTGCATCTGACCCATATTTCATGCTTGAGTGACCAGGTTCAGAAATATGGGACAGGTCTATTTCCAACCTGTTATAAGTCCTAGGTCATCCAAACCTGTGTGAATGATGCATCTGAGAATGCTTACTTTAGTGCATGGTACAGATGCTGCATCTGACCTATGTTTCATGCTTGAACGACCAGGTTAAGAAAAATAGGACAGGTCTATTTCAGCCTATTCTAGGTCATCCAAATTTGTGTTGTTGATGCATTTGTGAATGCTTACTTCAGTGCATGGTACAGATGCTGCATCTGACCCATATTTCATGCTTGAGCAACCAGGTTTAGTAAAATGGGACAGGTTAATTCCCAGCCTATTTTAAGTCCTAGATCTACTAAACTTGTGTGGATGGTGCATCTGAGGATGCAAAGTAATGCATGGTATAGATGCTGTATTTTACTTATATTTCACGCTTGAGCAATCAGGTTAAGTAAAATTGGACATCTTAAAATTAAAGCCTTCTTTAAATTCTTTGTCAACCAAACTTGTGTGGGTGATGCATCTGGAAATTCTTTGTGCAATGTAGATACAGATGCTGGTCATGTGACAATGATGTCATCGAGGTGAGCTCCGACATCTCTGACGACATTATGTTTAATGTAGGTGAAAATGCTCTAATCTTTTACACATTGCCATTTTAGAGCCTAAGATTATTTATATTAAAAATGAATTTCTTTTCTTCTTTTCTCCAATTTTACATATAATGAAGTTTCTTTCTTGTCATTCATAAATTTGTTTTTCTCCCCTGTCGGACTTTATAGTTATTTTCTTTTCTCTATTACTTTCAGGCTGACCAATTTCTACAATATATTGCTGAAGTAGAGGAAAATATAAAGAATGAAGCTCAGAAAGAACAAACAAAAAATGAGGAGACAATACCAGAAAACCAGGAAAGGTAACATAGAATAGATCTGAATCTGATCTGAGAATAGATCTGAATGAAAAAAATAAAAACATAATTATAATCATAATCATCAGGAAATTATATACTATTCAATTAAGTAAGATTGATTTTGGTCACCTGCAGGTCAAAAGTAAGATATTATTATTACTTTTATTGCCATCTATCTACAAGTCATATTTCTACACATTTCTATTATTTACTTGATATGCACATTGCTCAGATTGATGGATGACCAGACATATAATGAGACTCAAGCCCAATGAGGGTCAAAGGTCACCTGAAGGTAGAATATTTTATGTCAAGCTGCGATGCAACAGGTGACATACCTTGTTTGTGAAGGCTAGTTCTATAAGTGTATTTATATGAAATGTACATGTAATTAGTCCTCTACCAGCAAAGCCAAAGGGACCTAAGTAGTTTCCTCTTGATCTGTCTGGCTGTCAGTCAGTCAGTCTATCTATCATAATTCAGTTAATATGCCTATCTTTATCATTTCAAAAGTGTTGTAAAATATTTGAAACCAAGATAGTTACTTGTATTGTATATCAGAATGTGATACTTTTTCCTGCAATATTTATGTACCATAGATGTATAGTACTTTATACAATATACATGTAGAATTATCACAATTGACTTTCAATTAAGAATATCACAGCAAATTTGACACAAATTTGAAGAAATATGACGTAGCAGCAAAATTTCACACAGATTTGAAGAAATGTGACGTAGATGTAAAATCATTATAATGTTCGTATTTACAGAAATGTAGCTCAACATTTTGATATTTTTCCTTTGCATTTGATGTAAGCCATATACTCTAAAATCTATTATTTAATGTTAATGATTTGAATGTTTTTGTGCCATATGATTTGATAAGTTCAGTTGAAACTTCTTTTCTTTGCTGTCTCCTCCACCCCCTTTTTTCCAAGGGAGAATAGACATATTTGTATGGTCATCACTGTCTGACACCTTCCATCTGGTCTTTGTTTAATGTCAACTGAAAGGACCTATAGCTATGTTCCTCATATGAATAGTGATCCATGTGCCAAGACTTTTCATTTATTTTTTTATTACCAAAGGTTACAAATCAAATATAGCAGCATATCTGTCCATCAAAACACATAACTGACATGATTCTCTCGACATGGGCAATGGATTACAGGAAAAATTGTAATCATATCAGAAAAATATTGATAAAATGTTAATATTGACTTTTTTCTTCAATATCTTTTGACAAATATCAATTCCTATGTTGAATACGCAATAATTATTGAGACTACATAATATTGCATGTGAACCTTCTTTATTACTTGTGATATACATGTTTACCGGTATAGCAGCCTTGTTTTATTTTTTGTAATCTTCGATTAGGGAATAACTAGTTTCTGGCGTTATGTTTGTGGATGGTAAATGCTGATTTTACGGTCACAAACTGAGTTTTTCTGGCGACGTGTTAGCGGAGCCATAAAAAACGGATGTTTGCACCATAAAATCAGCATGTACCATCCGCAAAAATAACGTCAGTAATTAGTTATTCCCATTTTAATGAAATCTATATTTTTGTGAATATAAGGCAAATTGTGACGTTAGCAATGTCAAAGCCTGGTATGTTCCCGTTTTACAGTCGTAACTAAGGAGCAAACAACCAATGAAAATTGACGTTATAGTAACATTGCATTAGAATCATATATTATGTTTATGTTCATAATTGGCCGGATTGCAAAGCAATTACGGTCTATCTGTCCGTCTGTCGTCAACATTGTGGTTAAAGTTTCTGGTTGAAGCAAAATCTAAGGAACTGTATGCAATAGAAACTTTATACTATACATGAAGGTTGCCCTTGAAAAGACCTTTCAATTTATGTCAGAACATTTGACCTAGTGACCTTGAACTTTGAACTACTCACAGATTTTGGTTAAAGTGTCTGATTGAGGCAAAATCTGAGGAACTGTATGCAGTAGAAACTTTACATTATACATGAAGGTTGCCCATGACAAGATCTTTCAATTAATGCCGAAACATTTGGTCTAGTGACCTTGAACTTGGACTTTGACCTAGTTAAAGATTTTGGTTAAAGTTTCTGGTTGAAGCAAAATCTATGGAACTGTATGCAGTAGAAATGCAGGTTGCCTCCGACAAAACCTTTCAATTTATGCCGTATTATTTGACCTATTGACCTTGACTCAGATAGTGACAAAAACTTACTTTGCAATCCGGCCATACCGTCTTTAGCGGTGTTTATTTATTATTTGAGTTTTGTGTCTATTTATGCTTGTGTCACATCCGTCCATGACTTATCCTTGTTGTTATAATATTTATATTTAAATATGTAAAGTTTATGAGTTGCTCATTTTGCAGTTGAGATTCTTGTTGAGATTAGCAAAAGAAATTACTTGATAGTTTTTTAGCTTGATAACTTTGAGGCTAATTTGAATTAGCTTGTGCTTAGTCCTGAATGTCAATATCTGATTAAAGAAAAGTGAATAAGGTACCTCAGGATTTAAAAACAAAGTAACTGTGGGGTATAAGGGGACTCTCCAGTTTCTATCCCGTTTTTAACATCACTGTTTTTTATGAGCACTGTACATAGATGTTCACCCCGCAATATAGTGGGATAATACTTAAATGGTTTGCACTAAAACGAAAGAAGAAGAACTAAACTTGTTTTAGTGATTCATCTTTGGATTCATCTTTGGATACACTCATTGGGTGCTGTATCTATTTTTTCATCCATTTTATGTGATCTCTACATAATTCTCAGTAGAATGAAAAATGGGTTAAATAATTCTTTTACGTTTTATTATCTAATTATACATGAAATAACATAAAATGACATTGAAAGTGAAAAACTGAAGTACATTTCAACAATACTAAAAACTTATTTGACAAAATGAAAGACTAGAAGGAAGTTATTTTCAAAAACAAAAACTTGATACAATGTTAAATTTTATATATGGCATTGCTCACAGTTAAAGCTATCATGTACAAATAGATATGTTCATGCATGCTCTCTTTTATCTACTTTGATGTAAAAGTAGGAACATTAAGAAGGCTGCACTTTATATCTCAGCTTACACTCTAATATCCAAAAGAATTCACTTGATGATATAGTTCTCCTCATTTGACAATTTGATATAATGTAGTCTCGATTTTAAAACTGTTTCTGCACATATTTTATTATTTGGTGCTTGTATAATACTAAAGATAGTCATAGATAGAGAAACTGTAGGACCATGGTGGGTTCTTCCCTGGTTTGATATAGATGGTCTCTCGGACATCAGGCATTCTATTGTAGATGTTACTTTTGTTTATGGATAATTGTAGTTGTTGTCACTTATAATGTTACCCAATGTCTCCACTGAAATTGAGAAATGCACATTAGGATTTTCCAATTTTATAGATTTTGATGCCATTTTTACAAGTATAGCTATATATCTGCTTTTGCAGAATGTTGTGATTTTAAATGATTTTTGTTTTAATCTTTACCTTAAATTATACTCTTACATATAGTTGAAGATTCTACAAATTTACACTTTCTATTAAAATGAGATGCTCACCTGAAATCTTTTAACTTTATTTGTATTTATGATTTCTTCATGTTCTTTCTTTGGAGTGATGCTGAATGCAACTCTCTGAAATAGAGGACATAGTCAATATTGCATTATTGCCAGTTTGTACAGAATCTTTGAAAAAAAGTTCAGAGTCCATATGATTCCATAGTAAATGTATGTCTGTTAGTCCATCAGGTTCCGTAATATGTCTGTCACTCAGTCCTTATGATTGTAAGTTTGTCACTTCTTATGATTGCATAGTATGTCTGTCTGTAAGAAAAATTCCAATTAGGCATTTTACTTTCAAATAGCAGATACTTTTTTGTAAGCAAATTGTGCTTTTTACCAAAACGACTGAAATGACATTATATTTCTTCCTTCTATACAAAATTCAAGGTCAAAGTCATAACCTTGTAGTGCAAATGAAATTTGGCTTTAATGCTTTGTCTTTTGGCTGTTTGATACTTCATCATAACTTACTAACACTATGATGTGAGACTATGTATAAGCTCTGAAATAATTGAGGTCAAAGGGTCAAGGTCATATCTCTGACTCTGACCTAGACACTTCCATAGTAACACTTGAACAAGATAGGGCTTTCACTTTGAGCTCAGGAGGAAAAAATATACTGAATAATTACTATATATTTATCCTTACCTGTCTAAGTGATCCGTGGGCTCTGAAGCAAATTCTATAGACAACATAAGCTGGAATAAGGAGCATGGATACCAGTGCAATACACCAGCCAAGGACATTGGCGTACACTGGGAACTCATATGTCCCCAGACTACCATGGTATACCAGGGGCTTGTAATGTAGGAAACTGGAAATCACAATAATCTGAAGAGAAATTTAAAAAATCATTTGAAATCATGATAGTCTGAATAATGATATACATGTACTATGAAATAAACAAATACAACTTGGATGTCATTGGATCTGATTTGCTAATGCATTTTCAACTGTATAACAGCAGCTGCACAGAACTTATTTCAAACTCAAAAAGCAAGAGCATTTACAATATGTAAAAAATGTTATTGATGATTGGTCTAACAAGATGCCCAGCAACGGATCTGACTGACTTATGCATTTTCTACCTCTTTAAAACTGTTGCACAGAATTTCACTAACCTTAACGTGGGCAAGTTTATTTCACAGTCCTATTTGTTGAATAAGATGGCTACAAATTAATATAGATCTCACACGCTTGTATTACTGCTGCACAGAAAGTTTGGTTTGTGGAAAAACTCGCTCAAAATGACATGGATGAGCAATGTATACGCACCGATAATCCACAAAAGATAAGTAGATGCAGCTTTAATTTTTATACCATGATTTTCTGTATATGGTCGAATGTAGATTCGTAGGTAGCAGTCTGTCTCATTCAGGAGCGTAGCTAGGGTGTTATTGATATGGACGTTTACAGAAGAGTGGACCCAGACTCTATTGAAAGGGGGGGGGGGACTAGGTATTTTTATGCGGATGAAGTGCGGATAAAGTGAGATTCAAAATGCTGAGTTGGGGAGAGTATGGAAGGATGTTTTCCTTCTCTTTGGTGGGGGTTCGGGGGCCTTCCAGAGATTTTCAAAAAATGAAGCAAACTGATGGCACCTGATGTGCATTTGAGCTGAATGCAGAAAGGATCAAGCGTATGATACGTTGTCAGCGTCAGCAAGCGATAGACCATATCTAAGATGAAGAAATATCGATGATATATGTTTTCCCCTAAACATGCACGTCTACATACAAATATTTGACGTGACGACCATGCATATTTTCCCAATCGACCACTCGCACTTTGTTAGCGATCATTGTGGGTAAACCTAAGAAAATTTTGAAAATGCTTTCAAATCGGTGCTTTCTGGGGTGCATGTCTTATGGGCTATTTCTTAACAGCAGATTGCTTTGAAAACCATGTCGTATTGCCCCCTTCTTTTTGCTACTGCTGAGGAAGGCACTTTATTTTTCCTTTTTTATGCGAAAACGATGGGGACGTTTTTTGCGTACAAACGTATGCCTGGCTACGCCCCTGTCATTTACTTGAACAAGATGGGCAAAACACCCATTCCACGGGACTCGCATAGAAAAAGTATTGTGGATCAGTTATAATTGTACTTACCAAAAGGAATGTAGGACTGAGGATCTTCCAGCATATTCTCCAGTAATATCCCGGTCTGTGTCCCGTCATCTGATGGATGTCTGTACAAAACTGATCTACTCCTACGTACGGTAAATGAAATATAATAAGTTGAACATACGACAGTCTATACTGATTGAATCAATCGTGAATTCGCATGTGAAATCCCTGTCATTTCCTTCATCAGAGACTTGCTCTTAGAGATATGATCCTTGCGTCTACAGAAGAGCCTCTTCTGTAGATCCTTAGAAGAAGATCTGTAGAAGAGACTCTGCACGGTACTTGACCAATTAACAGCCTTGTACCTTTGCATTCATAAGAACTACACTTTAACTGACTGTGACGACGGGAGTCCATGACGGGCCCAGTCAAAACCTGTCGAGAGAAGACGGTCCCTACCACATGTCCTTTCTGAATGTCGGTCATACTCCTCTGGTGACCTTACAAATTGAAGGGTTCTGCGCACGTAATCTGGATAACCACATCATTTGCTACTAATGTGACAGATGCCCGTCTTAAGTCGGCACTGATTGCCCATTGGTCTCGTTGGTTTATTTGTAGTCTTTCGTGTTCAATGTTTTGATGCCGTCTTTGGTGCTCCTTGTCCCCTTTTTCGTCCCTTTTTGTGCTTGTCTACTTTGTGTTTACACATACGGGTGTTTCGGTGTTACAGATGAGTCTTGTAGGAGATACCCCCTCCTTTCTTTTTTCCTCAATCTTGTGCAGAGACCCAAAAGTCAGGAAATGTCACGGTCACCGTCAGGGTCACATGGATAAGAAACAAACATAACTTTATGAGTAGCACATGATGTACTTATTGGAATCGGTCGTCCTTTTTTTGGATGACCAGGATAATCTGAAAAGCCATCGTCCGAATCTACTTTAAGTATGTGTAATTCAGCTATACATTATTTGTTCTTAAACAACATTTAGTGTGCCCAGTAATCCGGGCAGCAACAATCTACACTTTGATCGCATGGATTACAAACACCGTCAAAAGTTATTCATTCATTCAAGTAACGTTCTTGTTTTTGAACTTTCTTTTCTCATTTCTCAAATCTATCTTATTAGTCAAAAATGCAATTTTCTCTCATTGCGGAATTTTGTACTTCTGGGCTTTAAATTCCTATACTTACCGTAAAACCAGGCCACTCCGACCACCTGCATGAGTACTACGAAGATCAAGGAGATACTGGCAGCAAAGGCGTCCAAAATTTTGAATGCGTACATTCCTCCCTGCCAAAAGAGAATTTCACAAGAAAATTAATAAATTATTAAACTGATTTTCAGAATCTTTTTTCGTTCAATTTTCGTTTTTCTTGGACTCTAATTTATCCTTTGAAGTATAATTATTTTATTTCAGCGCAACTTTAATTTTCGCGGAAACAAAGATGGGACAACTGATATTGTGCGTAATAAAATTCTAGTGCGTGCGTTTTCTTCTAGCATAATTTACGTCAGTATGAATTATCAATTGAAATATAAAGATAGTATTAATTAAATATACACTCTTATCATGATTATTTTCAATAAAATTCCTCTTAATTTGAACCTATATAGAAAATGTCTAAACTCACTCTAAAATGCTGAACAAAAATTCAAATGTGAAGACTTGACAAAATTCCATACCACAGTCATACAAGGCATAGAGAAGAGAAATGCAGATACGACTATCACTAGTGTCAGAACCTCACGTGACCAGCGATGTCTGAACACTCGGTAGAATTGGTCCCTTAATCCTGTCAATGGCGACTCCAACCCACCGAACTGTAGAAAAAAAAACAATCTGCATGATGCTCTTCCGCGGATACCATATTTTTTCATGTGACCTTGACCTTGGAGCTTGACTGTACTTTTGAACAAAAATTAATTTTTGTCGAAACTTTTGAATGGTAGATAATAGGGCTTTTATGTGTCACATGGCATTCCTTGTGACAAGACTTTTCCACGAATACTAGTATCAAATTTGTTTTACCATGTGACCTTGAACTAGGCGTTTTACCTACCTAGTACACGTAAAAACTTTAATTTTGGCCATAACTTTAAAGTGATAGGACTTTCATATTCAATAGTACACATACATTATGTGTCCCCATAGATACCAAAAGTTTTGACCTTGACCTTGGAGTCTGACTTACTTTCTTGGAGAAAAACTTAAACTTTGGCCATAACTTTTGAAAGCAGGTGTTACCCAGGGCTTCCATATGCTATGTGTATTTATTGTAACAAGACCTTCCAATGGCATAATAATTTTGACCTTGTGACCTTGACCTCCGAGTATGTCCTACTTTTCTCCATACATCTGTTTCACTGACAAAGATGTTGACGGCATACGTGTTTTACAACGACTTTTTTATTTAGGTTTTTAATTCATAACTTTAGAATCAAATTATAATTTTTTTATTTTTTTTTTTTTTTTTGTGAAAGTGGGATTATTTTTTCTCTTCACATTTTGTCATTTCAAAAAATAATTTAGACATGTCACTCACGGCGCTATCCATTCCAAGTGTTACCAACATGAAGAAGAACAGAACGGCCCATACTGTAGATCCTGGCAGCGTGGAGATGGCTTCTGGATAAACGATGAACACCAGACCGGGCCCTGGCAAGTAAATATTAACATATATTGTTTAACGGTATCTCACACCGTGAAGAATGCCATCATAAACACGCACAGTTATCGCCCCTTGATAGATATATTAAATCTTAAAACAATGAATATCTCAAGTTCCCAACGTTTATAAACTCTGATGCGAGTTATCACAGCATCTTAAAATCAAAATAGAGCGTCTGATTATAAATCAATTCTAATTTTACTACGGAGATGCTGGGCCTGCCCGCTACCATGGAGGTGTTTACCTAAAATAATTTCGGGAGTTTTGATATTGAAAAGTTCAATGCTGCTTTTTATTAAGAACGTGTAGCTTTAAAAATTATATGCACAGAGCAAGAATGTTAGATTTTGAATAGACAGCTTTTTCTATAAGGAATCGGACAAAATTCACCTAAGTTATCACTATGCAGAAAAAACCATACTTTGCTACGTTTCTTCATCCCTTTTGTCGTTGATTTTTTATTTAAAAAGATAATTAAAATGCTTCGCTAATGCCATGTTAGTTGTGTGATATTTCATACTCAATATATTTGTCAGTTCCATATATAAAAAAAACATTAAATGATCCCATGATTGATGTTTGTTGCTGTTGCTGTTTTGTGTTTGTTGGGTTTTTTTTTGGGGGGGGGGGTGTTCAGTTTTATGGTGGTAGGATATATTCCGTCATGGAGACATGTCTTCATGGTTGATCAGACCAAATTAACATGCAAATAGAATTAAGATGGATGATTACGGTATACGTATGGGGGTAGACAGGGGGTACCTCTCTCTCCCTCCCATCCCCTTACATCCTCCCTCCCTTCCTTTCACCCTTTCCTTCCCCTCCCGACCCTTCCTTCCTCCCTCCTGACTTCCCCCTTTCACCCTTTCCTCCCCCTCCCGCCCCTTACTCTCTCCTCACTTCCCCCTTCCTCCCTCCCCTTTCTCCCCTTCCTTCCCTCCTCCCTGATCCCCCTCTCTTCCTCCTCCCGCCCCCTTCCTCCCCCTCCCTTTCACCCTGTCCATCCCCTCAAATATAATAAACCATAAACAGCTAAAGGCGGTAATGCCAGATTGCAAAGTGTTTGTATTAGATGATGTATACATTTTAATACTATTGCACAATGAAAAAAAGCTACGGTCATAAGGAATCTATATATGAGATATCAAAGCCCTACCCCTTATAGTTCAAAAGTAGGTCAAAGGTCAATGTCAAGGTCATTTGGTCAAAAGTCATGATATTTAATGAAAGGTGTGGTCATGAGGATTCTACAACTGAAATATCAAAATCCTACCTCTTATAATTTAAAAGAAGGTCAATGTCAAGGTCACTAGGTCAAAAGTCATGATATCATATGAAAGATATCGTCATAAGGAATCTAAATGTGAAATATCAAAACCCTAACTCTTATAGTTTAAAAGTAGGTCAAAGGTCAATGTCAAGGTCATTTGATCAAAAGTCATGATATCAAATGAAAGGTGTATCATGATGAATCTACATGTGAAATATCAAAACCCTACTTGTTCTAGTTTAAAAGTAGGTCAAAGGTCAATGTCAAGATCACTAGGTCAAAAGTCATGATATCAAACTAAAGTTCTTGTGCATGGGGAATCTATATGTGAAATATCAAAACCCTACCTCTTTTAAATCAAAAGTAGGTCAAAGGTCAATGTCAAGGTCACTAGGTCAAAAGTCATGATATCAAATGAAAATTCTGGCCATGAGGAATCTATATGTGAAATATCAAAACTCTACTTCTTATAGTTTTAAAAAGGTCAAGGTCACAGGGTCAAGCTCATGATATCAAATGAAAGGTCTGGTCATAAAGATTCTGCATGTGAAATTTCAAAGCCATAGCCTCTATAATTTATGAGATATAGCCCAGATTTATTATTTTTAAAAGTAAGTCAATCTCAAAGGTCAAGGTCACAAGGTCAAAACTTTTGTTATCCATGGTGAGGTCTTGTGACATGGAATAGATATGTGAAACATAAAAGCCCTATCATTTACCATTCAAAAGTTATGGCCAAGGTAAAAGTTTTTCAAAAGCAGGTCAAACTCCAAGGTCAAGGTCACAAGGTAAAAAAAATTTGATATCCATGGAAAGGTCTTGTCACAAGAAATACACAAGTGAATTATGAAAGGCCTATCACTTACCATTCAAAAGCTATGGCCAAGGTTAAAGTTTTTCAAAAGTAGGTCAAACTCCAAGGTCAAGGTCACTAGGTCAAATTTTGTTGCTGTGTTTGATTTGTCTCATCATTGTCTATCACCATGTCAAGTTTCAAGTTGCTCCTCCAAACAGTTTTCTCTCAACGGACTTAAAAGCAACACTTTAATCAAAATGTTGACGCACTGACGGACGGACTTCGCTATTTCATAGACCGGATTTTGCTTCGCAATCCGGCCAAAAATAGAGTTTGAGCAACACAAACTGACTATCGAGGCAGATGTCAAAGAACCTAATAGCTGTACCTACCATCCTGAGCCACGTCATTGATGTCTTTCTGTTGTTTCTCTGACATATAACCGAGGTAGGCAAAAATCACAAATCCAGAGTATATGCTGGTAAAACTATTGACCGAGGCAGTTATAAGACAATCTCTGCGGAAGACATAGATGAGAACTTTGAAAACTACTTTATTTCCATCATTATCATTTTTTTTTTTTTTGTTCATGAATAAGTAGAATTTTCAAATTAAATGAAAGATTTTTTCATGCATGAATATGTGATTCTCATGGACAACGCATCTAATGTTAAACGTATTCAAATTCAAGAGCATCATTAAGAGCAGATAAATTTGCAACATGGACAAGGCATGCACGTTTCGGGTACTTAACCCTCGTCAGTGATCCTCAATCTAAACAATGTTATATGTCCAAAAAGTGTGAAAATTATTATGTCCAAAAATGTACCGAAAGACGAAGTAGGATAGATAGGATATGATGCTACAGGACCCACGTTTTAGAAATTTCAAGATTTGGGGTTTTTTTTATACTTTTGGATTCTTTTCAGATTTTGCACACAATCCCTTACCTGTAACAGTTATTATTGAATTTATTATAGCTAGCATAGGCTATGTGTGTACCAAAACCAGCTCCGATAGAGAAGAAAATCTGCACGGCAGCGTCTATCCATACCTTAACAAAAAAATAAGATAATTTTAAGAGGGAGAATTGTGATAGAAATTGTACAATTATGAGACAGTTTTAAACTTTTAATGTTGGTAGTTCACTTATCTTTAAAAGTATATTTTCCGTAAATTTTCTGTTACAGGTATATACTGCTATATTCATATTCCGTTTATATTATTTTTTATATCACATGTGTTATTTTTAACATAAAACTTCACCGAGTTCTGAAAAATCTTCGGGGAAAAATCGGGAAAAAAATGGAAAAAAAAAATTGTCTACATGTCTTTGATTGATGTGTTCTATGTCAATGATCAACTCGATTTATTTTTTAAATATTTGAATTCTCCGTCGTACCTGCACTTCGCCCAGTCTACTGATGTTGGGCGTGATGAAGTATTTGATACCGGAAGTGGAACCCGGAAGTAGGCATCCTCTGACCAGCAGAACCGTCAATATGATGTAAGGAATCGTCGCTGTAAACCATACAACCTACATACCAAAATTCATCATTTCAGTTTATAAACTTGAAATCTGCATATACAGGAACCAAATGTCATCGAAGTCGATTGACTGTTTACGTATTTAATGTACCATGCATCATATGTCATCGAAGCGATCATCGAATAAAATGACGCTGTAGTCCCGAATATTGGATGAAAAATTAAGCTAGACCAACCTTCACAATTCAAAGCCGACAATTATTGAATATTGCTATTCATAAATAAGATACATTGATACTAAAATTGAAATTATCGCGTTTTTGGGCGATATAGGTGTTCAAGCGACCATTGCATAATGTCGAAATATAAAGATGATACCTGTCTTTTATCAAATTGGGATATGGGAATATTATATAGAAAGCTACATGAAAATGGTCTACATTATCATACATGTTTTGTACAAGTATTTTGTATTTTCCAGGAGTCAACACCCTCAACCCTATTTGCGGGCAATTTTAACCCCCCCCCCCCCCCTAAGTTTTGAGTTCTGATTTACCCCTCCTCCTTTGCTAGCAAGAAAACTAAAACTCAATGCTTTAAATGACCCCATTCACAATGTTGCTGGAATCGTTCATGGCGGGTCATCTTCTTTACTGAAAAAGTGCGCTACCATTCACCAAATTCTTGGGAAGTATCAATACTGAAAGCATAGTGATGGAACAACCAGATTATCGACAGTTTTTACATGTAAGATGTAGAGCTCTAAGTTTAGCCACATTGTCTACACGTGTTAATTTTTAATCGTATAGATATTTCAAAATGGCAAGCTTGCAAATTTTTTGATATATGTTTGATAAGTGACGTCAATAAGGGGTGACCTTGTTTCCAGAAATATTCTTGGATATTTATTGTCTATTTAAAAGCCCTCAAAGTGCATGTGTTTGTATTTCATTCAAGGAACACCACATTTCTTAAAACAACAAATCTTTGAAGATAGTTTTATCACCTGCCACTTATTTCTTTACCAAACAATTCGGGTAAATTTTTTGGCAGATTCTATTTTTCGATAAAAGATTTATGTTGCGATAATAAAGAGCTTTCCACTTCCATCTCGCTTAAATTGATGCTGTATTGAATTTTAGTTTACTATTATCTGTCCGTACTTAAATGAGAAGCTTCAGACTATTTTAAGAATGTTGGTTAGTCCGTTTCCACTGCGCTAAATCAAAATTTATCTCATTTTGTGGTCGTCGTACGGAGTATAAATGAAACCGGTATAAATCTCCATTATGATTGGTTTGTTGAGGTCACATGGTGTATCACTACTCGCCGTCTCGTGATGACCATCTACAGATATTTAGCATGCGTTAGCTGTACCTGACTAAATATTGAACTTACGTGAAAAGGCAAAATTTGGAAAATCTATCATCGTTTATTTTCAAAGACTGAGAAAGCGTCTTCATAAAAGAGATTTTCATTAATTTTTGCTGTACTCAGATGTCATTTTCGGGTGGATTTTCGTGTAAAAATATGGGAACTCTGCCATTGAGACGGACCCAAAACAAGGGAAAACGCTATAATGTTATCATTTGTCATACCTTTCCAGCGCTTTTAACACTTTTCCAAAGACAAAAATATATGACTGTAAAGGTCAGCATTGCACACAGAGCGGTCTGCCATTTGACTGGTCCCAAATCGTTCACTCCTGAACTAAGGTGTAAGCTCAAAACTCCGCGCCTGGGAAATAGAAATCATACTATGATGGGAGAACATGGAAATATGATCATGCAAGGCTCGATTTCAAAGCACATTTTACAAATATATGAGGGACGTTCAATATTTTTCCAGGGCGCAACTTTTAATCCTATTGAATTTCGTTTATTTCTATCCTTCAAAGTATTCTTGCTATATGGAAATACTCTTTTTAAGTCTCGAAATCCATTTTATGAAGGCAAAGACGTACACCTCTTCTGTTTTTTTTTTTTTTTTGGGGGGGGGGGGGGTTCTTTTTTTTTTTTTGGTCTTTTGGTAAACCCTGACAACAAACGTACCACATACCAATGGAAACGAGAACATATGTCTGGGAAGGGTAAGCGTCTCCTCAACAAAATCAATCATAAAAGAAATCCTTCCATTCACTCTTTAAAGACAAAATGACCTTATTTTCACTTACTCAAAAAATTCAAAAAACGACGAGTCTCTTTTAAAGACAAAAAATGACCTTATCTTTACTTACTCAAAAAATTCAAAAGACGATGAAACAGATGTGAGGTTGTTATAGGTTGTATTAATAGGTGAGGTTGAATTGATGTCCCAGTCGCTCTGCCAGCACTTCAGGGTATTGAAGTGATGGTCACACCTTGACCAGGGTGGGATGGAGGTGAAGGAAGAGAAGAGGTAATAGAAGGCCCAGGCGATCACCATGTTGTAGTAGAAAGCCACAATGTAAGCCATCAAGCAAGAAGCCATACCAACGCCTATAAAATAGAAAATACACGGATGGGTCAAAATGTATCATATTTTTTTCGTATGATGAATGCTCAATGTGTTTTTTTTTTTTTCTTCTTCTTTTTCATTTACTTTATTGACCGTTTAAAACAACACACTGAGGAACAGATTAGGTTATTCTAGGCGTATGGGATCCTTCTTCCTGAACAGTTTCGTAGATTTAAATATAATGACCATATGAGAGAACAGGTGAACCTTACAACTAAACATTGGCTTTACAACCTTAATGAGGAAACTAAGAGTCCCCTTCGGCGTTGCCGGTAGGGGACTAAAAATATGTATGAGGTTGTTCCACATGTTTATGTCATCCTCCCTACAGAACTGTCCCATCGCTAACTCCATCGTGAACACATGAGAGAACAGTTGAACCGTATACCTTTTAACATTGATACTAGGTTGTTCCAAACATAGATGGGACCCTCCCTACTGAACAGTCCCATCGCTAACTCCATAAAAACCACATGAGAGAACAAGTGAACCTTACCTCTTGCTAGGTTGTTCCAGACATTTATGGGACCCTCTCTATCGAACTGTTCCATCGCTAATTCCATAAAAACCACGTGAGAGAACAGGTGAACCTTACCTCTTAACATTGGTACTATGTTGTTCCAGACATTTATCGGACCCTCTCTACTGAACTGTCCCGTCGCTTACTCCATAAAGACCACGCGAGAGAACAGGTGTACCTTTCCTCTTTTAAAACATTGGTATTATGTTGTTCCAGACATTTATTGGACCCTCTCTACTGAACTGTCCCATCGCTAACTCCATAAAGACTACGCGAGAGAACAGGTGTACCTTACCTCTTAACATTGGTACTATGTTGTTCCAGACATTTATTGGACCCTCTCTACTGAACTGTTCCATCGCTAACTCCATAAAGACTACGCGAGAGAACAGGTGTACCTTACCTCTTAACATTGGTACTATGTTGTTCCAGACATTTATCGGACCCTCTCTACTGAACTGTCTCATCGCTAATTCAATAAAGATCACGCGAGAGAACAAGTGAACCTTACCTCTTAACATTGGTACTATGTTGTTCCAGACATTTATGGGACCCTCTCTACTAAATTGTCCCATGGCTAACTCCATAAAGACCACGCGAGAGAACAAGTGAACCTTACCTCTTAACATTGGTACTAGGTTGTTCCAGACATTTATGGGACCCTCTCTACTAAACTGTCCCATCGCTAACTCCATAAAGAACACAGGAATGGCTCCCAGTATCAACACAGTGAAGTACGGAATGATGAATGCTCCTGTAAATAAAAAGATCACCAACAAAACTTCATAACAACCGATTGGGGTCTCAACAGCTCACGTCAAGATAAATTGCGACAAGGAACGGCTAAAAGAGAGTACTGTCCGCCTAATAAAGAGTCGCGACCAACGGTATGGATACTCGTCCCTCTCCTTTCTCATCAAATTAAATTAATCTCTGAATTTGAAAAAAAAAATGTTCCTTACCTCCTCCATTTTTATAAGCCAAATATGGAAATCTCCATACATTTGCCAAATCAACTGAATATCCTATCGCCGCCAGCAAGTAATCTGCGTTACCACTCCAGTTATCAACCGGCGCTTTGATATCATGATCTTTAAGTCTCTTATCGGAAACATTATTTTTATCCTTATTTGGAAGTAAACTATCCTTTTCCACATCCTGTTTTTCTGGCGGGAATTCTTTACTTGAATTTTGCAATGCCACCATGCCTTGTCCAGTGTCATTCGGAATGTCCTCGGACAATGGTTGCATCTCCACTACTGTGTCGTCCTTCGCCATGTTGGAATTGCAGTCCGGTTCTCCTGGTTTTGGCTTGAGGAAATTCAAAAGAATGGGTCAAAATCTTTTGCTAGAATTTCTATGGGTTTTCTCTATGTTTTACGCAAGTAGCCAATTATTTTACCGTTTTTCTTTCTTTATCGAAGAATCCTTAGTAACGGCTCATTAGAGGAAAGATCGCTAATTAGAGAAAGGTGAAAAGATCAACATTCTAGAGTATCACCAACACCGTGGATTTACCCTATCATTAAAAGCTTTATCTGCTTTAACACATTGAATTTTACTCAGTTTTTGGGCCAACATCGGTTCAAATTTCAGAGGTCAAGGAGTTTATACTTTGCTTTTGGAATCAATAGAAGATCGAGAAAAAATCGAATCTTCGATTTATATTTAAAACCTTCAGCAATTGTCTTATATCATACTTTAAGATATCAGCAAAAAAAGAAAGATTTATATCTTTTAAATTCATAAAAAAGATTGGTTTTTTTTACAAAGTGTAAATATCAATTAATTTTTCTGCAATGTACGGAAAATGTAGAACACAAATTTAATAGAAATTCAATATTTCTTCATTTCTCGGTTCATATTTCAGTATAACTGAAACATCCATTTACTCACCTCTGAAACTAAGAATTAAATGAAAATTAACCTATACTTATTTCCCTCACAAATTTACTAAGAGTATACCGTGTAAAGTTATAACTCGTTGAGTATAGTAAAATTCGCAAACAAAATGTTTTGTCTTTTATATAAGTGTCCCATCACTCAATGAGACAGCAGTAACATTCTTCTACATCAACAAACCCGTGTGATAAATGGATGCCGGAAAACGACATCTATTCTGCCGCCTTTTGCACCGTCGCCGTGAAATGGCGGAAATTAACGGCCGTTGCCGAGCAGGACGTAATCGAGCCACGGCTGTGTACGGGATAATGATCAATTTTGGTGACCTGGATGATTTTATCTATTCATCCTCGGACGTCGGTCGCTCGCGATGACTTTTTTTCTGGTGCATTCTAACTTGTTGATAGGGTGATTTCTCGGCTACTAATCCAATCAGCATGTCAAGTGTTAAGTTCGCTCTAATTTGAGAATCCGACAAAGTACATGTTTTAATTGTTATGGTATTTGTGTAAAGCTAAGAAAAAAGATTAATCAAAAGAAGGAAGTAAATTACCGAGTTGTATTTTTTTCTTTTCTGTTAATCCTTTGTTAGACAAGATTTTTTTTATAAATGACATCATGTTTTAAGACTGGAGATAAGTATCTGAACAGCGCATGCACGTTTCTTAAAATGTCTCAAGTACGACTTCTTGTAAAATTTGAAATGGGCTGGACAGTGGCCATTATGAATAATTTGTCGTTTCGAAAGAAGACGAAAGTCTCATTTATTTGAGGTGAAAAAAAATAATTTCAATGTCTTTCTTACTAAAAATCGATAAAACAAACAACAACATAACAGAGAGAACTTGGGCAATAAGGACTTCCGAACAGCACAAGAAAATATCACATGTACGATAAAAAAGATAGAACAATACATGAACCAATCGAAGAATGAAAGTCAAGTATATGCGTGTGAAGTTTAATTTCTAAAAGGCTAAATGTTTTCCTTTCTGAGCGAACAAAGGCTTATCCAGGTAAAATCCAGCCTCTTATGATAAGAAAACTGCAAAAAGTAAGCAGTCAATGGGGCACAAACGGTACCAATGGGAATACCGACGATTTCTAAAACTTTTACTCCAATCTCTACAAAACTTCGTATATTCAAAACAAAGAGTAAAACCTTGTTTTTCTCTCCTATATATACATTGTGCTTGAACAGTGTATCTACAGGTTATTTGGTGTTTGGAAAAACATAAAAACAAGTAAGACGGAAATAGCTAGTCTCCGGTAAGACGCAAAAGCAGCACCGAAAAATTTCCCAAATGTATTGTAATTTGAAACGTTTTGTTATCCTTTAGTATCCCAGTGGTTGTCATACTTTATATGGTCCATTATCTGTACGATATTGATGCATGTATTGTTTTACTACATGTACAAATGTACTTTCATTGACGAAAGGACTATGGAATTTATGTACATCTATTTTTGAGACGTACATGTATTTTCATTTTTATTGTAATTTTAGTGTATGATATTAATGAAAAATCCTTCAGATCTTCTCTAAGAATTTCAGTCATGACGTAAAGGTATTTAGATGAACATACAGAATGGTATATCAGTGTATATCAGTTTTGTTATTACAGTAATCCAGATCTGGGGAGGGCTGGTTTATTTGTGCTCAATGCCGACAGGATACATCTCTTAATCAAACATAACTTTCTATCTCAGATTAGATTTGAATTTTAATGGATTATATCTCGGAGGGAGGTGCTGGAAATAGCTCTAGGATTCTATCAACCTCAAAAAGCTGATTTCAAAGGAATAAGATATCTACATCTCAAAAGTCAATAAGTATAACTACTATTTGGATTTTGAAGGAGTTTGCATTGTAAATTCCTCAATTTTCTTGTCTTCCTTTTTCTCTTTATGTTTTCAATCTTGTACTAATCAGATTGAAATACTAATAAATCAACATTTGAACTTCTAGGGATTCCAGAATAATCCAAATAAAGTGATATCACCAGCAGTGAAGTTGGTATTTCTAGGAGTTGTTACTGTTGTTATGTACCTTCTGTCCATGTTATGTTATGAAAGAGATCTCCGGCAAGATTACCCTGTACTGACCACAGTGGAACACACACACACAGCAAGCAAAGAACATTAGCCAAAACAACGTCAATAAACAACAGGGGAAAACATCAAACGGTAGAACCAACAAGGCAGACATACCAAAATATGAAACAACAATAATAATGATAATAATACATTTGACGCTGTTACAGGCAAAATGTGCGGTGTGCATGCAAATAAAAATGACCGATAATTAGAATAACTGTGAATATAAGTATAATGACTGTCTTACTATTGGTGTTCATGGGTGTATAATTCTGGTTGGACACGTGCAAATTTTCCGAGAATCGCCCCCGAGGGGTCTCAAAATCACGTAAAACCCGAGGCTTGCCGAGGGTTTTGCAAAATTTTGAGACCCCGAGGGTGAAATGGTGTTTCTTCTCTCGTCAATCCTTTAACACTCGGGTAGGATATTTAAGAAATTACTTTCTCTCATATCCACGTACGTTTTACTGAGAAGGCCCATGAGATACAGCTTTACCCCACCTCTGACAAGCTTGTCTGGGAATCCCGGATAGCGATTGGCTAATAGCGGTCACGTGAAGACGTGGTATATCTTATACCGGGTGCCTAGCCTCTTGTGACGTCACAATGCCGTAGCGTAAACAGATAATGACGTCCAATCACTCTATGGAAATTATCAAAATAGGTAATCGGTGGGGTAAATTCGTTACCTAGTCATCCAAAAAGATATCAATTTTATAGTACTCTTTTAGTCGTAACAGAAAATACCATTGTTTTGGCTGTGCGTCAGTTTTAAAGTTAGAAATAGGACGGAAAATAAAAAGTCTACGGGGATTTTCTATGGTAAAATCGCTGAAAATGTGTGACGTCGGAGGCTTTGACGTCAATGTTTACTATTGTTGACACGGAGAACAAGATGGCGGCGGGTTGAAATTAACATGGAAATTTCCCGTAGACATTTTATTTTTCAATATCGCGGTTTGAAGGCAGCTGATAGGGTAAGTTGAAGTTAATTTCCAGTTACGACTAAAGGATGTCAATGCTCGGAAACAATTATGTATTGCAAAATTCTTCAGACGACAGAATAAATTGCCAAAACAGGGTGCTCTGGATTAAGTGAACAGGACAGTGGGTAACTAATTATGTGAGCGACATCTGTATCACATATCACGTGACAGCTGTTTCTCATATCACGTGACGCTATTGTTTCGAATGTTTACGCTATTGTGACGTCATTATTTCAGCCCGCAAAACAAACAAGCTAGCGGCGACGTGACAATAAAACATCGATTTTAAGGTCAAGGTGGCTACTTTTAATAGAAATGAGGTAGAAGAAAGATGGACAGATTCATATGTAGAGGAACTATTCAGACCAAAAAATCAAAATTTGCCCGTCTCGTATTTTGGCTATAAACGTCAATTTTTGGCCTATTTAACATTTTTGTGATTTTAGAGAATACCACATCATAACTTTACATACCTCTGAAATGCATGAAATTTAAAAAATTCATATATATCCTCATTTTTCAAGATTCTAATAGCTTGTGGATGAATTAAAGGCTATTTTGAGAAATTCTGATAAAATAATCAGTTCTTAGGAGAGTATTTCCTCATAAAAACTATGTTGCTGGTTGTCATGGCAACAACTCGTTATTTTTATTAATAGCTAGAAGGTCGCCAGCTACACAATTTTTTTTCTACATACATGTATATATCTATGGTATTGCTTCATCCTAAAACAGTCAAATCAATATGTACCCGAATTAGCTTTTGAGCAAAATTACTTTTTCTATAAGTAGCACAATAATTAATGCAAAAAATAAACATTTTGACCCAAAAACATAGAGTTTAATTTGAAGTTCGAATTTCTAATTATCTCACTTTTTTTAAAGAGTATAATGGATAGTAAATATTCTGATGTTTGAATCTTTGGCAACAGAACTCGTGGGAAAATGACAAATTTTTTTCCTATTTTCGACGATTTTTCATTGAAAAATATGCATTTTTCCCAAAAATATCCATTCAGCAATGAAAGTTTCAAGGAGTATTATTTTTTTCTAAATAATGTAACAATCTGAGCTTATACCATGTATCGTTTATGTCGGTTTCAAATATTATTTGATATGAAAATAGAGTAATCTCCCTGTAGTCGCAACCCTAACTTTAAGATTGTTTTTCAATGTATTCGTGCGTTCTATTTTGAAAAGCCTAATATTCGTAGTTTATTCTTATAGAATAAACCATTTTCGGGGGGCGCTGAATTCGAATGTCGCAAATTTTTGCGATTATATCAATTTGATGTTTTCAAATTTCGTCTCTTTTCTTTCAGATTTAACTTTGACCCTTAGATATGAGAGGAAAATGCCCTTTCATGTTCGTCTATGAAAGATAAATAGGTTCTATCACGATCTATTGAGTAGCGGAACGAGGGAAAAGATGAAAAATTTCCGTCACGAGTGTAAATTTTTATGTCTCACTCAGTAGAAAGTGAAAGAATCTATTTCTTCTTCCATGAAACATAAGAAAAAATTGATTTCAAACAACGTTTCATGCAATCTAACGCCATGTTTTCTGAAGACATTTTTCCTGACACCTAATTTCGCGGACAAATTAGTCTCAAGTGAGAGAAAATTGGTTCACCCATTTATTGAGTTTAGAATTCTAAACTTATGACATACTCTAATAAAAAAAATATTGAAATTTGTTCACCAATGCGTTTAAAGAAAAATTACAATGTAGTTCCTAAAAGAGTTATCGACCTTAGAGTTTACATTAAAGTCTTTGGAGAACTTAATATTTCAGCCATATTTGCCAAGAAAATGATGGGGGCACAAATATGGATGGTTGAACAATTTTTAAACATAATTTCAATATTTTGAACATGATTTCGTTCATTATACATCTAATATCTCAGAGATAAATCCTTTTTATGACGTTTTTCTTGAATTTTTATACGTTTGATTAATGACTATCTGTGACAGCACTTGACAGAAAACTCTCCTTTTGGACAAGATTTTAATTACATTTTTTTTGTAGTTTATCGGTACTAGGGAACAGTGTAGAACATATGTATATTATAGGTTCTACGTGTACGAACGTATGTAACATTGTTCTGCTTTTCCTGAAAATTTACCAATTAAGTTTTTATCACAAAATTCGATTATTTTTTATGCTCCGAATGTGGAATTTGCCCATCAATCATCCACCCATTGCCATCACGGACGTACGTAATATGCTTTTTTATCTATCATTTGTGCATATATCTTTTCTCTTGTCTTTCTAGTGCCTCCCTAACCTTGATCCCACTGTGAAGATGCACTGATGCACCCACTGTAAATGGATTACAGGAGAAAATTATCTTGTGCGATTCATAGAGATTGTCACGATTGCGTTGCATCATTTTTACGCCCTTTCTCTCTTATCGCATCTCTTCTCCTTCTCAAGGTTTAAAAATATTCTTTTTAATTTTCACTGTTAGTTTGATCATCTAAGATCTGAAAAGATTAAAATTTGCTTGTAGTAGATAAAGTGCCCAGTGGCAACGTCAACTTTGTTGCTTTTATGACGTCACTATGCAGCATTATTTCGTCATAGACACATGCTTCGTCGCTCGGTCTATTCTTGATGGATGTTGTTGCAGCATGAAAGGTAAAATGTCTTGTCATTTCACGTAAACAAAACTAGATTTTCGCTATTTTTTCTAACTTAAATTAAACTTGATTCTATCAACTTTGAAAGAAACAATTGGGTTCCAACTTGAACGTATAGAGCAAGTGACCATATTTCGACGTATTTTTCGTACATTTCTTTGAAAATCTCAAGACATGGAGGCCAATTCAGTAATTGCTTTTGCTAGAATTAAATTTAACTCCATTCTCGATTGAAAAACTACAAAAAGAATTTATTTTAAGCAATTCATTATTTCCTTATAAAACGACAAAATATTTCGTTTCCATGTTTTCGGGGGTGACCATATTTCGCCGTTTTTGTTGATATGTATCTTATTTACACACAAACGGACAAAAATTGTGATTTCATTTTCAGTAAATCTTTCGTCACCACTACTTCTATGAAATCATGCCAAATAATAAAATGTTTTCTTTTTTGGTTTTTGTAAAAATTTCGGATGTGTACGTCTAAAAATTGGTGTTTTCGTTAAATTTTTCCCATTTTGTGGTATTTTTGTCAAAACTGAGTGCAGGATATATCACAATCTAATCAAAACATGACTACTACGGTCATATTTGAAAGGATATAGAAAAATAAACTTGACGAACATTTCCGATAACCAATGAGAAGCAATTAACTATGAAACGGCGAAATATGGTCACCGGCGAAATATGGTTCCTCGCTCTACGCGTATTGCAACTTGTAACAATTTGTTGATTCGCGAAATAATACCTACGTTAAAATCTTGAAAACGTTCATTTTTATTCTAATAGGAACCAAACATCATGGATACAGATGATGTATTTAAGGACCCCACGGAATGCCACGATAACCAAAATCATTCGGCGGAAACGCCCCCTTTTCTCGACGCATTGGAGTTCTGGCAGGCAATGGAACGGAATCATATTGCGCGGAAATTAGCGGAAACCTTTATCGCACTTAAGGGAGGTAAATGTATAAAACAAAAATCCTGTGATAAAAATGAAGAAGAATTCAGTTGCGAAATCGAAAGTAAGGAAGAGAACGAAGTACAAAAATTGTCAACAGAAGGAACAAGGAGTAGACCGATTTGGCTTTTCGTCACATGGTGTATTATGACATGCGCAGTGATAGTTTTTATGGTTTCAATGTTCTCTCATGTATATTCGTATCAAAATGATGTACAAGCATGCCAGACTGAATGTACGGATTTCCTGGACAGAATTTATGTTTTATTCAAATCCCCTGTATGATTCTCTATTGGAAATAAATCTCCGATTTGAGATCATAATACAAAATATTTGTTATCCTTTAAGTACTACTTCTGCTTGTCCAAAATGAGAATTGGAATAATTCTTCCATTTTTGTATTGTTTGGAATTCCAATCAATGCTTTTGATGATTTCTTTTTATGCCTTTTATCTGTGAAAACCGTTTCTTGAAAAAGGTGCGCAATAAGTGTCTTCCATTCTTTAATTTGTCGATATAGGTTAAAGAACTCCGAGTGTACGGTATTCATATTTAACAACTGTAAGACACAGTAATTGACTTTGATATTCGATACTTTACAGAAAAAGATGCATATCAAAAACAAAGTCTATCTTCTCAAAGATTTATTGTGTCATACATGCAATGCTATCAAGAATGTCCATTACGCAAAAATGTGCCATGACCTTGACCGATGACATCGTACAGAATTAACATAAAGGTCACGAGAAGGTCATTAAGAACGACATATGCATTGCAATGGAATATGCGAGTATATGGTTTAATTACAAACAAAACCATTTACTCTTTTAGTTTATGTTTCAATCAGTCCTTCATTACATCATTTCTTTGACTTATTTATTTGTTTAGTCATTGCATGTCGGCACAATGAGATCTAGAAGTCTTATTTTTAATAACACAATTTCTGATGCCAGAGCGTCAATCATCGACAAGAAGTGTTAAGTAATATACGTTACAACAATAGCATAAAACCATATTGCTTAGCAGAGGGTTCTCTAATACATGTTTGGGTGTAACATCGTCGTAGGTTGCTCTCGTCCGCTTTTTCAATTTAAGAACTTTCGTACCAAACGCAGTAAAGTAAAACACATACAGTTTGCTCCTACTCAGATATCCCACGAGACGTTACGTAATGATATGTTGTAGAATTTGGGTCATGTTCGAAAAGTCTGTTGACCCAAACTGGTGAAAAGGTACCCCTGTTTCCCATATGAAGTACTAAAAAGCAATAATCCCCAATGACTCTTTTCAAGAAACATATTTATACATAAAAGGGATCAAGGTATGGAAAACTACTCTAACCAAAATCTATGTAAGTATGACACAGAGCACAAAAATACCAACTTCCAACTCACAAAGTAGGCCTTTCAACTAAATTTTAAAATCCAAAAATTTTCCTTTGGAAGTGTTTCACGACTTTTGAATCTGTGTCTAAATAGCAGTAAGGAACTTTGAATTGGGAAAGACATGCTAATTATCGATAAATAATTAATTTTTTCTATCGAATTTTAAATTAAATTTGCTTAAGAAGGGAGGTAATTCAAACTATAAAATTTAACAAACATTTGATTCCCGGGACTCATCTTGAGTAACCGAGTTTTACAGGTTCTTTAAAATATGAAATGCACAAGAAACGAAATGAAAAGTAACGGAACGATTTTTTTTTTTTTTGGTCGGCAAAGAATTTTTACAAATAAACGTAATAGTAAACGACGCAGATATCATAGAAAAAGCCCTGTAGATTTCAATTTTAGGTTCTTGTTATCATTGAACTTATTAAATCAAAATTTACGAAAAATTTTGAAATCAAACGGTTTAAACACAAGTTGTTCAAAAAAGCTTACAAAACAAATTACAAAAAAAGATGAAATTTTCACGATTTTCAGATTTCTAAACTGAGTTGCACATATAAAATCTGAGTGACTAGATGAATACATTTCATTTAATATCAGAGATCCCTCTTCTTTTTGCATGGATTGTTTGCTATAGACATGTAAAAGAAATGTCCATATCGACATGACTCTTCACTTTGAAAACAACCTCTTTTATCTAAAATACAGCTACATGCAGGGATAACTAGAAAAAAAATAAGTGGGGGGAGGGGGGTCCAATCCCATATTTCATTGAACAATTACTGGTAGACATCATGCAGTTAACTTATGATGGTTTTCTTTTTTTTTTTTTGTTAGTTTAAAGCCGGGCAAAATTTGTCAAAAACATCGATAATGTACGTAGTTTTTTTTTTTTTTTATTGATGTAAGAACCTTAAGAAACTTTTTTTCTTTCTTCTCCAAGAAATTTTTTCTTAGAGGAAGGGGGGTGGGTTGGTCAGCCTATCCAACACATGGTTTTGAAAAAAAAAACTGAAGAAAAAAATTGAACTCAAGTATACGTATATATATGCAAATAGAGTCACAGAACATTCTTGATCAGATAAGAACGGTAAATGACCCAAAATGAAATTTGATTAAAAGAACAGGTACTTGAAAACGAGGGGTTTTTTTTTCTTTCACTTTCATGGTGGTGTCTAAAGGTGGGAACCGATTATCGCAAATAATCGATTATCGTTCGATACTTGATTCCGATTATCGATTATGGCTCTCAATAATCGATTACATAGTGACATGATTTAAAGAACGAATCTTTATGAAAAGGTTTCAAGTTAAATTGTCTAAAATAATGTAAAATGACAGGCGTCCCGCCCCTCGCATATTCTTGATTAAACAAACCACTGAACGGCTATGTACAGGGTAGTCTTCTATTTCAAGGTTGTTCTGATGTAAAAGGAGTTACCAAATCTGAACTAAAAAAAAAAAGGTATACCCCATCAAGTCTTTTCAGTTGAGTTTAAAAAGAAGTAAACTTTTCTGTCTTTTTTTTTTTAGCTGAAACCCTGCGCCTAAAAAGTAAATATATGAATAAGCAAAACCTGACTCTTTTAACATAAAAAGTTTATTTCGTCATTAGGTAGTGAAATGTATTAATATTAACACATATGAAGTGCTGAAGTCATCATTGTCTTGACTGAGAGTAAATGGACAAATTTAATAATCGATAAAATTGCATTGGATGGCCAAACCATAGACTTTGAAGGCTCTGCCGATTCATCATCACTTATGATTTTGTATATAAGCTGGAAAAACATATCTTACTTTTTTGTAAATTCAAAGGGGGGGGGGGGGGGGGGGGGGTTCGGACTGATACCCCTCCCTAACCCATCCCCTTAGCTCTTGATTCATGCTTTCAAGTGCCGAGCGGACTTTAGGTGACATATTTTTAGTATACGTTTATACAATTAAAACTCATAAAAATGTATAGCGATGTATAAATTTATCAAATATTGAGAAAAAGAAAATGTAGAGCATAGCCCTGAACTCACACTTTTAGAAATGGATCATTGGCGGATCCAGGATTTCAGAAAGGGGGAAGGGACGTACATGTTTCTCATTTATCCCTTTGGAGTTCTTGTTCTTGTATGTGACCTTCAAATGAATTATATTTATGCTAATTTAAGTGATGTAGGCGAGGGGAATACGAGCGAGATATTTTTTTTGCTGCGTCTGGGGTAAAAATATCAGAAATTTTTTTATCTACCCTCTATTACTCTTTAGGGAGAAAGGCTACATCGGTAGGCCGTATTGTTATGAAATGATCATATACATTTAAGTGGTTAAAAACTGGCGAGCGAAAGCGAAAGTCAGTGATTTTTTTTAATCGTTACAAAAAGATGGTCAATATTAATCAATTACGATCTCCATTGCATATTATTCATTTATTCAAAATCAAAATTTAAAATTCAAAATCCCCCTTTACTCCCTATTGAAATGGCAGAGAACAGACTGCAGAAATGTATTGTAAAATCTGAATCGGATGCGCGAAAGTTCCCGTTGGCCTTATCTAAATCAATAACTTTTGATTGAAAGGGGGGGGGGAAGGTGCCCCCCATATGCATATTAGGCATATTCGCAGATTTTAACATTTAGAATACAGACTGGGTATACCCTACATGTACCTCTTTAATTAGCGAATGGTTGAATTACAAAATAATTTCAATACATGTATATCCATAACACAAACAATTTTCAAACATTATTCACTTTTCATGTGTTCTTTAAAAACTTCTTGTCCACCCCTTAAATCCTTTGCAAGCATGGCATAGGCGACCGGCGGTCAACGCCCTTCAATTGAAACTGAATCATGCAGATATGATTGATTACATCAGTTCCTCTTGTATGAGCAGTAAAGCTGAAATCTGTATTAATATAATTTCTGCGTCTTTTTTATAGGGTGAGAGTCATTGCCGTCACTTTTATTTTTATAAAAATGTGTAATATTGAAATAATTTTTCAATGTTATGGATAATCATAGGCATGCGCTCTCTCTCTCTCTCTCTCTCTCTCTCTCTCTCTCTCTCTCTCTCTCTCTCATTTCTTCCCTCTGTTTTCCCGCTACTTTTGATGCTGTTTTCGTTATGCATACTTATCGACACATTATATGTATTTTTGTTCCTAACTCATGATATTTATCTTAACACATACAGGTATATCTGCTTTTTATTTTTGATGTTTATCTTAAACTGAGAAGTTCGGGATACAATTTTTAGTGAATACTTAAATGCCCCCCCCCTTCCCCCTTTATATAAGCAGAGTTTAACGAAATCGATTACATCTATGCCTAGATTTAACCTTGCCGGCTTTTAGATAGTCTTTTATAGATCTGAAATGTAGTTTATAAAATATGTATAAAAGGTACTTATCTTTGACTAACAGTTCCTGAGGCACATAGGGTGTGCAAGGGAAAAAATTACCACAGTTATATCGTAAACGAATGATTAAATGGGAAAATTTGTAATTTTGTTTTTCGTTTCATTTCGTTATTTTTCACTTCGTTTCATAGTTTAAAGGGTCTCAAATTTTACAGATATTATTAAAGAGTTCTCTCCCTTCCAATATATTACCACATGAACATTTGTAACTCGGTCTCAAAATCTGATGTGCAATTTTGTGCTATCTTTCTCTGTCCTTTTATTGTCTTTAGTACATGAAACAAATTAAAATATTATACTCAATCCTACCAACTTTGTCCAACAACCCAAAAGAGGTAAATAAATAAGAAAATTCATGATTTGAAGTGATTTTTGCGCTACATTTTTATGAAGAAGCGCGAAAGGTTCCGATTCTGACACTTTGGGTACGAGTTGTCGTTACTCTCAGTCGACACCTAGCGTTTGTTGAAAGGCCTACACAAAGAAAACAACAACAATACATGTATCATGATTAATATTTTGGTTAAGGCCCATACCGGGTAAAGCCAAAATATTAATCATGATACATACATGAACAAAACGAGACAAAAATGAAGAGATCCGATGCAGACTTTGGAAAGCAGTTCACATTTTTTCTTAGCATACGGTGTGGCTATCCGGATTATCTGCGTGTAGGCATCGCTTATAATCGTTACTAGTAAGTCAAAGGACTAGAAACAAAACATATTGCTAGACGATATACACTGAGATCCATTGTATACACCTGGTCACATTGATGACCTCTACAAAACACAGGCCAATTAAACCAATGATAACTTCGGAAGGTCATTCTGATATTCAAATCATGAAAGAATGGATTAGTCGATAGTTCAAATAGAATGTGTAACATGGAAAGCGACTAAGCATATCATGTAGTCTATAAGCGTGGAATCAAATGTCCTGGAGGAGTAAGCGTCTCCTGTTTGATTCCTTGTATGTTCTCTGTATATTTTAATATGAATTTTAGTGTTTCCGTTAAATACTTTTAAGGTTCAGCCTGACATGAGGTTTATTGGATGGCTCATTGCGACAGTTGACAGTTTGTTTTAGTTAAATGTTGCATTCCCGTGTGCCATGCATCGTCTGAGATGATGATTGAAAATTAAGAAAAGGTAGGACTGCAGGGGATTATTGACTATTTCATGCACTTTTTTTCTGCTTTACATACTATTAATTCACATTAGGTAATGATAGTTATAACACAAAGCACTCAGAAGTCATAGAATGATTTATGGTTCCAGACGTTACTACAAATTGTAAGAATTGAGACAAGCGTTGGGAACGTTGTTTATACATTTCCTTACAGTTCAATAGCGTGTATAAGTAAAATACTCATAAATCTAGCGTAACAAAAACTAATCCCAGAGTAATTCCATGAATTCCTGGGTTTTTACGAGATAGAGAAATAGATAAGAAGTCCTGAAAATGGCATCAACTACACATGTATATTGCTTTGTAATCTCTTAACCTTGTAAAATGAATGATGTATTTTTCACCAGGGAGTTTTTAATTTCCTACGGTGTGATATTTATGTAATGGAAGTGTAGTTTTCGAAATTTACACGAAAAATACGTTTATTAGTTATAGTTTAAATTGTTCCTATCATACTTCCTACTCAAAGTAGGTGAGTACTTTTTTTTTTACATTTACACACCTACTTTGAGTAGGAATTATAAAAGGATACCGAGAACCATTTTGTAATGGTTTCTTTATAATTATTCGTACGTTTAAAATTTAGTGACCTACTTGGGCGTCAAAGTAGGAAACCATGTGACCGTCATTGGCTGAAATTAGTACGAGGCGTCATCATTCGTTCAGTGCTGTAAGAATGAAGTAAGTAAGCAAAGCATAAGAATGTATTGTAAATAATTTTCGATATGTAAAAGCCTAAAAGGAAGAGAACGTCATCTAAACAATTTTACTGACTCTTCACAATGTACACGGTTAGGTAATCTTGGTAATTACACGTTCTAAGTTTGTAAGTTTTAGAGGATTTTCCTTGAAACTCGAGTTAATTTCAATTAAGATGCTTCGGAAAAGACGAAAGGCAGAACAATGTATCTAAATTTGTTACGTTAGAGGATACACGAGAGATAATTAAAGTGGTAATTACATGCTAATTGATGCTCCCAGCTCCCACAAATTTCTTGGCATGTGTATAGAGAACGTTCCTCACCAGCTTCTTCACACTTGCCTAGCCAACTGTCGTAGGGGTTTTTGATATAATCGTCAGTAATTGATGATAGTCGATAGATAATTGCAGCTTTATGAACATGAAAATTGAATAAAATGTATCTTGCAAAGACGGCGCAAATCTTGCTAAATTCCCACGATGGATAATGGAAAGATTAAAACTAATATGTGAAACACAGAATTCAATTTTCATTCCTCTCCTAAAATGACTTCTCTCTTATTTTGAATCATTTCCAATTGATTTCCTTTAATTTTGATGGAGAGACTGTTCTAATTAACATTTTTACTGTAATATCATACTAATCAAGGTGTTAAGACAATAAGAAAAACATATCCAGATCTACAGTGTCAGTACCTTTTAATGATCACGTGGCGACACCTATGGTGCTTGTTGAATTGAAGCAACGGCCGATAACCCTAAAAGGATGGTAAGCGCTTCCAAAGTAAAAGCTGATGTTACATAATAATTAATGCAATGATTCATCTAAGACATAAATGTTTAATGATATAGGAAGCGATCAAAGGAGAAGACTATCCTGTTTTCCCCCTTACCATTTCTCAATTAATTTAAAATTATTTTTATTTTCTTTAACTTTCGTCAAGTTGGCCTGACGCAACTTTTAGAACTGACGCTACCAAAAAGATAGTTTGTTAGTAAATTAAATTTCGAATCAACGAAAAAAACCGAAATAGAAATAACTCCTCTATTTAATTTTTTTTCTTTCTTTCTTTTTCTTTCCAAAATTATAGTACTTAGTGCATAGCACAATACCATAGCTATATAAAACGAGAAAAAATGAAATACATTTGTTTATCATATTCTAGAATCATTGTCTAACATGCTGGCAAATTTATTCTAAGTCCACATCATCAGAAAGTTCGTCAAGAGATTCGAACGTAGTGTAAAAGTAGAAAGCATTAAGAATCATAATTCTGATTTTATTAATTTAGACTTCAAGACAGATAACAAAAAAAAAAACAAAACAAAAAGAAAGCCGTTATCTGAGTTACAAGAACATCAATCAAACGCACTTCGAACACTCCGTTTTACAAATATTAGTTCTGACTGACAAGACGGACAGGGTATGATGATAGGCTGGGTTTATCAACTTATCAAGTAATTTTCTTTCTTTTTTTATAAATATAATTTCAATTATTCCTAAATATTACTGATTGTAACCTAAATTGAAAATATTATTTTCTTCCGAAAGCCATCGTTTGCAAACTTGACGGCCCGATCATTTGATACCGGCGGTATTTTCTATTTTAAGTATTTTTAAGTCATTCCATTTTCAGGGAACATTGTTTTCGAGCCAAGAAGCAAAATAGAACAATATCGATGCCTTTCGTTTCGATTTATATCTATACTTATATTTATCATATTTTAAAGATGAAAAAATTATATGAAAATTGAAAGATTAAATAAAACATTAAATTCTATTTCACGATGCATGCAATTCATCGCGCAATTTCCTTGACTAGGTCGTTCAATTTGCGGATCTGACAGGAAACAGTTCTTGGATTTCTATGTACGTTATCACTTCTTTTTGTTCGAGATAAACTTAATTTGCGACTAGAATATTAAACAATTTATGCCTCCATGCATATTATCCAATTATTCTATATGGAATTTTTATGGCGATTTGAAAGTACTTTTGAAACGAATAGAGTCAAAGTAAGACGTACAATGATTTGGAAAGACATTCAAAATGAAAAAAAAATTACCTGGTTTGGTCTGGTTTCGAACCCCTCCGGAGGACACAACTCTGCCAGATTTACAATAAGTTGAATCTCTGATGCCACAAATAGAATTGTCGCACTCCATTTCGATTGTCGCCTTCCCTCGTCGTGACGCGATGGCTCTAGCGCGTCAGAATCGGTCAGCTCGGCGTCACACGTGACGTCATTTCCTGTGTCTGAATCGTGACAAATTTCAAACTCTGGCACATTATTTTCCTCCTCACTTTGCGATGAGATTTCACAACTGTAGACAAACTGATTTTCGCATTGTTTATCGTCGTTTTCGCCATCATCGCTTTTGTCACCGTCGCCGGGGTCAATTTGAATTATGTTTAATTCATCCAAAGATGTTTCCGCGGATTCCGTCATTCATAAAGCTTGGAGATTAAAACTCCTTTCTTTGAAACTCTTATAAAACCACACGTTCTTCTTTTCATAACAAACTGAAATTTCTCACACTCAAGGTTAAGATAAAAGGTTTCATTAATGAAAATAAAATATAATGTCAAATTTCACCTAGATTTCTGAGAGGATAACTTGCCGTGAAATAGCACAGGTATTTAATCACATCATCTCCTCTGGGAGACGAGAGAAACACAGCAAATCTTATCATGGAAACGATACTTAGAAAATAATTCCCAGTTGAATTACAAATCGGGAACTGCTTAGTATTTTTCGGAGCTTTTTGCATATAAATGCTGTTGGCAGATCCACTCAGAATGTTTGGGGGAGGGCGTGAATGCAGGGTTTTATTCTGATTAGAGCGCTGAGAGGGTCTAAATGGCACAGCAAGATTCCTCTGTTGAGATCTTTGCGTCATCGGAGCTGGATTTTACAGAAGGATCTTAACAAAAAGGTGAAATTATCCAAAAAATAAAATAGGAAAGCAGGAATTGATTTACTGATATATAACAGTTTCAGTTTTGCAAAATATCTTGGTTTTAACGAGAATGACTTTTAAAAGTGTATTCTTGAAACTACTCACTGACTTGATTGTTAAACACAATAATTAACATACTTATGGAAAGTTTTAGTATTTACCGATTAGGAAAAAAGGAAAGTATCATTTCGAATACTTTTTCGTGCAATCACTGTCAAATATCAAGAATTGATTTCATTTATTGTCCTCTTTTTTTTTTTTTTTTTTCTTTTTTTTTTTTTTTCTTTCTTTTATGTTTTTGTTTTTTTTTTTTTTTTTGTTCTCGGGCAGAAAATCAGTGGAATACCAACTCATGTGGCCACTTCAACAGATTTTATTTAAAAAAAAGAAAAAGAAAAAAAAAACGAAAATGGATTCATTTGTTCAATGAAAACATTTACTCAATATTTCTTTTGATCCTCTTGACCTGTACTTTACCGCTATATTACAAAACTACTGGTTTTCTTTATTTTTGCACGCATATTTCCATTGTTCGTCCAAATCTTCTGTTCCTCTGTAACCATGCAGACAGAAATATGCATCAATATCAAAACTATAATAAATGTAGCTGCAAATGTTACAATCTCACAAGTATATCATTTTTTATTTCAATACTTTTTCTTTTTATATTCTGATGTAGATATCGATAAAACATTTAACACCTATCTAACATTCTTTGTATAAGATAGCACCAGCAATCACATCTAGCATTTGCATGGTGAGCGGCAGAGAAATGTTTTGTTGTTTTTGTTTTATATATATATATTAAAAAAGCCTCTTTTCCAGAACTATTACTGGTACTTATTAACTAACTAAATGTATTTTCATGAAACTGAATAATATGGTGAAGAATAAACACGTTTGTTATTTTTTTTTTTTTTTTTTTTTTTTTTTTTTTTTGGTTTTTTTAATTTTATATTATTTTTTAGGGGGAGGGTTGTTGCAAAAAAGCGTGTATAATATTTCATATTATACTCTATATTATTTTCGATATTTTGATATTGATAAAGGATGCGTTGTATTTGACTTTTCATTGGATAAACTTTATTTAGTGGTTCCATAGGAAGGGAGGTTATCTCCAAAAAGAATCCGTTGCAGAACAGAAAAACACAATGAAAAGGCTTTTCTTCTTTGTCACTGATTATAATCCTTATAAATAATGGAAATGCGATGCCCTTCTTTTCTATTGGATAAAAGTAAATAAAGATACTGTATAGCACCAATTTCAGATAAAATGTTGGGATACTAATGGATAACACCTCCGCGTCGCTATTTGCATATTTATTTCTTAGAATGTTTGAAAGAAATGTGTGCAAAATTTTAGTACTACCCTTCATTTAGTCAGCTCCGACTTTCCAACGGTCAGTTCCATTGGTACCGTGTGGTCTTTTGTGTTTAGTATTAAGTGTTCTTGGTCCATTTTGTGTCTCAGTTCGTACTTACCCACTCTGTGTTTTTGCATAGATCTTTGGGATGTTTCTGTGTTCGGTGCTATAACTGACTCTCCTCCTTTGTTCTATTTGTGTGAGGCTTATAAATTTCTTACTTGTTCTGCTAAGTGAGAACTTTGAGGTCTTTAATTTCCAGCCAGCAGAGGACGTTAAGTTTGCTTTAAAAATCATACATGTACTTCTAAAGTTCAATTTACATTTGTTCTTTGATTCTATGTTTTGCAGTGTCTTGTTTGTGTCTGAATGCGGAAACTTTATGAGTATACAATGTCTTGTCCGTGTACATATATAGAGACTGTCGGATGCTCAGGCGATTTGTATAACCACAATTTGTCATCTACGCCATTTTGCCATTTTCATAGCAAATACCAATTTGAAACAGTACCATTCCCTGCTGCTCATTTGTTTTCACGGTTAACATATTTATGTTCCCAACATGTCTGGATGATTTTGTAAATGTTTCGGATGTTCTAACCTTCATTTTGGAGTTCCGTACCTGGTGATCTTGATCTGTCTTAGTATAATATATAGCATGCACCTATTTGTATTAGGACAACAATTGGTATTCAAGAACGACAAAAAAAAACTTCTTGTTTTCCTCCTTCAGCTTCTTGTCTGAGGATTGTTCCATGTTATCACAGCTACCAAATTGTTTTCATCAAATTGTATATACGAGTATGTGTCTCCACTTGGGTCCCCGCCATTGCTTTCTTGTCTGCTTACCAAACCTACCTCGTCTGTATGTATTTGGGTTCCGGCCACTGAGTGTTTGTCTGTTTTTAAGACGACCAACCTCATCTGTATAATCTTTTAGTGAGACATGTATGCTAAAATTGATTTAACATGACATAATGTACCCATTTGAGAGTTGATTCAAATCATCATTCAGAAACATACATTTGGAAATGCAATAAATAATAATGAAGTTACATGAAAACACAACAAGTGATTTCTTTTAAAAAAAATCTCATGCATTTCTTTTAAAAAAGCAAGAAATTCTGTAGATTGTAAATTAGCAGATGGTCGTCTTAATTTGTCACGTTGGTTTGTGGTTAGCGTTTTGATGTGGTATTTAGTGTTCCTTGTCCATTTTGTGTCTTTTTTGTGCTTTCCTACTCTGTGTTTTACATGGGGGTATTCTGATGTTTTGCTGTGGAGGTGCAACCGATTTATCCTCCCTGCTTTCTTTTAGATTCGATGTGAAACAGGAGGGACCGTACGTGTACTGTATATTTGACATACACCCAATAGAATACGCTCCTTTCTCCCACGCTGATGACATAAAATGTCTATTTCCACAATATCATGTTTGTTGGGTTAATTCTTTTTCAATTCGTTCCAGAAACGATTCCCAGATCTGTTATTTCATTTCCAAATTGTATTCTTAAAGCCGCACAGAACTGCAAGCAACTCCGATGGCAATGCAATGCAATGAGAAATTACAATAGCAGAACATAAAATTCAAAGAACTCCAATTTCTTCTGAAAGACATTACTATGTGCGCGGAGAATTAAAGAATCATCGCTTTTCTTATGTTTGATTTATACTTTTAAAAAGCTTTGTATGGGATAGACTTTGAAATGTTTGAATTAATTAAGACATGCATTCATTTCTTGTAGAATACATGTTCAAAATTGTTTTCAAGAGTTCTGACGCACGAATGTAACGAAGCTATATTCATAAAACTTGAGAGGAAATTGTTGTTGAAATTCTTTTTGCTATGACGAGAATCATTCATCTGGAACATCGTTTTACATCAAGGAATTTGTTTTTCACATAAGTCAATTTGAGCATCTACATTTCTATCCTACACACTTTTGCAATATACATCGTGACGTCATCAGAAACCATCTTTCATATTTCAGGAACAAACAACCGATTTGTCCTAGCAACGGAGATGGAGAAAGGATACTTTCTTATCTTCAACAAACTTTCAAATGCAAGGTTAATTCAATTTTATTTCAAACATTTCTGCAGACTTTATTTTTTACAAGACATCATTTTGAATCTTGAAGGTATATTTTCAAAATTTTCTTTCGAAATCTAATAAAGGTATACTAAAACATTACCGTAACGATAGAAATATCAACCAAAAATGAGATAAAAGGATTAAATCAATGGACAACTTTAGTTAACAAGGAACGACCAATTGATGGATTTTGAAAGCATAAGGAGTGTTTATCCGGATTGCACGTGTAACAAGGCGTATGAAATGAAGATATATTTATGTTCTTATTCGTTTTTCCTAATTCTATCTCAAAATCTATAATCGTAATCTATTAAATTAAATATTAAATTCTTACAAGCGATAAAGAATATAGCATCGAACAATAATTCAAAAGAAACTAAAACAGAAATTTCCTGCACCTTATGGAAAAGAGAATGTGCCCTCATTGACGGACGTTCAAAGGGTAAAGATGCGCGTGCTAAGAGGGAACGATTGATCTATAATATTTGTTACATAGGTTTATTATCTAAGTGGCATTTGGTAAACTAATATCCTCACTTGATATACACCTATTGATCTGAACAGGTGCTTTGTTTCAGCTGGTATTTTACATGGGAGTTGTCTATTTCACAGCTCCTCCTCTTCGTGTAGTTTCTGACATAGTGAGAGCCTAGGATGAGACTCCGTTCATATAGCAAGGAGGAACAAGAAGGAACAAGAAGGAACAAGAAGGAGCAAGGAGAAACAAAAAATATGAAAACACGAATCTACCACGACGACACAGCAGTGTCACAAATGCAACACAAATTAACATACTGAAGAATCTCTTCTGAGATCTTAAACCACAAAGCAGCAGATTTGGGTAAAAGTGTTTCATTTCGAATAAAGTTATTAAAAGAGCGCTTTTGCAGAATCAAAAACGTCTCCAATGATCTTTTTAAAAAATGCGACCTAAACTTTCGTTTCTCTACGATAAGTACTCTCCTTGTACACTGAAAGTATCATAAAGGAACAGAGATTTAAGTCTCGTTTTAATTTGATCGTTCTTTTCCTCTTTGTGTCTAGCGTCCCCATGCAGTACTTGATAAAACAATCTAACATCCTGAGGGTGTGTTCCGCTGTGGTCAGTGTATTCGTCTCGCTGGAGATCTCTCCCATGTCCTATTTGACTTGTTCAGAAAAATGACCTATTTGCACTCGAACATTTTTGTACTGAGAAGTTACAACTGGGAAATGAATCATGTCCAATAGATAAAAATTTATGGCTTATTTATCAGGTTGGGTGGGATACGAGATAAGTATTCACATAAACCCGGATTTAAAATATATATAAAATAAACTGAAATACATGAATTCGCATAATGTTAAAAATATATCAAACTGAAATGGAATGTACTAAAAATAGTACCAGATATAAATGCACGTGTTTACGGTTGTAAAGTTCAAGAAAGAACATATTTCGGTTTTCTTATCATATTATCATTTTCTTTTATTATGTTTTTTTAATTAATTAATTTATTTTATTTATTTATATATTTATTTATTTATTTATTTATTTATTTATATATATATTTTTTTTTTTTTGTTATTTGGAAACAGTAAAAATTTCTCTTTTTTTTCTATTTTATTCATTAAGTAATCTATAGTATTCTTGGTTGTCAACTTTCCTGTCTCCTTGGTGTTGTTAGGTTATACTAGAAATGTTAAAATATCAGAATACCACCTGGTAATGTTAAGGTGGACAATTTCCGCGTTTGGGTAATTTTCGCAATTTTCACAAATCAAGAGACTTCGCGAAACTTTTCCCAACGCTAGAATAACCCCGCTGCATCCTTATAAAGGCAGAGACACTTAAGTATAGGTCCATGAACATTTTCTGCAGAACATTTTATTCCTATTTTAAGACATATGGGTGGTACAAATAAACAGAATGAAATTCATTTCTCAAAGTTCGGATGGTGAAGCGAGATATTCACCTCATATTTTATAAAGGATTATGAAGAGAAAAAAGTGGCGGGAAAATTATCCTTATATAATTAAACCAAATTTGCTACCCCTATAATTTTCTTCACCATCCAAGTATGAGGAAAATTCCTTCAGAACATCCATATGGAGGCTGATCTGAACATATTTCAAAAGAAAACATTTCTGCAAAAATTTCAAGTTAAAGTTTTTCAACTGCCTGATCCTTACGTGGATCCGTACGTAAATATCGAGAATATATGTAGCGTATCATTGCAAAATTTCTCAGTCCCAGCGAAAAATAACCACGCTTACAATAATCTGTCACTAATGATGAACCAGCTGTCGCCGATAATCGATTCGTGTCGATCGCCAAAAGTCTTCCGATTCCGAGTATCTGTTTCATTTTCTCACAATCGATAGTTGCTGAATGGTACATGCTCATGTTTGGAGTATTACTTCCCCTTATTTTCAAGGTTATACATGATAAAAGATGCAGACAATTAGCATGTTTTGTATTTTGCTTTTCATAAGAGTATTACTCAATATTAATTAAGCATGCAAATGCCTTTCTGTTATTTATGTTGCATTTTTAAAAAATAATATATTGTTTTCCGATCTAAATCAATTAACGATCGCATTACCCTTTCCGATTATCGATCCCAAACACTCGCGTCGAGCTCCTTTGGTTGCACACTGACTAACTGATATGATGAGGCCCCATCATTTCTGCTATAGAGGACATGAACTATAACTAGTACAGTCTATTATCAGACTTCTGTGAGTTTTGAGAAAGAATTTTACAATTATGTAGACAAGATTACTAGAACCTAATTATTAAATCAAGTATAATTGTACCTGGGAGGCTACATTTCGTTCCTCCCAAGATGTTTATTTTATGATGTAGATTACTCCAGGTGTGACCAATCAGATTCCACGTTTCATATTCGTCTATCAGTATGAAGTTATGAATAGATAAATCTTTAGCCTTCAAAGAATAAACTGACCAGGTCATATGACTGATATAACTTACTTTATCTTGAAATTGGATAAAACATATCAAAAGTTTATTTATGTTTTTCTCTTGCAGAAACTTGGATGAACTTCAAGTTTGGATGAGAGTTTAGTTCATTGTAGAGGACTATAGAAACAAACACACAAGTTTATGTTTTAAATGCAACGGGTGCTAAATATTACAAATAAATGCTAATGTTCATGAATATTTTCATCCCGATTTGGTCTAATTTGTCATGATTTTTATGAAGACTAAAAACATTAAAATAATTTGAAGAGAAAAGAACGGAAAGAAAAATCAACGCCCTCGTCTTGAAGATACATGCTTTTTGTGTACTTCTGGGTATAAACCAGACAAGTTCGAGGTTGTAATCCGGATAACTACACGATATTAACATGGCAGATGGCCGTCCGAAGTCGGCACCAATTGCCCATTGGTCTTGTTGGTTTATGTGTAATCTTTTGTGTGTGAGGGTGTGTGTGGGTTTTTTTTTAATGTTTTGATGCCGTCTTTGGTGTTTGGCCTTCCTTGTCCCTTTTATTTTTCATTATGTGCTCATTCACACTGTGTGCTTTCTTTCTCATTTGGGTGTTTTGAGTGTTAGGGTGCTACTACCGAGTCTTGTTGGAGATCCTCTCATTTCTTTTAGATCAAAGTTTTTAGTTCCATTGAGGGCACGGTAAACAACCAGAATATGATCAAATGTAGTTCTAATGATTTTATTATTAATGCAAACAGAAATATTTATACACTTCTAATCATTTTGTTTTGTTCAATTCTTGATTCAGTATACTCTATGTTTTGGGGTTTTTTTTCAGTATGTCACAATATTGTGTCAAGAGTTATCTTTCTTTTCACATTCTTTTTTCTATGCTTTCTCCAATAAAAAGTTATCGCTCTTTACAGGTCCATATTGGGCTGTTTTGTATATCAGTAGTTTACCCTCATTTTGTCAATTACGAGCAAAGGTACATGTATGAAAAACATCAGTATTAGAGAAAAAGTTCTTTGAAAATTGAAAATATTTTTTACAATGTCGCCTTTTAGCCGAGACCTGTCAAGTCACCCCTGTTAGACCTACAACAATCAGTTTCAGGGACCCAAAACGATGTGATAAATGTTTATATACATCTGCAGCATATTTGGTCTGAAACTGAAAGATAGCCTGTATAAACCAGGCATGGTTACCGAATCAAGTCATGTCAATCAGTTTTCTAATCTGATAATCCGTATGATAAGTCTATCAGTGATACGATATCCCGCGTGAAATAGTTTATTAACATCTATGATAACAACTTTTGTAATGTATATGTAGTATCGTGTCAATGATACGATAAGCCGTTTGATATACATACTGCCATATCAATGATACCTTACGATAGCCCGTGTAGTATACGTACTTTCATGTCGATGATACGATGACTCATGTGAGATATAAGTACCGTCATCTCGATGATACGATAACCTGTGTGATATAAGTACTGTCATGTCGATGATACGATAACATGTGATTTAAGTACTGTCATCTCGATGATACAATAACCTGTGTGATATAAGTACTTTCATGTCGATGATACGATAACTCATGTGAGATATAAGTACCATCATCTCGACGATACAATAACCTGTGTGATATAAGTACTGTCATATCGATGATACGATAACCTGTTTGATATAAGTACTGTCATGTCGATGCTACGATAACCTGTGATATAAGTACCGTCATCTCGCTGATACCTGTACCTGTGTGATATAAGTACTGTCATGTCGATGATACGATAACCTGTGTGATATAAGTATTCTCATGTCGATGATACAATAACTGTCGATGTTACGCTAACTTGTGTGATAAAAGTACTACCATGTCGATGATACGATAACCCTTAACAACTTTTGTGATATACAGAATATGTAGTATTGTGTCAATGATACGATAAACCGTTTGATATACATACTGCCATATCAATGATACCTTACGATAACCCGTGTAGTATAGGTACTTTCATGTCGATGATACGATAACTCATGTGAGATATAAGTACCGTCATCTCGATGATACAATAACCTGTGATATATGTACCGTCATCTCGATGATGCGATAACCTGTGTGATATAAGTACTGTCATGTCGATGATACGATAACCTTGATATAAGTACGTCATCTCGATGATACAATAACCTGTGTTATATAAGTTCTGTCATGTCGATGATAAGATAACCTGTTTGATATAAGTAATGTCATGTCGATGCTACGATAACCTGTAACATGGTGATATAAGTACCGTCATCTCGCTGATACCTGTACCTGTGTGATATACGTACTTTCATGTCGATGATACGATAACCTGTGTGATATAAGTATTGTCATGTCGATGATAGGATAACCCATGTGATATAAGTACTGTCATCTCGATGATACGATAACCTGTGATATAAATACCGTCATCTCGATGATACGATAACCTGTGTGATATATAAGTACCGTCATCTCGATGATACGATAACCTGTGTGATATAATGACCGTCATCTCGATGATTTGATAGCCTGTGTGATATAAGTACTGTCATGTCGATGATACGATATCCTGTGTGATATAAGTACTGTCATGTCGATGATACGATAACTGTGATATAAGTGCCGTCATCTCGATGATACGATAACCTGTGTGATACGGAAACCCATGTGGTATAATTACTGTCATGTTGATGATACAGTAACCTGTGTGATATAAGTACTGTCATGTCGATGAAACGATAATCTGTATGATATAAAATCTGTCATGTCGATCATACGATAACCCGTGAGGTATAAGTAGTGTCGATGATACGATAATCTGTGTGATATAAATACTGTCATGACGATGATATGATAACCCACGTGATAATGATTTGAAAACCCGTGTGATATAAGTACTGCCATTTCGATGATACGATAACCTGTGTGATATAAAATATGTCATGTCTATGATACGACATTGTCGGAAACCCACAGCCTATTGCCCTACGATTATAGGCCGTGAGTGCGATATGTATGGGAATTCTCGTTTTAATGCGTCATACGGTTATATATAGTAACCAATGAAATAGTCAGTTTAAATAGTATCAGCTCTTTTGTGTTGGAGGGATTCTGTAATTCTCGTTCTCATTGGCTTAAATTCCCTGCTAGAATCGTTTCAGAATACGAGGGTTTTAGACTGTCCCACGGTATCTTACGTCGTAGAACGGAGTAGATGCCGTGGGTTTCCGACGATGATGATACGATAACCCGTGTGATATAAATACTGTCGTGACAATGATACAATAAGACGTGTGATATGAATACTGACATGACGATGATATAATAACCCATGTGATAATAATTTGATAACCCGTGTTATATAAGTAGTACCATGTCCATGATACGATAACCTGTGTGATATAAGTACTGTCATGTCGATGATACGATAACCTGTGATATAAGTGCTGTCATCTCGATGATACGATAACCTGTTTAATATAAGTACCGTCATGTCGATGCTACGATAACCTGTGACATGGTGATATAAGTACCGTCATCTCACTTATACCTGTACCTGTGTGATATACGTTCTTTCATGTCGATGATACGATAACCTGTGTGATATAAGTATTGTCATGTCGATGATACAATAACTCGTGTGATATAAGTACTGTCATGTCGATGATACGATAACCCATGTGATAAAAGTACCGTCATCTCGATGATACAACAACCTTTGTGATATAAGTACTGTCATCTCGATGATACGATAACCCGTGTAATATAAGTTCTGTCATGTCGATGATACAATAACCTGTGAAATATAAGTACTGTCATGTCGATAATACAATAATCTGTGATATAAGTACTGTCATGTCGATGTTACGATAACCCATGTGATATAAGTTCTGTCACATCGATAATACAATAACCTGTGATATAAGTACTGTCTTGTTGATGTTACGATAACCCATGTGATATAAGTACCGTCATCTCGATGATACGATAGCATGTTTGATATAAGTACTGTCATGTCGATGCTACGATAACATGTGATATAAGTACTGTCATCTCGATGATACGATAACCTTTGTGATATAAGTACTGTCGTGTCGATGATACGATAACTTGTGATCAAGTACTGTCATGTCGATGATACAATAACTCATGTGATATAAGTACCGCCATGTCGATGATACGATAACCTGTGATATAAGTACCGTCATGTCGATGTTTCGCTAACTTGTGTGATAAAAGTACTTCCATGTCGATGATACGATAACCCTTGGGATATAAATATAATCATGACGATGATACAATAACCTGTGAAATATAAGTACTGTCATGTCGATAATACAATAACCTGTGATATAAGTACTGTCATGTCGATGTTACGATAACCCATGTGATATATGTTCTGTCACATCGATGATACGATAACCTGTGTGATATAAGTACTGTCATGTCGATGATACGATAATCTGTGTGATATAAGTACTGTCATGTCGTTGATACAATAATTCCTGTGATATAAGTACTGTCATATCGTTGATACGATAACCCATGTGATATAAGTACCGTCATCTCAATGATACGATAGCATGTTTGATATAAGTACTGTCATGTCGATGCTACGATAACATGTGATATAAGTACTGTCATCTCGATGATACGATAACCTTTGTGATATAAGTACTGTCGTGTCGATGATACGATAACTTGTGATTAAGTACTGCCATGTCGATGATACAATAACTGATGTGATATAAGTACCGCCATGTCGATGATACGATAACCTGTAATATAAGTACCGTCATGTCGATGTTACGCTAACTTGTGTGATAAAAGTACTTCCATGTCGATGATACGATAACCCTTGGGATATAAATATAATCATGACGATGATACAATAAGACGTGTGATATGAATACTGGCATGACGATGATATGATAACCCACGTGATAATGATTTGATGACCCGATGATACGATAAACTACGATAAATGATCTATCCATGATACGATAACCTGTGTGATTAAATCTGTCATATATAAGTATCGTCATGTCGACAATACGATAACCTGTGTGATATAAGTATTGTCGTGTCGATGATACGATAACTTGCGTGATGTAATGACTGTCGTGTCGATGATACGGAAACACATGTGGTATAATTACTGTCATGTTGACAATACAGTAACCTGTGTGATATAAGTACTGTCATGTCGATGAAACGATAACCCTTGTGGTATAAGTAGTGTCATGTCGATGATACGATAATCTCTGTGATATAAATACTGTCATGACGATGATATGATAACCCACGTGATAATGATTTGAAAACCCGTGTGATATAAGTACTGCCATTTCGATGATACGATAACCTGAGTGATATAAGTACTGCCATGTCGATGATACGATAACCTGAGTGATATAAAATATGTCTATGATATGACATTGTCGGAAACCCACAGCCTATTGCCCTACGATTATAGGCCGTGGTCGCAATTATATGGGAATTCAAATAGTATCAGCTCTTTTGTGTTGGAGGGATTCTGTAATTCTCGTTCTCATTGGCTTAAATTCCCTGCTAGAATCGTTTCGGAATACGAGGTTTCCAAATAGGCTGTCCCACGGTAACTTACGTCGTAGAACGGATAAGATGCCGTGGGTTTCCGATGATGATGATACGATAACCCGTGTGATATAAATACTGTCATGACGATGATACAATAAGACGTGTGATATACATACTGACATGACAATATGATAACCCATGTGATAATGATTTGATAACCCGTGTGTTATAAGTACTGGCATGTCCATGATACGATAACCTGTGTGATATATATACTGTCATGTCAATGATACGATAACCCGTGTGATAAAAAATACTACCATGACGATGATACGATAACCTGTGTGATAAAAGTACTGTCATGTCGATGATACGATAACAGGTGTGATATAAGTACTATCATGTCGATGATACAATAAGACGTGTGATATAATACTGTCATGTCGATGAGAAAATAGTCCGTATGATATAATTACTATCTTGTCGAACATACGATAATGCATGTGATATAAGTACTGTCATAGAGACGATATGATTACCCATGTGATATTAGTAATGTGTTATGTAGATGATACAATGACACTTGCGATATAAGTTCTATCAGGTATGATATAAGTATTACCATGTCGATGATACGATAACCCGTATGATATAAATACTGTCATATCGATGATAAGATAACCAGTGTGATATAAGTACGATCGTGTTGTTGATACGATAACCCATGTGATTTTAGTATTGTCATGTCGATATTATAATAATTCATAAGATATAAGCACTGTCATATCGGTGATACTATAACACGTATGATATAAATGATGTCATGTCGATGATACGATAACTCATGTGATACATCAGTACTGTCATGTCGATGATACGATAACCAGTGTGATATAAGTACCGTCATGTCGATGATATGATAACACGTGTGATATAAGCACTGGTACTGTATGTCGATGATACGATAACCCGTGTGATATCAGTACTTTCTTGTCGGTGAAACGATAAACCTTGTTTTATGAGTACTATTTCAATGATAAATGCGAGACCAGTAGTACTTAATGTTTCGACGATGAACACCCCCCCCCCCCTTCTCTCTCCCCTTATTTTGTTTCATACGAATTCTGCAGTAACCTGTTGTATATTGACGCACCATCAATATTATGCAGATGATACAAAACTTAATTTGACATGGTTTTGCATAAAGATGGTTTTATGTATTACGACAAAAATTTACCATTGCTTGCATAATATGTATACAATCAGAAGAGTTATCGCACCTTAGTTGATGCATATCAATTGAGGGGGGGGGTGCTGCATTTTAGATTGTATGGGATCTATATTTCTCATTCCTCTTATTTACCTGAATATTATGCTCATCTCATTTTTGAAAATCATGTTTTCTATTAAATACATAAAGAAAATGTTGGTAACCGATTGCGAAACGAAACAACTTCACATAAAAACTGGAGTTATCGCCCCTTTTACGTTATGCAATTTGATCTAAGTCGATTACTCTAGGCCAATACTTTACGAAACTATTGATCGACGAAGATGAAGACGAAGATGACAATTTGAAATTATAAACGGTTCTCTATATTCAGCGCCAAGTTTTCATACAACCAGCAACTGTAACTAACCCCCCCCCCCCCGGCCACTTTCTACTCTCGTAGCGTCCTCCTCTTACTATGAAATAACAAATAACAGTGTAATAAAAATTATTAATAATTTGTTCTCTCCTTCGCTTCCTTTTTTATTTAAAATTTGTGAACATTATCTTATTAAAGTAGATCGACCAGTTTATATGTATAAATTTCTAAGAAGTCCGAACGAGTAGCCCTATTTAAAGTCTCTCTTTTATGTAATAAAAGAATGACAAGCTGAGTTATACACCGTTATTTGGATGTTTGGTGATTGATTTTTCTATCACAGGGCCCCAATTACCCGCTGTTTTAACAGTCCTGTTTAACAGTTTTCGTGGTACCCGAGCTCTTAACCTTTCATTTCATTAGTATTTATTTATTTCTGAATAGCATCGCGGGTACTGGAGGAGCAGATCGTGTCCCCACACGTACTCCCTCTTACAATCGCTGTAAATTAAACTAGAATAAACGCTCTATCATTCCGCGATGTGATCGACTATTGATTCAGCCAACTGCTTGTCAAATATTTAAGCTTCCTCTGTGAAATCATGATAAGGAATGTTTTACAAATCCTCAGAAAAAGATATTACGTAGGTTTTTTTTTATTTATTTCATTTCCCTCAACTAAATCTACTGTACATGCGCGGATCTAGGAAAAAATCCAGGGGGATCCAACGCAATCTGGAAAGGGGTGGGTGAGTGTCAAAACACTGAGTTTTTTAAAATGATGAAATATATGCAAAAAATTGCATTTTTTTCCGAATTTCGGGGGGGGGGGGGGTTCTGAACCAACAGCTCCCCCTTCTGGTTCCGCGCTTGTGCTACCCGTTTACATACCTTTCGGGAAGAAACTTCGTTGTCTGAAGGTTGCAGTCTACTTTACAAGGTCCGACAAATATTTAAATACATGTATGATGGATTTATTGAAATTAGGTATTATGGTTAATGATTTGGGATGGGAATTTGAACTTGTTCCAATGGCTTCGATGAAATCATGCCTATAAACGGGTATTATGTGGAACTCCTCAGAAGTTGAAGTTTGTTAAGATGCCGTGATAAGACGGAATCCAATGAAAGAGTTTGTATAGTCAAGGTTTCTTCGGTAATGTTGACTGAAATGTATTGAAATATTTAGGATGTTTGATTTTCAGTATCGATTTAAACGTTTAATACAAAAGTTACTAGGTATTTCCTTTTATTCACTCCTTTTATTCGCTCAAAATGAAAAAAAAAAGGTGAAAATAAATTAATTTCATCATTTGTAAAGGAAACCCGGAAAATTGTTCCTTTTAAAAATGTATTTCATTTTGAAGATAGTATCCGAAAAGGCTTATATTTTGTGAAAGAACTAAGTCTTAAAAAAAAAGACTACTCAAAATGTTTTTCTTTTCCTAATTGGTAAAGTTTTCTTTCCTTGTTTACTTTTTTCACTTTCCCCCCTTTTATCCATCCTTCTCTCTTTTTAGGGGGTGGGGTGGGGGTGTTAGAATCGATATCTTCATTTCATGAAAGACTCAGATATAATATTATTCCAAACGGAACGGCATCTTTATCTAGCCGACTTCACAATCCCAAACGAAGCATTTCTTATCAACACTAGATAGTATTGTGTCAGCAGACGATGATCACCTTTATGACAAAGGGGGGTCAAAAAGTTGAGTGTAAAATTAACTCCCGATTCATCAGTCTTGTAAGGTCCTGTTAGATGTTTCAAGTCGGATATTGATTAGTACAATATGACTATTCCACGCTTGGTTGGCTTCCTCGCCATTTAAACCTCATTAAAAGTATTGTTGTTTTGCACCTGAGAAGTTAATCTCCTTTCGGTGCCCCTCTGGAAGGAAGCACGCATGCTCCATCTGAAGGCATCTTGGTCACTTTAACATCGCGACTGGCAGAAGTCGCATCACGATGTCCCGCAGGAAGCAAGCGAATCCACGGTCATTAAAAGGTAAGTGTTGGAAAATATTTATTATATAATTTACTTTCATAAATCGATATCAATTTTTCTGTCCTCGTTTATTGATATTTTACTTTGATAAATTTGAAAGAGAAACTAGGAGAGTCGAGAGATAAGTTATGATGAAGCGCGATTTGCACCTGGCCAGGTAAACCCTAATAACAGGTAAATGAAACTCACGTGGGAAGCTGAGTGGCGGCATTTGTATACAGAACTACACTTCATCATAATGCAGGAAGATATTCCTATTGTTTAAACAAATAAGGTTTTTTAGTCGTTTATGAAAACATTTTGTAACTCGTTTTGAATAATCGTTTCATAGGTGTATGGTATTACCAAATGCATGATTCAGAAGTGGAAGAAGAAGCTTATTTATGATACTAAATACTCGTACTTTGTGTCATTTAATAGCAAGCAGTCCTTTTATCTGCAATCTGTTGTATAGAGTTTAAACCAATCCTTTGTATCTTCCCGCATCTTTGAGTGATGCTAGGGGTTTGCCGGGGAGGTGTTCTACTCCCTGCATTCTTTAAAAGCATCCAGTGTAACAAACGTGACTCTCTTTAATGTCCGCATCTCTTACTACATCAATCATAACTTTAATGTGCATGGAAAATTATAAGGCCATGTGACGTAACAAGAGAGAGATGCCATCGTGTTGTCTATCTGGGGCAGAGACAGGTGATGTTGGAGGACAGGTAAAACTCAGGTGTAACGACAGGAAACGGTGATAATCTTAATAAAGTGATGCTTCCAAGGGCTGCTAGAGGTCACGACTATCCCTGTTTGATACCATATACATATCTAAGTACCGTCCTCGCTTGTTACTCATTTAATTCATTACAATTTCATCCTTTTTTGCGTAATTTCGATGCACAATTTTAGTTAGATTTTGGAACTCGGGTGTCAAAGTCGGTACAATATTGTACGAGTTTGATCTACATGTGATGAACAGTTTTAGTTTTATTACAAACTTCTTTCCTTTTTGCGCATTTTCAATGCAGATTTTTAGTTAAATTTGGAAGCCCGAGTGTCAAAGTTGGTACAATATTATATGAGTTTGATATACATGTGATGACTAGTTGATGACCAGTTCTCACCTTGACCATCACTACCCCCACAGTTGATGTTTTCTCTTTGTGTAAATTACAGAAAATTACGTCCGGACGAGTTCGGAGGTTTAATTCCTAGAGCTCGTCATCAACTTAATTTGTTGAGTCAACAATATACATGTCAACAACAATGGGATAATTACATAATTGAGCTGGATTAAGATTGAGCAGTCCAGGTAACCGAGTCGGGGGAGATAATTACCCCTTTGGTTCCAGGCATTCTTGACATTTTTATGACAGATCTCTCTCCGGTCGCATCCTTTGAATTTACGAGTATTTTTTAGGACCATCTAAACCTGTCACTTTCTGTATGCCAAATTGTTTTTTTTTTGTTTAAGAAAACACATTTTATCACACCAACTACTTCTAAACAGCCGTTGTTTTTTTTAAAAATCCTTGATCACACGAACTTGGAAAAATTGTTATTTTGAGTTTTCCTAAGTGTAATTTAAAGTTTAACTTATATTTCAAGAACATGATATTTTGAATCCGATAAAATTTGAAAAAAAAAGCTACAGAATGAAAATAGATTCCTAAAATTGCTTCAAGTTGCAATATTCGAATCGTCTATTTATCAAAATAATTTGAGAAGACATTTAAAAAAAAGAAAAAAGAAGGTCATGATGATAAAAAAGATGGTTTTAATTTATTCTATTTTCAATTTCGTATTTGACCAACTTCCAAGAGTTACAGAGTTAAATCGTGAAAAAGCAACATTCCGTACAGGACCACACTGCGCAGTCGTTAATCGTCCGTTGCCGGGTAGGCGCAGCATCTTGAGTTAGAGCGATGACGTTTCTATTTGCCGATCCGTAAGATTTATTGGGGGTAACATGCACGTACCTTATTGTAAAGCCAAGCTGAAGGACTTAGGGGCCAAGACAACACGACAATGGATCTGAAGGGCTTTATAGTTTATCATAAGGGGAGGCTACAGCGTCTAATGTTCCCGTACACGAACCTCTCTCCACATCTTTGTGGAAGCCAAAGGGAGTTTTTATCTAACGCTTATCTAAGACTTAAACACCTCGTTTCGTTTCTCCGGGGGGATGGATTTGAACGGGTATTTAACTTTGTATAGGTATTACGAAAGTGATGTTTGTTTGACTTTGAAAATGGTGTTAGGAACGTGCGGCGGTCGTAGACCCATAAGTAGTATTCTGAAAAATAATATGGGGTGGACACTCCCCCCCCCCTTTCCCCGCGAACCTATCTTTTTAGGTGAAATACGGAAATTTTTTATTTAGACCTTGATGTACTGAAACCGCAAAGAGATTTCAGCATCGACTGAATCTGAGTCACGTGATGTGAAATTAATGCGCAACGGTCACACTTGCTGTTTGATCGAGAAAGAATGTATTGAAATAAAAATTTGAAAAAGAAATGAATAAGCGGTGATAATGACTTAATACAGAAAGAAAAAAAAAGATCTGCCAGACGAAGGTCGCATCAGGACGCATGCATTATAGTTTGCAATCGTGTTCCGTTTCATTTTGAAACTTCTGTGAATGAGTTTGAGATAATAATGTCTGCTAAATCGAAAATTGAAGTAATCGAATGTATGACCAATCCCTCCATCGTATTTGGTGCAAGTCATCCTCCCGTGTTTGTCCAGTTCTCAGTTTACTATGTGGACACAAAAGCTTACGCTGTGATGGTGGACCTGAATCCATCTTTAATATTTGTCCATCGCTGAATTAGGGTTATAGAGGTTAATTACATCTTCAAACAGCCACGTTCAGCAACTAAAAGCAGGTATTTGATAAACGTCATCATGCACGGATCCAGGGTTGTTTCTTCCTTTGAAAGGGAGGGGGTTACAGCCAACTATTTTTAGCAAATCTCCCCCCTTCCCGCCAAAAAAGCCAAAAGCGAAAATAAAAAATTGAGCATAGCTACAAGTTTAGGAGAAAATAAACATTTTTTACTGATACCAGGGAGTTCAGAATTACCCCCGCCCCTTTCACTTCCTTTTGGATCCGCCGATGGTCATGATGAGAAGCATTTTCAGATGAAACCGCGCCATTTTCATGTACGTTTCGTATAAAGGTTCACCGCATCCCTTTTTCGTTCAATATTTTCGGATGAGTGAAATGAAAATATTTATTATATATCTGTAGATCGATCATTTTAGATTTATGTAATGATGAATCAAGCATGCATGCACAATTTCTCCATCTCTTAAAAAATTCATTCAGTTTTGATAATATGTTTTCAACAAATACATCAAATAGGATACGGATGCTAGGTAATGATGTTGAGTGTATCACACGCCCAAACTTGTTCTTAGTTTTTGCCACTTTCTCTGTATATACAGGAGAAAAGTTTTAAGTGTTGCAATCGGAAAAAGGAGGGAAACGAAAGTATATAAGGAGTTACATGATACTGGTCAAATACGAGGGTAGAGAATAGTTTTGAAAAAGTAACGAAGGGAAATCTCAGTTAAAACCATACCCACTAACGTGTCAGTATGTTTACCCTCTCCATAAACCATCTCTCCATCTAACATTATATACGGTATCAGTCAGCCCTCTCGTAAATTTCAACTCGAAATGAAACTTCAAATGCGAAATTTTGTTCCTGCTAAATTGATATTGAACATTTTTTGGGGTATCGAAATTCAGCGCGGAAGATGACTGGCTATCCCGCCAGCACGAATTTTAAGTTTAAGCAAACAGAGATAAGAGCTGAAATAAAATCGAACTTATGTCAAAGTTTCTACTGCATCATCCCCCTTCAAAGTTTGGCAAAATTCCGACTAGAAACTGCTGATAAAGACGGGTGTCGACTACATGCTCAACAAAGAGGGTGTCTGGACCCGTCAAGCAACAGTGTCGGATGTAGGAATTAGACTAGGAGTAGGGGGTGCCTCTGGATCAACGAACATTCAACAATTGCGAATCCTTTAGACTTTGGAATCTAGAGGCATTTAAATCAAGTGCTTAAAATAGGTTTTAAACAAAAAAATCAAAGGTTTCAAAAAGTATTTGGATGCGAGTTTTGGGTTTAAAGCCTGCACAAATTTTTGCACGTTTTTGAGATTTTGGATTCGCCACTTATCGGCATCCTTTTCAGAACGACCGAGATATTCAGCAGTCATTTTTCTATTGGAATATTGACAACCAATATTTGCCAGGAGTGCGTCCCCCTTCACATCACCTTTCAAACTCTAGGTTCCCCTTAGCTACTATACATACTGCCAATTTCATCTATTGATAAAGAAAATTAAACATCCCACTTCAATTGAGATTGCTTTTAATGTTTAGACATTTAAGTAGAAAACTGCGAAGGCGCGAGAGAACAATGATGATATTTGCGCAATGTATACACACAGTTTTCCTATTGCTTCATCCACACAATTCCTCTTTTGCAAATAAATGCGAGTCATATCAATTAGACGCTGATGACTTATTGTTGTATAGTTTCTTATACCTGTAATTATAATGCAGCATTGACAATTCTACCCTAGACATCATTGATTATTCAACGCGTCGATTTTGAAGAAAAAGTTGTTTGATGTTCGTAAATTGTTGATTTAGGACCAAAAAACGTCTCTTTCTATTTTCTTCAAACATCATTTCTAACATCAATGACGAACATTGAGCAAAATTATCACATGGTTCAACATCGATAGATTGGAAACTGACCAAATAAGAAAAAGAGAAAATTTATTTCTTCTTCGATGAATAAGAGACTTAGCCATCCCCACGTACAAATATTGGTATATTTTTTAATTATTAACTCTTTGACAGGGATACATACATTAAAGAGAATTAAATACTTTCCATAGTTCACGTTCTTGTTTGTTCAGGCATCGGTCAAAATAAATGCAAACTTCAATTTTGAGAACTGTAGCCGCATTAACGATTTTGTGTAGAGAATAGACCTAGAGGGGATGAAGTCGGATTAGACTGAAAATACGCTGGACAAAGGAACATTCCGTAACAGTGAAGTTACACTTATAATACTGTTGGCATGAGTGGACCGGTGGCTGCTTGTGAACGACTACGAAAACTAACTTGTTTCGATCGGTTAGGCTTAAAGAAAACATCTTAACGGACATCGGATTTAAAACGATGAAATACTCTCTGAAAATATTGATGTTGTCAGTCCACGGGGTGGTTGTTGATAAAAAGTATTAGATATTTGTGGGATGGAATCATGCATAGTCCCTCATCATCGTTGTTTAGAAACAAGCTTGAATGAAAAGAAAGTAACAGGTACTTGTTTACAACGTGTACATTTGTACATTTTATATATCTTGTACTGCCGTTTGGTCTGAATAACGTCCCTCCGATGTTAGTCTTTCGTAGATGCATAATTATTACGATGGGAAATGATACCTAATACAAGAATATGTCTTATATATATTATATATATACTTTGATACTATTTATAACTTACTCATCATGACAAAAATAAAATTTAAATTTGAATCTTAGATAATTTCCTTGTCACTTCCTAGTACGCAAAGTTTTATTGATTGATTTTCAATTTTGATGGCGCTGGATTATTTGAAGTGTTTACATGATTTTTTGACGGTCCCATGCTAGAATATCTTACAAAAAGCAGTACTATTAGGGCAAGACTGCAGCCGAAATGTGGTTTTATCGCAGATGAACTCCCCGTCATATTGTACTGTACTCAATAGATAGGAGGAAGGACCTCGAGTTAATAGTCCCATATCTGCGTATAGAACAATGATGAGATAAGAATTTGTGAACTAAGGATGATCACAGTATCTGGAGCTGAGAATACGACATCTGTATGAAGGACACATGACACGATGTTGTCCCACGTCGTCTATCTTATCTCTCCTCCACTAAACACTCCGGAAATTGGATGACCGGATTAGGTTCTGTCTGATAATTTTTATTTCAAGAGATGATCAAAGACGATTTCCATATTAATTACATCGTTTTGTATCATTTTCATTTCAGTTTCGATGCTATTATGTAAAAAGATTTTGATAATAGCATTCACAATAAACTGTAGATAAAAAACCCCAACATCATAATTATAGTAAAAAACAAAACAATGAACATTTCAATCACTGAAACTATTTTGTTGAAATATTTCATAGGGTTTTTTTTTTCTCAAAGATGTTATATGTTTGTTAAAGTTCAAAAAACAGTTTCAAAAACACTTGCGCCGGAATATTACAATGTATGACTATCTCCACTCTCTATTGCCACACGAACCCTCTTATTAGCATCAAACTATATTGCCAAATTTGATCGAAATCTGACAAACATTCAAATTAAACTGATGAAAACAATTCTTGGGGACTTGGTATTTTCCTATCTGATACAGATCGGTGTTGGAATGTAACCGGGAGTTCCTACACATCACTATTTAAAGTTATTCCGGTTAGAATATGGATTTCTACCCGAATCTTTGAAAGAGCAAGTCGAGACGCGCAAGTCGGCAACTGTACCTGGGAGCGTTATCAGCATTTACTTTTCTTTGTGAAACATCGGGTTCCATTCGCATTCGTTATTTCAGATTCTGTTGAAGAAGTAAACACAACTAACTGAATAAGATATTTGTATTTGTGGAAGGATGTTGGGGTTAAACTGATCTATAGGTCGTATGATTCTCTTCAGCATTTATTATTCATGAAGTTGATAAAAGCCCTCCAAGTTAGGTCTGTAGTATGACGGTCTTTGATCCGTTGATGTTTGCTGAGTGGCGGTATTATGGATGTATTCTTCAATAGGGAATATAAGGCCATGTAATTTCTATTCATCCTCAAATGTTTGCATTCGATATTAAATTGGATGCAGAGAGGGGGACTTTTTCAAATAAGGATGGGCTTCAACAACTTTAAAAGTTTTACGTAAAAAATTATGTCGTTCACAGTAATTTCATATTATGCGAAGAAAAAAAAAATGTTCAACATCAAAAGACCCTGAGTAAAAGCTCGTTCAAAAGCTCACTCACTGAAAAGAATTGAGAGTTTAATGAAAATTGTAAGGAGGTTTGCTCTAGAAATATTCGCATCGGAACGCGGATGCGTCCGTTATCATTCAATTTTACTTTTCAGTTGCAGTAACCGGTATTGCGCTGGAAACGCGCGTGTTGATCAAGAAGAGAGTAGCTTTGTTTTTCATCTGACTGGGTAAAATTGGGTTAAGGCATTTATTAGCCGAGTTGCAAAACTCGGCTCTTAATTTGATGTGAGACGGGCGGGCGGGCGGGCGGGCGTCTGGGCGGGCGGTTGGGCGGGCGTCTGGGCGGGCGTCTGGGCGGGCGGGAGGGCGTCAACAATTGGTTTCCGGACTATAAGTCAACTACGAAAGAGGCTATAACAATGAAACTTCATACACTTACTCACCATTAGTCAAGGATGAGCCCTATTGATTTTGGGGTCAAAAGGTCAAAGGTCAAGGTCACAGGACTCAGATGATTGAAAATGGTTTCCGGACCATATTTCAGCCTGTATTGCACCTATAATCATGAAACTTGCCAGAAATGTTTCCCTTGAATCAAGGATGAGGCCTATTGATTTTGGGGTCAAAAGGTCAAAGGTCAAGGTCACAGGACTCAGATGATTGAAAATGGTTTCCGGACCATATTTCAGCCTGTATTGCACCTATAATCATGAAACTTGCCAGAAATGTTTCCCTTGAATCAAGGATGAGGCCTATCGATTTTGGGGTCAAAAGGTCAAAGGTCAAGGTCACAGGACTCAGATGATTGAAAATGGTTTCCGGACCATATGTCAGCCTGTATTGCACCTATAATCATGTAACTTGCCAGAAATGTTTCCTGTGAATAGAAAATGACCACTTTCGATTTTGGGGTTAAAAGGTCAAAGGTCAAGGTCACAGGACTCTGATGATTGAAAATGGTTTCCTGGCCATATTTTAGCCTGTATTGCACCTTAAGTTATGAAACTTGCCAATAATGATTCCCATGAATCAAGAATGACCCCTATTGATTTTGGGGTGAAAAGGTCAAAGGTCAAGGTCACAGGACTCCGATGATTGAAAGTGGTTTCCGGACAATATTTCAGCCTGTATTGCAATTATAATCATGAAGCTTGCCAGAAATGTTTCCCATGGATCAAGGATGACCACTATCAATTTTGGGGTTAAAAGGTCAAAGGTAAAGGTCACAGGACTAAGATGATTAAAAATGGTTTCCCGACTGAATTTGAGCCTGTATTGCACCTATAATCATGTAACTTGCCAGAAATGTTTCCAGTGAATAGAAAATGACCACTTTTGATTTAGGGGTCAAAGGGTCAAAGATCAAGGTCACAGGACTTAGGTAATTGAAAATGGTTTCCAGACCATTTTTGAGCCTGTATTGCACCTATAATCATGAAACTTGCCATTAATTTTTGGGTCAAAAGGTCAAAGATCAAGGTCACAGGAAAATCTGTATCCTTGAAAATATATTACACGCTTATATAGAATAAAGAGAAGACCATTTCTTGATCCAGAAATTTTCATTTAGGACCACAAAATGTTGTTACAAACCATACACATTTCATGTTAGTCTGCATATTCATACTTACATTCCAGTTTTGCAACTCGGCATTTTGCATCTTCGATGCATTTTGAGCTTATTTCTCATATCAATCATACTTTGGTTCATGACATGGTTTATTTCAAGAAACGATGGAACTGCTGTCAGTTCCTTAAAATAGGTACGGCCGCGTGGTTTCAGATTTACTAAATTTTCAATTTCAATGATGAGCTCATGCCCTCACTGATGTACTGCAGACTAAGCTACATGTGATAAAACAATTTCTTGGACTCCTATTGACATAAGTTCTCATCCCTTGTGATTAAAGATTTATGATAAAACTGATACAGTATATTGTGAAAACAAATTTCATAATCGTTTACTTTGTCGAAAGATCATCTATAGACACCTCCTTTTATTACGTCCATACCGTTGCATTGGTATTTGAGTTTCTTTCCCATGAGTCTTAAATTATCATCCACATCTGGTGAATCTTTCATTGTATTGTCTATGGTAAAGAAGCTTGTAATTTTCTAACGGAGCAATCATCTATTTTAAGTTTTTTTTTTCATACAAATTAGATTTTTTCAAATAATTTTTTTTTTTCAAAAGCGCATGCAACGATTATCCTCATTAGAGACATTTGTATAGGGTTAGCCTTGGATTCAGAGGAAATCTACCGCTTTCTACTCATTACTCTATTCAGCATTGAGATGGCAAGATTCCAATCCGTTGAATAAGGCCCAATCATCTTTAAAAGACGATAGAGTACTTGGTTCCTATTCAACTTCCCCAATATTAACTGCTGAAAAATCTGGCCATTTATACTTCAAGTACGTATGTAACCATATCTGAGATTTTTTTTCATTGAGTTTGATCGGGACCATTTATGCTGTCATTATCTATAGTTATATTTAAAGCAATTCAAGCATTGGGTATTGATGAAGAAGATGATATTACATTTTGCAATCGAGGCAATTATCTGTGATTTACTTTAGAATACACCTCCTCCAGGTTCTGTGAAGGGGCAAGCCTTGGCACGTATCCAGTCCGCACATCATGCAATGTATCTCCAAATACGACCCCAGTAATTCTGATTCTATATAAGTTTTTTTGCTTCCATACATGGTATTAGAATTATAAGAATAGTTTCAGATTTGGGACACGTAATGCTAGAACTTTTTATCTATTTGGTTGAATTTCTTTCAAGACGTAACTTGTATGGAAAGAGTATCCTTAACTTCAACAACTGTATTTCATTGATGCTAGCAATCTCGCAGAATATCGTCCTTGGTTCTTTTCAAGTGAATTTCGTGATGATGGGGTAATTTGAGAACCTGGCGGTTAGAAATTGACATCAACAGATCTGTGATAAAAGATTCTTTTAAATGGGCAAAATTAAGTTGACGAGGAAACAAACGGGTATTAAAAATCTTTAAATCCGATTTAGATAATTAAGATCATTTTTCTTTCACCGCAGAGTTAAATTATATGATACATATTGATTACCACAGAGAGAAAAATTAATATAACATTGGCAAGGAAGATATTTCAGAAATTAACAAAAATGAGTTGGTATATTTTTGGGCTGATTTTGAACTCCCTCGAAGGACGATCAAGTGATCACATAGAAAACAACACTTTTAGAATTTTTTTTCTCTCTCGATTTCCCTCCCAATTCCTTTTTGCACCAGTTATAGTAGCAATATTACTGCTATAGAAAATGAAATTCTCGTTAAGATATTAGTACACTGACGTGCCCAGATTTGTCGGGGGAAGAGTGTGATGACGACGACTGAATGTTCATTAGAAACAGGGGAAAACAAATTATACAAACAAAAGGCACAAAATATAGATTGTATCATCAGAAAGTGTTTTTACACACCTCAGTAAATTAGTATTGGAGAAAAAATGATCAGATGAAATCGGGAGTCTTTCTGCCAAGCTCCTATTACCATACGGACAATGATGGCCCGGTGTAGAACAAAGGAACGTGAGTTGCAGAAAGTCTGCAAGAAATTAGAGATTCATTTCTTTTATTCCCTCTCACGCGTCCCATCTTATTATTTCTGTGTACACGGTGTATAAGTTTCAACACCTTTACAACACCTCCTTTATGCTTTTCAAATGGCGCACAATAGTGTCGCGAGGTCGGATTGAAACAAAAGATATAGGTATTTATGATAAGAATTAGTGAATTTTTTTCTGATTATTGTCAGGGCTCATAATTGAAGAGAATCCAATATTGTTTTTCATATGAATATCCTCTAATTTTTAACCCGACTTCAAGCTTGAGCGCGACAATTATTTTGTTTCAATATCGATAGTCAGATAAATTTTCATTGTCTATTGATGGAAAATGATGCATGGTAAATTGGGAACTTTAAATTTTCTTCATTGCAACATATTTTATCTCTTTATGTTGGCAAGTATAAATTGTTCTCTGATTTTGAAAGGAAAAGTTTTTTATTTGTCCGCTTTGAAGCCTCACGTGCGGATTCCCGGTTAATGTCAAAGGTCAGAGATAGGGTCATCATATTCCCTGTACGAACCTGTAGAAGAATGGATTATTACATTTCATATGCTCTTGTCCTGATACAATCTTCCATACAGCTGATACCGGTAATAAAAAACAATAGAATTAACGAGGAAAGTGATACATCATGTTTCATTGTATACCATATGGACTACTGCCAAGTCCTTTTAACTTTTTTTTTCGAAGACTCGAGTTGAAATCTTGCATGCATTGTATTTCTGAAAATGAGTAGGGACTTGAAAATTCTTTTCATGTATTCGAGTCAGATTCATGAAAGATTTTACGTTATTTGAAACGATGAAGATGATGATGTCTTGTAAGACATTACAAAATTTTTTTTAGCGAAATTCTGAAACGAAAAAATTAGTAGTCATTTTCGGATAATACAGGTAGAAAGCGGGTATGTAAGTTTCGTGGTTGCATGCTGCCGGCAGTTCGCGCCGAAACCTCGTTAAGCTACTTTGCGCACGTTGTCTTTTTTGTCCGCGAAAATGCATTTTCCGGCCCATTGATCTGTTAGAATTACACAATGATAACATCCGCTGCAGCCTTGAGTATTAAGAGTCAGAGATTTATCTTTTATCAAAATCTGAAGAGGTCATCCTCCCCGCTCCTATCTGATGCTCACCAACTTAAATCGTTCCCATTAACCGGACCCCCGGGACCGAAAAAAGAAGGATCGGGTTTCTACGGTTTTCTGTGATGAATTATTAGCAGAATGGATAGCAAAGCTTTTCATCTCATCCCTAATTGTTGCTGATGGTTTTGTACTAGTTTACCTGAACCATTTTTACACCTGTACACCTGCGTGCTTGATTACAGGTATGGTTGGCCCCGCCCCCCATCGCTGCCTCTGTATCCCTCCACCTAGATACATCTCTCAGATTTATGGAGGCATTCTGCTATCATGCATGCAAATGAAGATGCATTATGCATCACGACGTTCAAAATAAGTATATTTATGATAACTCATGGTTAACCATTTGCAGTTTTTCCGTCTGTAATTAAAAGGAGGTTTTCATGTTGCCGTAATTTTCGTGTACCAATGATGAAAAGCGCATGAATGTAGCCTTTTTCATCATTTGTCAAAACGTCTGGGCGATTTGGGATGATAACCCATATTTTCCATTTCATTTTGCATATAGAAGAATGAAAAGATTATGAATTATGTGTACTTGATATTCTGAATGCAAACTCTCGGTGTTTTATGCCGTTTTATTCGGTAATTGTAAAAAAGTTGATTCACCGCTGTGTCGAGGGCGCTTCCTTTGTCGGCATCTTTATAAATTTGATGAACATTGTACTTAAGAAGCCATGTAACAGATCAAGATTCTAATCTTCACAAATACTTTATTAACAAGGCACTATATCCCACGGTGGTTAAATACATAGCCCATCAACAGATAGCTGTGATGTATGATTTTCTTGTTAATTTAAACCCATGAAACACAAGGGATTATCCCCTCAGATTATCATCAAGTCTAGAGGGGTATACCAAGACTCGGTAATCCATCCTATTTCAATTAAATACCATCAATACCCCTTTTTCTGATATTGACTCTCTTTATGTCGCCATCTCCCTTAACAACCTTGTAATCGCCGCTTTGTATCGAGCACCCAAAATCCCTCTCACCAATAATCACAGCGCTTTTGAAAATTTGCGCCCTTGCATCATAAGCCCCTGGCCAGGATGCCGGCCATTATTTTCACCTCGCCATTGTTTGCTCATATCCTAATTTCGGGGACTTGTTGAGGGCAATTAACACCCAATTTCTCTGCCTTATCTACCCATGTTTCCGCCTTGATCTGCCTATATTACAGGGGCTTTTGTTGCCGGCCTCAGGCTCCCTCACAATAGGTAACAAAAAGATGTTTACTTGGACTTATCACATGTCTTTGTTGCGACCGCTGGGAAATGCCAATACAAGGACATTCCTCCGTATCCCAGCTTTCTACCCCGGGGAGTCATCCCACCTATTGTATATTACACAAATATTGTCAGCATCGCCCCGCCATTACTCATCGGAGATGTACTTGTGGTCCGTTCTTTGTATCCTCTTTCACCTGTGAAATTGGTCCAATCTGATTTTATCTCTGGTTTATCGATTTCTCGATACTAGTACTCTAGATTTTGGTCCAAACGAAGGGAAGTCAGTTCGTACCAATGTGCAATACAAAACGAAACATAATAGATTTATTCAAGATTTATTGATTTTCAAGATTCAGAATTTACTAAATGAGAAATATATAGGTGTAAAAGAGAAATACTTGGCACTTACAGGCTTCCGTACAAAAGAAGAAAAAAACGTCATGATCTCTTGACCATATATACGTTTCTTATTATTTTGATGAATTAGATAACCCAATCAGTCTCCGGAATCCCCAAAATTAATTAAATTTTTCAAAAGTTTTGATCTGAAGTAGGTTTAATAATAATCAGCGAGGTCATGGACCCCTAAAAGCATCTCTGCTTTCGTTTGAAACCTTGCGAGTGTCAAGTCCTTAGCTTTCAAATTTCCAAAATGGGTTGAAATTAGACTCAAGTATTTTTTCTATTCAGTAGCTGAAATGAAATAGGGAAATATTTGAAAACGGTTTTTAATTCTAAAGGTATCTTCTGATGTTGAGATAAACTAACTATCTGTAGCCTTGTATAGTCATTCACCCTCTCTGACTCATATACGTTAATCGCGGATGTAAAAAACCGTTAAAGGTTCTAAAGATTATTATTTTTGCCGCATCAGAATTAAAAAAAATGGAACTCGTGTACGAAATTACCCGTTCATACCTCAGGGTAAAATGTGTATGTTTTCTCAAACGTCTTGTTAAATAACTTTGATCTCAAATATTAAAAGTCTTTATTTTCTTTTCTAAAACGCTTCATCGTTTAATCGAGATTCGGAAATTTATAGAACATTTGAAAGTAGTTTCGAAAATGATAATTTATTTCTCAATATTGGTGATGAAAATAATCTATGAAAACTTCAGGTAATCGAAAATCCCAATAATGAACTATCAATTCCACAAGTACAATAGCGAATACGACAGTAGTCAAATTTCAGATAGAACTAATCAAAAACGATATAATCTGAAATGATGAGTATTTACCTTTCTTTATCGTAACTTAAATAGTCATCTTCAATTGGAAAGGAAGAGATAAAGGAAGGAGAAACGAATAAAAGAGGGTAAAAAAGTAAGCACGCAATACGAGGGATGGAGATGAAATGAACTAAGTATCAGTAATCTAGTGTCGCCATCTAGTGCCAAGACGTCAAGGATATTAGTTACATCTAAGTCCTTGCTGGATGCGGCAGCTTGGGGGACGACAGAATTGTAGAATTTTATGAAATATGATACTAGTAAATATACACGAACGCATCGGGTCTCTAATGGATTATGATGATAATATTGTAAATCCGACGACTCTCGCAATATGAGTTAGAAAGGGGAAGTCGATTCCATTTGAAGATAGAGTTGTTGAGGTCGTTATGGTATTTATTTAATATCACGTAATTTATGACTTGTACGGATGATGTGACAATAATATATTAAACTCTTTTTCATTGATTTTATTTTGAGGGCAAAATTAAGGGGTTTTTTTTTACACGTGATTCACAAGATATGCGTACAGGTATTACAGTATTGTTAACAAACGAATTATAGTTTTCTTAAAAAAATTACATGTATCTCGAGGAAGGATTGAATTTCTTAACGGAAATTTTCAAGATTTTCTTTCGTTGTACAAGTAATCATTACTATGTCACCCAAATTGACTCAAATCGATTCCTTTTTCGAAAAAGGTAGGCTTTCCCAGATTGGGGTATTTCTTAAAAGTTGCTATCGACGTATGCAAGGATGTGAAGGGGATATAACTGCGCTATGTAAACTAATAAATCCCGAGGACTTGTTATAAATAGGTGATAAAGGATGCTCAAATAAAGCTCGTGTTTACACTCAATCATGCCTACCCAGAACTGTCATAAATTCAATAGAGGTTTAACCTTGCTAAGAGATACAGGTATCCTCGATGTCCAAATATTGATGTACTCACGGATCCGAAGCAGGGTTACAGGTGTATGGAACCCCCCTACCTCCGTTCCCCTTCCTCCATTGAAGTCGATCAATTGTTTTCTTTGATTTCTATTTTTGACACAACTTTCTCGAATAATTTACACTCTTCACTAAAAGTGAAATGGAAAAACTTCACCCCCTCCCCTTCCTCCCATCACGCTTACCGTCTTAGTGTTGCTGAAAGTTGATGTAGAAATACAAAAAAAAAATGAAAATAAGAAAAATAAAAAATAAATAAAAACTCTGCGAACAAATACTAGTATGTGAATACGTGTAGTTCCCAAGAGGATAGGATACAGCATGCCTGATTAAGAATGTCATTTGTCTTGAATTTCTTGATGTGTAAGGATACTGTACGTTGACATTCCTTAAGGTTGTCCTGTAACATTTTTTATTCAAATGCTGTGCTGAAAAAAAGGTGACAAAACGAATATGACATCGAAAGAAATGTGCTACTTCCAAATTTAGAAAATACTGTCAGAGACAACAGATAAAATAAATAAAAAATCCCGTATGAACGTCAAAATGAAATCTGCATGATGAAGTAGAATTAACGGTGCAGCTGAAATTGATTTGTTGAGCCCGAAATTTCCTTGTCACGTCGTTGATTTAGAAACTGAGCAATCTTGTCTCATTTGTCGGCGGTAGTCAAACAATGTGATCCTTTAGATCTGCTGATAAAGGTCTCCAACATCAATAAATCGATGTAAGGATGGATTGATTTGGCCTCCGTATGTGGGCCCCGGGATGACGGATTATCTCCCTTACACCTGTGAAGGAATGTGGGGGAAGATAACCCAACAGCGTCACCTACCGAAATCACACGCACGACTCCAGACCCTGTCAGATTCCGATGTAATGAACAATCTAAAAAAAATAAATATATATGTTGAAATAATATCAATAAGTATTGAAATCTTTTTCCTTCATTTTGAAGATTATTCTCTTTGTCTTTTTGTAATAATTAAAGCAAACCCCAATGATATTGCTGATGACGACCTGTGAAATATGTTTTATAAAGAGTAAAACCCAAACTGCTAAGATACCGGGAAAGGAAAGTATTAGAAAGTTATGAAAGTTATCTCCCTTCCACCTTAAATTATATACCTGTACATAATAGTATAATATATAGAGAATATTCATTGTTGATTCTGGGAACAGGTCCTTTGCTCAGAATAAAATGTTTAGGACAAAGGATGCTGACCTGTCATAATAAATATTTAAATGTTCTCGTGATAAGTCGTACATCATCGTAAAACACTCAAAAAGACGAAGTCAACTGACGAAAAAAGATGGATCGCATGAATAAAAAAAGGTCATTTGGCTGCTGAGCATGAAAATGTTGTAGTACGTGTCTTGAAGTGCATTGTGGGACATTTTGGTGGGGTGCATTGTGGGATATCTGTGTGTTGTGGGTAGCAGTGAATTATGGGATAAGGGTATCGTTGGCATGTGCATCTCTGGTGCGTTTCAAGTATTTATGTCCTCGAGAAGCATTCGGGCTTGAAATCGTTTGAATTATTAAAACGAAACTTAGAGAACGAAAAAATATTGTCTAGTTTTGTTTCCAAAATAATAATATTGCTTTATGTAAGATGACGTTTCTGTTCTTAAACATTACTGATTATAAAATGAATAAAAACCCCATGTAGAGGATGTAACAAATAAATGATTATTAAATAAATGAAAAAAAAATGCGAAGGCAAGTGAAAATATTATTATGCAACAAACAATATAATAAAAAAGTTAATGTTGCATAATATTTTATGTGTGAGTCGCTGTCCCTGTATGACGTATTTTTGAAAGTACAGAGTAGATAAGCTAGGATTTATGAATGACCAGAGGCGGATGTTGATGGAGACTGTCTCCAGATGAGAATGAAATGTCACAGATGCGAGTAGTCCTCTTTTTAAGGCACGTCGAGTCGACGATACTGGCAATAAGAACGATTAGTCATCGAGAAGATATGTCCTTTTCTTTATTCAATGCAAATATCATTGCCAAAATTACTTCCGGTTGATTAGGTATAGTTCCCAGTTATTAATTAATGATATAACAAACAAATTTTAAGGAAAGAGGGAAACATATAAATGAAATATATAAGATATAAATATGGAATATTTCTCATAAAGTCAATGCAAAGTATTCCATGAACAAAATGATTATAGATTTTAAGACCAAAAAAAAAAAAAAAACAAAGAAAGAAAGAACTCGCGTTAGGAAGAATTAAATTTTTCATTCAGTGAAAAAAAGAGAAACGGTTTAATAGATATCAAAAAAGCAATAAAAAGAATATGTAAGGGATTATAACTGAACAAATTCTATTCTCTATAAGGTTATTAACCCTTCTGTCATTGAACTACCTAAATTTGGTACGCTTGTTTCCAGTGTTCACACGTCATCGCTCATTTTTGATAGTTTTACATCTTTTTCCGACTGCATTTGACATCTTCTCTTCATTATAAGAGATTTTTTTTCTTTCTTTAATATATATGCTATCAGATTAACTTACCACTTCGTAAAGTTTTTTTTAAATGATTAAGTGATGTGAATGTCAAGTTTATTATTGCACTGAAAACCGAACGAACTTATGAAGTACATTTATGAATTCGTGCTATTATATATCTTCTTCGTTTTGATTTAAAAGTATATTCAACCAATAAAAGACAAACAAAAACAACAAAAAACAACAGGTGCAATTCGTCGTGGTTATCAGAAAAGGACATTGAATTCTAGTATAGAAATTCCTAAATCTTTTGTTAAAAGTCGTCTGCCCTATCATGTGATACGAAATCTACCTGCTGCAGCAGCAAAGGCGGGAAAACCTATGCTTCATCACGAGGCTCCCTGAGGGGAAATGTTATAAATATGTAAATATTATAGATAAAACATGGGATTATATGACCGAAAGAGCGGAAGCATTTATTTTCATAATCAAACTTCCTCCTATCTTTGTTTCATTGACCCCGACTATATCAGCATCACAAAGTAGTCTCCTCTAACCATGAGGCTACTATAAAGGGGAAATAACCTGTACAGGTAAGATCTACCTGTCCGCATGACTAATTACAGGTACGCATTCAGCATCTTCACCCCGGTCCTCTTTCGTTTCTTTCCTGATCGATGATTTTGTTTTGAATTAGTGAAATATTCAGTGAACGATCGCACGTGGGATTGTTAGAGGGTGAGGGTGATAATATGAAGCTTCTAGTGCAAACATAGATGACGACAGTGGGAAGACGGGTCAGGATTTTGTGTTTTGTATCTTGAGGTATTAGATACACAATATTGAAGGTTTTTATCTCGGGGTCCTGAGGAGGTATCACGTGTAAACGGTAAGTGGATGGGGGATGTAGATAAGATGTTTCTATTGTCAGCTAGGTCGGTATTTGTCGCAGCAGCCCGCCGTGGTTACAGGGGGGAGATATAGGTATTCCTATACTCGTGAGGCCATCATGCGGGGAAGGATGGGGGGGGGGGGGGGTTAGAATGATATTATGTCATCAGAATATGCGATGATGTATATGTATCTTGATTCATCTTATTGGTAAATAATCATAAATTACCATTTTCACACAGGTCATAGCTTTACTTTAGCTCATTTATACATCTTAATTTCTCTCTTTATTTTATGATTGTTGTTTGATATTTTGTAAAACATTGAACGTATGCCATCATGGTGATTTCAATAAAGAATTTGAATTTGAATTTATTAAATAATATCATCCTGTTTATTTTTTCACAGATATATAAATGATCATAAATTAAAAGAAATTAACTGAGGGGTTTTATAATCAAATGATGCATTTATTTTCTTATAGTATATATTTTGTCCCAACCCCAATCGATGAAATCTAATGAGACTCGATCGGTTTCCACTCCGTCTGTCTGTCTGTTTGAAAGGTTTTCCGGAACTTTCTCTGTCATCGTCAGAGACATTCAGATGAAAATTGATATGACACTTAGGATGAAACTATATTTAGATGAAACTTGAATAAGTTGATAATAGAATAGTTGAAGAATTGAATAAATAAATAAGTGAATAAATAAAGAAATAAGTGAATAAGTAAATGTATAAATAAATGAAATGAATAAATAGATAAAATATAATTACACCTAGTAAAAATTGGTATATAGATTGATCGATAGCGAGCTTTATTTCAGTTTCGTAAAGACAGACAGACAGACATAAACAAATGTAAAAAAAAAGACAAACAAGATCAAAAGAAATAAATAATGATGTATGATAAAAACAAAACCATGATGTGTTGCCCTTCACATGATCTCCAATAAAGAGTAATAATTCCATATAATTGATACATGGAGATGAGAAGATGGTGACGGCTTATGGAGTTGATAACATGGTATCCTATATCATAATATGCATATGTAATAAAAATCTGACAAACTTAGCATTAGGGCATCCTGAAGGCTAGACAAAGTAAGGATGTGTTTACTGTCCTAAAAGGGGAGATTTCTTCAGATAATTAACAAAAGTTCAATATGTTTAATCATGTCAAAATAGGTTGAAAAGTTATTTTGGTTCGAAGATATCGACCTCTATTTTGACGTTGCTTGACGTTGACGTTTATTGGCTACATTTATTTGTAAACGAATTCATTCCTTCATCACCCCTCCAAGTTTGAGCTTTATTTTGCATGATTTCTGACTGTCTCAACTGTGGACTTTAGAACAACCCTACGGCTGTCTGTATGTCTGTCCCATATTAATTATTTTTTGGTAATCCGACCATCCATTCCAAGTTTCCTTTTTCCGAGTTTCGCTTTATTTATGTCTAGATGATTGAAAAGAATAGGAGCCTTTTGCGCACGAAGATGTGTTATATTGAAATTGATGTCGACAACCTATAGACATTGTGGCATATCAACATTTTAGTACGACTTTGTAGGTAAACTTGTATTGCTGCCATGTGGTGGCTTTTTGGTAAAGTCCTTTATGCATATTTGTACAGCAGTGGATTTCCATCGTATGCTTTCGGTACGGTCCTCTTGTAAACTTTTTGGTACAATCCTGTAGACATAATTGGTACGGCTGCCGACTACCAATGCAGACTTTTTTTCTTGCTTTGGCCTAGTTGATGCTTTCTAGATGATGACATTATATGATTAATGATGGGTCCTTGCGGAGGAATAAATAATTTGACATCTCCGTCATGCGGGAGTGATACTGCACGTATAATAATGTCCCAAACTTTATTGCAAGGTCTTGTCAATGTGGCCATCAGTTGTGGATAAATCTATTTACCCTCGCTGTAACGGACAACGACATTCTTAACGACATTACCTTAATTACCTTGATTATATAGCCCTTCTCTCTCAGATCAGGTATCATTATTACGTTCTGTATTATGAAAAATACGAGGGAATGCGAGCCTTTAATTTTTGTAATTTGACATGAAAAATTACAACATTTATGTAATTATAAAATTCGCCAATAAAAAAATCCAGGTGCTTATTTGGGTGATTTATTGAAAATTACAGTTATCAATACATTTTGTATTTTAAAATCTTTCAAAAATGGGATTGCTGTTTCTAAATGCTGTCAACATCCCATCCTATTTTTACCAACAAAATAATAAAAAAGGAGAGAAAGAAAGAATTTTTCCTCTTACATCATCGTTTTATGACCTGTAATAACATGGATCCGCCCCTTTTTTATCTGGACGTGCAATCAGAAATTTCGTGCTCAGAACCCAAGGTTGACAAGCTACACGATCCCGAGTTTTAACATGATGTTCTCATCTTTTCTCCCATTAGTGATAGATGTACGACATTTAAGATAATAGAGCGTGCCTTCTTTTTTATACAACTGAGTGATCACAAAGAGAAAAAGTCTATTCCTGATGAATTTACACCATGTCAGACGTTTAAAATTTGAAAGCTTCGCTGTTATGCGATAAAGGACCGAAAAAGGACATCGTTTTGAAAAATAATATTTTGAATAGCTGGTGAAGAGAGTCGTCATAATGCAGGTCGTATCTCATGACTCACTTTCGTCTGTATTGTCATAAAATACTGCATATACATAGTCATGACAATGCAATCAGCAAATCTACTATTTACGACTGTTTGTGATACTATATCTTCGTATGTCACTTCATAACTCAAAAATAAAATGAAAGATAAAGACTCTATATGAAAAACATCAGCGCATGGCAAACAGCAGAATTATTGAATTTGTGATGTTTTGATTTTTTTCAGCAAAAAATTAAAATAATGACTTTGTATATGATGTTCACTGTAATTTTCTTTTCTTTTTTCAGTTCACGAAAACATAGAATTGGGACATGAAGTCAATGGCAACTGTTACAAATTGGTATCCAAGTACAACGGTATCCATGACGACCAAGAGAGTGATCAGGTATCTTTTATAAAATGTAATATTATAAGAATTAAGCTTTATTGATGTTTCTTTTTCTTTATTTGAATTTGTCAACTCTAGAAAAGTATTACTAGTAATTGTTTCCCAGATGATTTATTTGATTCATTAATATTGTCCAACATGTGTTGGGTACGTAATATTTTTAAAGTTTAAGGTGTATCCTTTGTAGTATTAAGATCGTCAACCTATTTAATTAAATCGATGGTTCAGTCAAACGCCTTATCTGGAACAGGATAACCTTAAAGCCTCTGTACCCCTCACCTAGATGATCTTCACGCACCCCTAACGCTATCAAACATCGCCAAACAAAAACATTCAAAATCGCTAGGATTTACCAGCCCAAATCAATTGATGTGCTTCTCTCATGTGCCATTAGACCAGATGATGAATTTAGATATCAAGAAATACCATACCCGAAACTAAAGATCCGCGGTGGAACTTTTGATGACGAAGATAACGGCGGGTACGGTAGCCATGACTAACGGCTTCTGAAAACTTTAAGCAAGCTTTGCATAAATTTGGCCTTTGTATCTTTCCAGGGATAAAAATGATGTACTAGAAAAGGATAATAAACATATCACTAGATACCTTCGATGTTTTATGGGTAAAAAATGAAATTAAATGAATCATTCTAAAAACAAAAATCTGAAAGGGGAATAAAACCAATCCTTTCTATTTACATTTATCCTTTTCTTCATTTTACATGCTTCATTTTTCGCAGCAACACGGAAATGGTTGCCCGCAAAAATAGTTACGTGTATTTCATCGCGTTGAAAGCAGACCAAATAAGAAAGAAACCAAACGTATCTATTTGTACATCTATAAAAATTCTTCATTATATTCACTAAAACCCTTATTCACGGTTTTACATCCTTCCCAACTGCAAATCACCTAAATCACAAGTTATGAGTTTGAATGATTAAGAAGTAAAATATGAAATTGGTGCCGATCAAGTTAACAAAGTATCATGTACAATCGGTTAGGGGCATCAGTAACCACACAAAGGGATAAAATTATCTTGTACGCTGGGTAGCTTAATATCGCCAATCAATGACGAGGACAATAAGATTTGGGTCTGCCTGTGTAATGTTGGAATCTGTATTCAGACAACGTCCCTGCCAACAGAAGCCGCGGACTGATCGCTCCTCGTGATAAAATTGAACCTCTTTAATTTAATATTCTCATCTAATAAGACAATGCAGCAAAATTACATGCATTCATACACATCATTCAATCATCCATGTGTTTATTGCATGTTATTAATTCCATAAGATGTTTGATTATCGATTAACATGAAATAAACGTGCAATATGTACAGCGGTTTGTGTTCGTTTGATCGATTGGTAATTTGGAGAGAGAAAAAAAAAACGAAAATGAAGATATGAGAATTGAAAGAAAACTGAAATACGAGAAACTGAAAGAAAATGCGTCAAGGACTTTGAGTCACAGCAGCATTGTCTTATCATTCGAAATTTCTTGAAGTCGTCCTTCTACGCGTTCTACCCAGAACCACGCGTTTTCTCTGATGAATTTTGAAATCTTGATAATTGTTGCCGATTGTCCTTAAGTGCAGGGGGTAGCTGAGAATTTCGTCGACGGAATGCGTTTGTGCTACTTCTTTAAAATCTTGAGCAATTACTGAATGACTTAAAACTTAGCTATGTAAATTGGTTATCTCTAATTCAGACTCATTTAAAGTAAAAATAGTTAGGTCATCTATTGGAACTTTAATAACTGAAACTTCTTTGAGGGCCCCAATTACTGGGTGTAATTTGTACGGTCTTCGCACCATAATCCTTCATCAGTTAGTACTGTTCTGAAATGACTAGAAAAGATAAGTGAGAATTGAAGGTGTTATATATTGACTTCAGGGCATTATACAAGTGTGAGCTTGACAAATCACACCTCTCACCTGTACATTTACCGATGACAATTTTCACTCCAATGGAAAATCAATCAAATTCCCCATCTTTAAAATTCTACTTCAAATTTTCCATAATTTCATGAGAAATTCTAGTACGGTATCCATTCAATTTAATGAGAATATAGTTGAATTTATTAGCATTATCTCTCCCTCCCTTCGTCTTTTCTCCCTTCCCCTCGCGTCAAAAAAAATTTCTGTCACTTTTTTTTATGAATTTCAGTTTGACTTCAAACAGCAGAATCGCTTACATAAGATTTTATTTTCCAATACCTGTAAATCAGTAGCAACACTTGCATTTATGTCAGGTGCCACGATGGTAAAATATGTAAATTTTTTGAAAATCAGAAAGTTGCTGAATCCCTTTATTGCGGTATGATTTATGATGGGTGATAACCATAAACTGCAGAAAGTGGAAAGCACGATAAAACAGAATATGAACTTAACGGAATTATTTTTGGCAATCTCATTAAGGTCATTCATCTTTCTGATATTTCTAATTTTAATTTTGTCACATTTTAAGTTGGGAAATTTAAGATTTGACTCTCCCCCTCTCCCATCCCAACTTGATGGCCTTATACGTAAGGTAAATTTCACAAAAGCGGCATGACATAAAAAGCTATCATTTTTTTTTTAAAATTGCATTTTCAGTTTTAAAAAAAGAGCAAGTATTTTCATAGTTACAGACTGTAAAAACTACATATGATTTTAAAAAATCTTTCTTTTTATCAGACGTATTTCAAAAAGCATGTGTCAACAAATGTAAAGTCGAAATATTTTATTCATTGATTGTATAAATCAAATCTTGAAATAATTATACACCGTTATATTAGAAATGTAATGAATTCAGCATCTTTGATATTATGTGTAGCCGATTTCATCCATGGATTGTTTTACGACCAAAGCTGCCTTTGAATTCCTGTTCACACATCATCTGCATTATGAATTATTCTGAGAATGACTTTTGACGATTTTTTTGTGGTTACAGAAAGGGGCCTTATGGTTTTGTAAACTCTATCTTTACAAATCATATAACCAACAGGATGTAAGGTTTCAGGATACTGGAGCCAGCTCGGGCAGATATGATTCAGATTTTGTCTATCTTAATCCTGTACATTTTACCTGCTTAATTAATAAAGGTGCGTTATGTTGTATAGGTATACACGTGATTGGGTCTCTGTAGCCGGTATTATAGAGAGATGGTCTAACATTTGATGTCAACTAAGACGGAAAAATGCAGGTGTAACCGCGCTCGTGTATTTCCTCCTGATCACAAATGCTACTTAGTTAAAGTCATTTGTTTACTGCGGGATGATAATTGTCCGTTAATTACATTTACCTGCGGGGCTGAATCGGCTGTAATAATTGTATCTACATACTTTGTCTCAATAATCTGAGACAGTAACATCTATCTGTCCCCGGGGCCATCATTCTCCGCTCACTGTTTCACTGCTCTGTACGTCCTACACCACATCACGACAGAGGCAAGGACTTCAGACTTCAGTTCAGTCCGATCCGAGCGTTCGAATTGTTGACATTACTATATTGTACACCTTGAAAAAATATATAATTAACATGCGAACGTGATTAATAAATATAAAATTATTCCTGTTGAAGAATTTATACGGAGCCTGGGTCGGTCGTATCGCCTCCTAGCCATTTATGGTCGAACATAACTGTCTGCGGTCCGTAGAGATGATACATTACTACTGTGTTATGATTACTTATGATCGAATATGAAACCTGCCGTAAGGGGCGTTTGACGATCCTACCTCGTAAAGTAATCATATACTTATATTCCATCATTTTTTCCTCAGGACCCGGATGATTATGACGAGTTTGCTCCCTTGGTAGTGGATATTCCCGGACAGGACGACACAGGGTCACATGACAATCAGCCAACCACACCCACCTGTGAGGACCCGCCACCCAACCCTCTGAGGGATAGTGACAACCCCGTCACAGGGGAAGATGAAGTTAAATTTTCAGATTTCAAAAATCTACTTCCGTCCGTCGATACTTCTGAAGTATTAAGTAGTGCCTTTCAGCCCATCCAACCTAACTCTACCCGACTCGGTATCCCGTGCCATCAGCAGCAGTCTTATCTCAGGATCTTAGTAATTCGTCCTCGGAACAGGACCACGTATTCAGGGACGTCCAGTCCAGTGTTCAAGGGTCCAGTAGTGGTCAGTCGCGGACAGCGTCCCTCTCCTCTGACCATCAGCTCAGTCCTGGAGGCCTCAGTTCTAGTATCTCAGCATCCAAAGTCCATCGTAGGGGAAAGAAGGTATGTTCTTATTTTAGTCGTTTCGTCTTGCATCACCTTTCATGTGTGAAGTACTTCGTGTATATTAGGGTGTGTTTTTTCCCAATGGAGGCGGAATTTGATGTTCAGACTTATCCTTTCTCAGTCCTTCATCGTTTTCATCTATAGATAATTCCTCTTCCTTGAAAAATCCTCTGTACAATGTATGTAAAACTCAATGATATTTTAGCAGATTTCTAAAGAGAAAGGTTCATTGATATATTTCCAATGTAAATTTTGATTAGTAAAGACCTTTGAGTCAGAAAAAATAATTTCATCTTTGAGCATTTTTCCAGAAATCTGCTAAACTGATTGTTTCTCCGCCCTTGGGGATTCTTGGATAAACTATACTCAACTTTATTTTCCTTTCAATATTTTTATTTCTGTTCTTTGTAATAATAGAAATTATCTAGAATCTCCATTACGTAAAAATAATATTCATTATGTCCTGAAGAAAAATTAATCGTTAACAAAATTAAAAAGATAGAAATCTTGGCGGATCCGGAACTGGAAATTAAGAAAAAAAAATTGCCATATGTTCAAAAGATGTATAGATTTAAGTTTTGAATAATTAATCTATTCATTCTGTTTATTCTGTACAAAAAAAAAATTCGATTAAATTCAAATTCTTTATTGACTTTATTGGCGTATATCAAATTAAATCACATAGGGCTTTTCTAATTTTGGGTCCGCCTCCTTCAAGTCAGAAATGTAGATTTGTACAGTGTCGGGCAATCAATGTTTCAGAATCAATCGGAAGAAGGAGATGACACAAAACAATCTTCCGATGACGATGACAAGGTATTTAACCACTACCCTGCAGTTATATATACTGTGTATATATCACAGTTACATACTACATTTAGCAATTTAGTATTCCGCATATAATGTATCCCGTCAACCCTCGGGCTATCTGTATACCCAGCATGCATTGCATGTTAAAAGCAACCAATAAACTTCTAACATGCATTATAGGTGATGGTTTTTTCTTGTCCTTCTGCATGTTCTGTTTCTATATTGGAAATGTATCGTCTTTATGCATATATCATATATGTTAATTTATGTTACATATTACTTCATATATTCTGCATTTTTGTTTATATTTATATTTCTTCACAGAGCACACACATAATCCTGTTTCCAATTCACCATGCTAGCTTTTTATTAGTAAAATTTTATGTCACATCTACATACATATTCATTATGTATAAATGTACCATTATTTTTTGTCTTCACCTTTTACTTTGTAGATTGCTCGTATTTTCCTTTTTCTTGCGACAAAATTTTACGAAATTATTTCGTTGCAATTGTTGTGTCAATAATTTTCCAAAGTAATCGATAGGTCAAAAACGAGCGACAGTGGAGAAAAATTTTAACAATCAAGTACTATAACACGATCCGGAAATTGACTTTAGAGGAAATCAAGTAGTGGTTGCGCTCTTATATTGTTTTACATCATCTTAACATACCTGCATTTATGTACCTAAAGGTGGAAAAATAAATACTGCGATCTGATTGGTTGACATAATTGATGATGGAGAACAACGGGCGGAACATTGTATGTGGTGTCATTGATCCCGCAGCCTGTCCCTGCCACGTCATAACATAAAATGCTTCTCTTGTTTTTCCCTGAGATTTTTATGGCCGTCATTCAGTCATTTATTTGTTCCCATCATTACTATAGAAGGAAAAAACAAAAAGAGGTAAAAAACAAAACAGAAATTCGTGTACCACGAGACCGCTCTCAAATGCTGCGGCAAATGTAGGTGCGGTTCAGTGTTGGTGAATGGTGAAAACAGTTTTTTCCAAAATTATTTTTTCAGCATAATTTGAAGCTTAATAACATTTTGGTACCGAAGGGGAGATTAGGGTAAAAAAAAAAGGGGGGGGGGGGGGGGGGGGGCGATGCCGCTTTCCGGAAGTTCTATGCTATTGACATGGAACATTCTTTAGAATTTCAATTCTTATTTTCTTAATAAGGAAATAGAAATCACATCATATTAATGTTGGTTTCGACGAAAACAATAAATTGATTTCGGAATGAATTGTTAACATGAATATAGTCGAGAGATCAAGAAATGTCTCATAAACAGTTTTGTGTACTCTAGGAGTCTGTTAACACTATATCTGTGTGCGTCATCTATGTACTGTAGTTTGTTGATCTAATAGGTCATATGAGCAAAATGATCCATGAAATCATCGAGGAAATTATTTCTATACATCTTTCTAATTGTTGTTCTTTGGTATATTTTTCCTTCGGTTTTACAAAATCACAAACAATGAAAAAGGGAAATCCTACATCACCTTAATCCCTGATAAAGCTAGGCCCTCGTAGTATTAACGGCAAAATATTTGTCATCATAAAATATAATTAAGATGAAATCGGATTATAGTGTTATTATACGCTAATCCCAGTTGAAGTTTCAATGCCCCGGACTGAGTTGATACAGTTCTCTCCATACTATGAAGATTATCACAAATTCTTCTTTTGTTCATTTCTGCTACTGTTAGAACATGAATTAAGGATTAACCCACTATTACCTTCTTCTGAAGCGAAGAGAAAAGCTAATTAGGCCAAGTGACTGATTCAGAACCGTTAGAATTAAAGGCTTGGAATTAGTTTCATATGCAACTTTAATAACTATTTATTTTTCATATGAAACTTTCGTAATGGTATGAAACAAGAGATAAGAGCTAATTAAAATTTAAATTATTAATAACTTATCAAAATTATTATTTGTTTTTTTTTTCCGCACGGATGAAATGATGAAAACAAATTAAAACGCAGAAACTAAAATTAAGTATTCCAAGTAGTGAGATACCAGGATTAAATACTGTTTGTTACATCAGGATTTATTTTATTTCGATAAATATGATTAAACTTTTTCTTTGTGTATAAAGATGAAATTATCCGTTTTCCAGTTCTACTAAATCACGCATCGACGTTTTCAAAAAATCGTGAATACAGCGTCTATATCTATCAATCTAAAATAGCGCAAAAGAAGTGAAATTAATTTGATAGTCGCTTCATTAAGTATAATTTCTTCCCCTCCTCACGAACAAGCGAATGGAACCATCAAGCAAGGAAAGATTGATGAAACTACACTGTCAATCTTAGCTCTCTGAAACGTGGAATTAATGCAGGAATTCGTGAGTCATGAGCGCTTCTATTAAATTATTCTTCGAGACTGGGTCCCCCTGAACACCTGAGAAATGCTGCTTTCTTAATATTCATCATAGGAATGAGACAATTACCATACGGTAACGATTACAGCAGCCTTGTGTATAAATTTGTTTCCATAAAAGGTCCCATCGTGTAGACTGGATCCTAGCACAGGGGTCTCCTTCACCTGGACTTACGACTTGTCGTCAGCGTACGGTCGTAGAAAAAGTCACATCATGCCTGCCAAGTGCCGATAAAAACTCTATCATGTTATTCACCGGGTCTTTTATCTGACTCCTAAAAATGCAGTAAAATTAATATTTTCTGTGGCCAGTGCAGTGTCTCAGTTTTACTTTTGCAGACAAAGGGGAATAACTCTAATGCGAAATGCCGCACTTATCATCGTATGTAACCCACGGAGAAGCTCGTACCCCGGGGGTTCACACGATGCAGAAAGATGTACAAACTTGTCCTAATTACATATCAGTAATACAAACCGCATATTTTCTTTACTTATCTATTTAATGTCTGATTATATTTTAACAATTTCACTTTTGACTTCTTTCAGATCCTTCCAATAGCTAGTGAGGGAGGAAATAATCGGTACGTGTGTCCTATATGCCAGGAAGTTCTTGGATCATCCCACGATCTGACCGTCCATATCAGAACTCACAACTCTCAGCAACCCACCGCCCAGGCCAATACCTGTACTATATGTGGCAAGGTGCTCAGCTCTCAAAGCTCTCTAGATAGACACATGCTGGTACACTCAGGTAAGTCAATACCTGTACTATATGTGGCAAGGTGCTCAGCTCTCAAAGCTCTCTAGATAGACACATATGCTGGTACACTCAGGTAAGTCAATACCTGTACTATATGTGGCAAGGTGCTCAGCTCTCAAAGCTCTCTAGATAGGCACATGCCAGTACATTCAGGTAACATTATACTTTACATTAGTAATGGTAGGGCTACCAATGTCACACTGCATCCATCAAAGAAATAATATATTTTCATATTTCCTCTAGAAGTGAATTTATTAACAACATTTTGAAGCTTCAATTTTTCTTTGAAGTTTTTAATATGATTGATGTCCTTCCCAAAAATTGTCCTAAACTTAAATATGAATTAAGTTATAATATACACTTATAGTGCTGAATTTATTTGCTTATTTCTTTAACAGGTGAACGACCATTCCAGTGCAAAATTTGTAAAATGTCTTTCACAACAAATGGCAATATGCATCGCCATGCTCGTATACATTCCAAAGAAAATGATCTCAATGTCAAGGTCAACCGTGCCAAACCCAAAACGCCTGTCACAATGAGTTTCTACCCCAGTACACCAAGCACCACCAACGTACCATCCATGGAACTACCGATGACCTCGCCTCTACTTAATCGAGACTTTCCTCCACGGATACTCGGGTATGGAGACCCCACTAGTCCTAAAGATTTAGTAGCAGTCAAGTATGAAGCGGCCCTACAGCTTCCTTGGTTATTCATCCGACTGGAATACTGAAAGTCCCAGCCAAACGACCATATCTTCCGAGCCCTAATATTGGATCCGTCCAAGTCTTCAGCATTTAGTATGCCAGCACTGAAGAAAGAAGAGAAAGAGGGGAAAGAGAAGGACGTCCCTGGTCTGGAAGATCTGTCGAGTATAAGTCATACTGTCACCACTCCATCACTGCCTGATAAAGCTGTGGAGAGTAATGTACCCAAGGACAAACCTTTGGTAAGGATCCAGTTTTCTATAGTGTTGGATGTCAAATTAATAAAAAATTATTCAGAAATAAAATGAAAAAGGAAATTTGGAAAAAGAAAGATTTTTGATTTGAAAAATCAAATGTGCAATAGAAGTAAGGTTGCAAGTTTTCTTACATATGATATTTGTGTAGTTTAAATCTGAATGCTTAGATTAATTTAATAAAAATATTTAAATGTATGACCTCTTTCTTCTTTTGGATTACAGATGATAGAGATTGATGAAAAAGACCAGGATCAACTTCACTGTCCCGTGTGTAACAAGGCTTTCCTGTGTAAATATGGCCTGGAAACCCACCTAGAAACCCATCCTAACTTCTCTATGAAATGCAGTCAATGTGACATGTCCTTCCCCACCCCCAGGGGCCTCAACATGCATAGACTGATGATGCACAGCAAAGAGAAGGTCACTGAAGAGGAAGAACAGAGAAAACTTGATGTTAAATCATGACACCACAACTGCCTGTTATCGGCTTCTATGATCTCAGTTTTGTAGATTTCTCCGTCTCAAAATTCTCGCTAGTGGCCAAGTCATGGTGTGAGGAAAATGTCAGAAAATCCAGCTCTATGTATCATGACTTTAATTGTGACGAGTGTGGAAAAGCTTTTCCATGCAAGACGGCACTGGTTCTTCACCAAAACACCCATAGTCCTGAGAAAACTGCCCAGTGCCCACTTTGTGAGTGTGACTTCACAGATGCTCGACAGCTTCATTTACACATGCTGAAACATCTGTCTGATAAAGCATTTAATGACTGTTAAGATGAAAGAAAAGGCCAAGCATGATAAAACTCTTCTGAAATCTCCGAAATCTGATAAAATCGGTCAGCATGATTTCTTAGCAGCATTTGGCCTTACAACTGTTAGTGAAGCAGAAATCCTTGAAAAGGAGAAAAGGGAAAAGAAGAAGGAAAATATTGAGAATACTGAAAACAACGACTACTTTGCCAAACTAGGTCAAGTGTACTCCCCAGATGTATCTATGATGTATCCGTTTTTCAATAGGAAAGACATCAACATGTCACCAGAAGAACAGATGAAGGCATTCATAGAAATGCAGAAAGTTTTTCAGACTGCGGCAGGTGAAATGATGAAAAATCTATCGTCTCCTAATGGACTATCGGCAGGAATGGAGAGCATGAACAATATGTCACAGCTTAAAGCCTTTATGCCGGCAATGATGCCATTTAATATGCCAGGAAGTAACCTTGGTAACCTAACGGCACTGACGGCCATGATGCAGTCCAATCCCATGCTCCTCAGTACGATGTTGACCAATCAGAACACAGCTAGTCCATTACCGACACCTCCCCCTAGCAGTGATAGCGGAAGCGGGTCTTCCGGGGAAATGGGAGATAAATACGGCAGTAAGAACGGCATGTTTCCCTGTATGTACTGTGACATGGTCTTCAATAATTACAGAACTTTGAAAGGTATTTTATGATATCACAACTTTTATGTACTTGTATAATTTTTTCTTCAGTCTGAGATCTCATATTTAGCGTAAAGAAAAATTATTTGTCCTTAGCATGATATGACAGGTATTTTATTTATAATGACAATTTTAGTACATATACATAAATAAAAAAAATAGATATGCAACTTTATTAGATTTTTCAGATTCAGATAATAGTAAGCAATTTGCCTCTCTACCAAAATCTTTCCCATCTTTTTGAATGTTTGAATTGTTCTTTCGAAAGTATACATAAAATATTACAAAGAGCTTTTCTTAGGTGTATCATGATTACATTTTTGATTCACCTAGGGGCTTAACCAAAATGTAATCATGATAACAATTTGATCAATGTCTATTAGAAAAAAAAATCCTCAAGTCTTTGATTGAACCTTGTAGCTTCTCCTTTAATGTCCCTATAAAAAAAAACTCATTAGAGAAATTGAAGAAAAAAAAAAAAGATTCAGGAAAAGAATCTGGAATTTTTTGCAGGATTTTTACCACCATGGTGAACATTTGATCCTGAGCCTGGCTCTTTAGGTGTGACACTCTGTCACTTATCCTTAATATTTTTATTACCTTTACCTGTCAATTTTTATGCAATATAGATTTTACATGTCAGATCTGACTTAATTAACACGCTATAAATTGATTAATGCATGAAATAGAATGATTTATAACCCAGTGCCTATCTCTGGAGTTATATGTATAAAGATAAAAATTCACTTCTATTTATATCACTCTCTCATCAATCAAACAAATAAAATTATTTGTGACTCTACGTTCTCATTTCAAATTCTCGTTTATTTGAAAAGTAAGTATTTGAAGTTGTCGGATGTACCCTGTTTACTATAGTTATTGTGACCGTTGTATTGAGCAGCATTCTTCAAAATATTTGATATTTATTGCTATTGTTGTTCCATGTGAACAGATTTGTTTTTTTTTTTTTTTTTTTTTTTTTCGTTCTCTACTGTTTATTTCAATTCGCCATTATCTACATGTTGTTGTTTTTTTGTTTTATTTCGTTTTTTATATCTTCACAAAGATATCATATTTGTTAGTTATTAGTTGAAGATTAATGAAAAAGTTTTTCCACTCTGAAAAATAAATGTTGTTTGTCAATTTTTTTCTTTCTGAAAAAAAATTCAAAGATTTCAGTGAACCCTTTAGATTTTCTTATCTTTATTTCTCAACTATTGAGATATTTTCTATTAAATTCTCAGCTTAGTTTTCCCCCCATCAAAACTTTATTTCAAGTATATGATTGGACATCTGTGAAAATTTGAACTACGATGTAGATTGTTTGTTTTTTTGTTGTTTTTTTTTTAATTATGAACGTTGTATAATTAATGATGAAATTTCAATTTTAAAAATGATTAGTTCAATAATGAAAAAAGAAAAATTTTTTACCTTGATATAGGCTGTATAGGTAAAACCTTATGCTGATTTTCCAGGTGCTTCGATCCAAACATCACACTTATAATTAGAAATATCATCAAAAGCAGCTAAATAGGGTAACTTGGTGATAGGTAATAAAATAATTTTATGATTTTCTGTATAAAATTGTCATTTAGTCTAGACAAATAGGGATCTTGAATGTTCAAAAACGTGAATAACTTGTTAGTACATGTATATGCGAAATTTTGTGCAAATGATGTATATTTGATGGAAAAGGAGGAATAATTTTGGATGTTTCTCCTGAGTTAAGCGCGTAAAGTTTTCCTGACTTTTTTATTTTGATCTTAGAAGTAAAGACCGTAAAACAATTACCCAAATTAATGGTTAGAAAGGCAAAGTTTTCTGTGTAAGGTAATCCATTTCAATTCTTTGTATTTTGAAATTTTATTGTTTTTTGAAATTTAATGGCATGCCAACTGTAGCATCATGCATTTAAAGTATTTGTTTGTGTATTAATTAGGTCAAACTTACATATGAAAGCGCTGGAATTAAAATTGTATTGGCACCTCAATAAATCACTGGCATAAGCTACGGCACCTGACACATTTCCATGGAAATTTTAAAATTGGAAATTAGAAACAAAAAGGCAGATTTAATTTCTGAATTTCGTATGGACAATAAATGAATAATTAATCTTTTCAGATTTTTTTTTTTAGTTTTTAGTCACTAAACAGGATTTTCAAAATTTATAAGAAAACCATTTCCAGGACTCTTGCGATTTCTTGACTAAATTTTTCATCTGTGAAATTTTGCATTCTCCAGGTCACGTAAGGACCCACCTTGGATTGTCTCCGTACAAGTGTAATTTATGTAGCTACTCCAGTGCCGACAAAAGCACTCTCATACGCCATCTTCGGACACACAATGGAGAACGTCCATTTCAGTGTCGTGTGTGTGATTTTGCCTTCACAACAAAAGCAAATTGTGAAAGACATGTACGGTGAGTTTCCCCAATTAATGATTTTTTTTTTTCAGTTTCTGATTTAAAATTTAGACAGGCTGTTAGAATATATTGGAAAAATTTAGAATTTTCTCTGTAAGCACTTTTGAGAAAATAAGAAAAAAAAAAAAAAAATCCACGAAATCATTTATACAAAAATTCCAAGAATAACATTTGTTCACCATCAGGTTCCAAATTCTCCAAGAGGGGATGTCATATTTTGAAATATATGAATATTTTGACATTTAATTATGTAGAAATAAGAACATGATTCCATATTGGATACACCACATTTTCAAACATATTGTAGACAAATTTGAAATAATAATAATTTTAACATAATGAGTTACATAAAGATTTAATTTTTAGGTCCTTTGTGGCACTTAAGATATATGTGTACAATTTGTGTTTCTAATGTCATTGATAAATAATTTAAGCAAAAAGTTTTTGTCTTCAATTTTTCATACCAATCACTATTTCAGAAAGAAGCATGGTAAGATACTAAAAGACGAAGTTGAAGCAGCCATCGGTTACAATAAATACGTAATGGAATCTACATCTACGACAGAAAATTTTCATTCTCCGGATACCGTCTGCAAGTACTGTGGAGAGGATTTCAAATTCTTCCGAGCGCTGAAGCATCACTTGCGTTCCCATAGCAGCTGTCGACAGAAGCCATTTCAGTGTTTGAAGTGCGATATCGGTTTTTCTACGAAGGCGAATTGTATGAGACATCTTCAGAAACAGCATCAGGATGTGGCCCAACATCAGATAGAACAGTATATACAGGTAACAATCTCCTATAATGTATGGTAAGATATGCTGATGAATTCCATTAAGTATCGAAAAGTGTGAAGTTGAGATATTTTTAACCCAACAGTTGCAAATTTTTGCATTGATTGTCGATTTCCTACAACTCACTTCTCAAGAAATTGAATTTTGATCTACAAAATTTTTATAAATATTTGTATTGTTTAAAATTTCTCCACGAAGATTTAAATTCAAAAATACAAAATTATTTAATGAAAATACATTTTGATAGGTTCTTTTAGAATTTCATCGAAAAGTCATTCTTTTCTCAATGATTAATTATGACGTAATATTCCTGTTACCTGCCTACTTTTCGGAATGGATTTTCATTGGATATTTGAAAATGACGGAGATGAAAGCAGCATGTCACATGCTCCTAATCAGACTTCTCCCTTGCATACATAGAATTAACGAAATAATGTCATTTTGAAAACTTTTCCCATCATTTATATAAGTAATAAAGATATCACATCATTTGTCAAATCACAAGCTAAATAGGTGAGCAAATTCTTAAAACGGAAATGTCTGGGATTGCTTCATGATGCAAATTTATGAACTGTTAAATTTTATGGTACATGACATTCTGTTAGGTTTGAATCAAGGTGCGCAATGCTTATAACATTGATTCAGGTATTCACTGAATTTCAGGTGTAAACCAAGTGATTAAAGAGGTCCTTCTTAATTGTTAAGTTCTGTAAGATCGGCTATTCAGTCAAAATTCAATACTAGAAATGCTGGCTAAAATGTTGAATGTGTAATTTTTAAGAAAGAGGAAATTTTGTTCACAAAACTTAACATAGAAAGTGATCAATTTAAAAATGATAATTTGATATGACCTTGAATTATAATTTCAAGAGTACATATTACCGTGAAAAGTGAAATCAATATCTAAATAAATTATGTAAATTTCTAACTATCAACAATTCACTCTGTATCTGCATTGATACATTAAAACATAATAATTCAGTTTATTCACATTATTATATGTATGGCATCCTTAATTAATTAATTCTTTATTGAATTATAGTTCTCATAATATTGGCCATGCTTGTATCTTTATATGGGAAATTGAAGCAATAAAAGATTATGATGCGCCAGTTCAATAATAATAATAATATTCCGTTTTCTTTGTGACATAATTTCATGCATACTCATTATTACCTTGCAGGTGAATGGACCAATCAGTGAAGACGGAGACAAATCGATGTATGAAGGTATGTCTGATGATGGTATGACCCAAGACAGCAGAAACACCGGCACTCCATCGTCTGTTACCAGCATGTCCTCCCTGCCTCCCGCGGCACATTCAACACCACGCCTGACCACGCCTACTGGAAGCCGGCCAGAGACCCCAAGGCAGAGATTAGAGCATGTAACAATAAAACAGGAGCCAATGGATCAAGACGATGGTCCGCTAGACTTCAGTGTCAAGTCCAGGACACCGACGCCCTCTGGTGTCAAACAGCAGGTGTCTGTTAATGATGACGACACACCGATGGATTTGTCGGTGAAAAAGAAGGAGATGCCATTTGATGATATAGGATGTAAGGTAAAATCTTCATGGTTGTGGTGGCTGTTATATAATAACAGTAAAGTAAAAGGAAGAATATGAATTACTGATAATCTCTTTCTCAGTATTTAAAAATGGTTCTTTATATATTTCAGTACATAATTGTTAATTTGTCTTGAATCAAAGAATTATATATTAGCCTAATTTTACATAATGATAACTTTTGCAGCTACATGATATTCATATAAAAATGTATATGTATTCTTACATAAAAACTACCTTAAAGGGAATAAAAGATATCTAAAGAAATGGCCATCAAGTCTAATGCTTTGAATTTTATTCCAGCCTGAATCAGCCAAACAGACATACGAGGGTGGCAAGTTCCAGTGTCAGTTTTGTCCATTGAGCTTTTCAGGATATCACCAGCTCGAGATGCACCTTGTCCAATCACATAAACAGATAGCTGAGCTTATGGCATCACAGATGCAGGGTTTAGCCGTTGTTGACCCGCTCACTGGAAATCTGAAGCTTCCCATAAAACCACCACCTACCTCTGTAGATAGACTGAAAGTTAGCTCCAAATTCCTGTCCAAGAAAACTACTAGTATCCTTCCAAAGGAGAAAATCAAGACTGAACCTCCTTGTAAGTATTAATTGTTCCTTTCTAAAAGAAAATTAATAACTTGAACATGTTGAAGAATTATAGATTTAATGAAATAAAAAAATAAAGTTTCATATCAAGAAAATCATAATGTCTTTTCTCTCTCCCAAAGTTTTCACTTATTAGGAAAGTGTAAGTATGGAAAATGCTTGTATCTTATTATCAATGTTTATATTATTCACAGTTGAAAAAGTTTGTATTTTGATTTGTGCATCTTTCATTATTTCAGTTTTCGTTATGTTATTAAAACATACTAGTATTGATTTTGTTAAATTGGTATTTTTTCTACATACGGACCCCTGTCTTTAGATTAAAGCAAAAACTTTAATAGATCAAAAATAAAACAAAATACGGAAATAATTTGAAAGTTGAAATTTCATTGATATTCTGATAGATGTACCATACACAATTTCGTCAAGAGGTTTAAACTTTCAAGATAATTACGTGTACTAGGGCTGCAATGATTCACTGCATGTTCACGATGAACTGCTGCTCATGTTGATAATTCAATTCAGGATACTGTAAAGGTGGAAATTTTCGCTTAGGGGTAATTTTCACGTTTTTTGTGAAGCGAAGGATTTCGCGAAAATTTTCCTCACACGAAATTATCACCGCTGCATTCTTACTATGGGAAAGACATTTTTATTGTGAATATTTCTGTCTTGATGTTATAATCACAAAATTTTCCCCCAGCGAAAATAACCAAGTTTGTTTTTCGATTCATTTGAAAAAAAAAAACCTCTTTGACATTTGCAAACAAAGTTTCTTCATAGAACATGAATAAAGAACTTTTTATGAAGACATTTAAGGTATCTCAAGATGATTGACACTTTTCATAGTATTGCTCTCTTATGATGGATAGACAAGTTAAAGTTTAAAGTCCTATCGTACGTCAGATTTAATCTTTCTGTTGAAAATCAAAGAATTGAGGTACAAATTGTACCGAAAACGAATATCGTGATACATATTGTATTGTGAGCAGAGCTAGTGTATCGCCACAGCCTTAATAATTACAGAGCAGGCGAAAAAAAAAAATCCTTACGTTTAAAAATTCTTCCATAGTTGTGTTGTTCTAAATTTCACATTGAATGCATTCAATTGATGTATAGTTTTTGGTGTACATCATATATAATTCAGGAAGCATGATTCGTTTAAAACTTGATAAGTGCATTTCAGTCATTGTTAAAGTGTGTACCTATTTTGAGTTTTTCTTTTCTGATGGTGATTTAGTGTTCTGTTATTTTGCATTAGATGCAACAAATCGTAAATTAGCATGTTTGATTTTATTACTGTAGATTTCCGATACTCTTGATTGTATTTATGAGACAGAAAGACATGTATTAATTAGCGATGAGTGCACAAGTTTTTTGTTTTCAATAAATTATTAGCCCATAAAAGTTGAAACTTTTATTAAGTTATTATTGTGTTATTAACAGGTCCAATCAGCTAAAGTTGAAATAAAGTGAGCGCATACAATTTTGATGAAAAAAGAACAACAAAATCATTTGATTTCTTAATGATTACCTGTGTGGGGTATGACAATGAAAAACTTAACATGCATAGCCATTCATATGCATGTTTACATATTATTGAAAATTCATCTCTTTTATTAGGAAATAAAATTATTTTTCTCGGAAGTTTTCAAGGTCTTATGATCTTATTATTATTTAGTGTGTGCTGTTTTAATACCAATGGTTGTCACAAATATGTCAAAAATTTAAAATTGAAGAAGAAATTATTGATTTTATATCAAAATAAAAAGAAGATTAATTATTTTATTGTAGCCTATGACCCTTCATCAGACCTGGCTTCCGTTAAACGAATCTTAGATGCTACTAAAGCCCAGAGTTTCCATTCCTTCTTACTGGATCAGTCTAGCCCCATAAGTAAGGATAAGCCAATCAGGGATATTGAGACATCAGTTTCAGCCAATGAGAAAGACTTTAACAAGCAGCATGATGGAGGATGGTGAGGATTCCTCCCCCTACAGTCCTCAGTCCAAGGGAAGTAACTCTAACTTAGATGAGGATATGGAGAAAGATATGTTGGAAGTAACAAGTGCTGAGCATTTCGCTCAAATGGTATGTGTACAGAATGATGGTGAATCAAGTTTGATGTACTATGTGAATTTAATTATAGCTTTTCACTGTTAGCAGTAAATTGAATAATAATTTCAGTCAATTTGAAAGCAGTTGAAAAGTTAATGACGCTACATAATTGATTGCAATGGATTGAAAGAATTAAAGGCAATTTGATAACAATGTATTGCTTTTAAATAAGCATTCTATGGAAAGTAAAGTGTAGTATGAAAATCTGCTTGAAAGAATTAAGCAGTAATAATTCAAATATACATTGAATTTTACATTTAGGTTTTAGAAATGCATGTTTTATTTCCTTAAAGTATAGTTATAAGTATATAATAATAATTTTCCCCTTTTAGTTCAGAGATGCCTCTCCAGGTGGATTTAGTATGCCACGAGCCCCACTCCCCAAAACACTCACAGATGTCATGGATAAAACGCAACTTAAGAAAAAACGGAACTTCCTACGCCGATTCTCCTCACAAGCTACAGTGCCCTTACTGCACCAGGACTTTCCCGTGGGTTAGCTCCCTTACCCGACATCTCCTAACTCACACAGGACAGAAGCCATTTAAATGCCCTCGTTGTCCAGTCACATTCTCCACCAAGTCAAACCGAGAACGGCATCTGATCAGGAAGCATGGTCTTAACATGTTAGACCCGCTATCCAGACAGACGATGGACAGACCGTATAAATGTCATCTCTGTGTGTTCAGTTCCTTCTCCACTCAGGGTATGTCTCATTAAAGTATGCAGTTTTAAAAAGTTTTGAAGATATTGTCATAGTTTTTGGTTTGAGTTTTGAATTTAATAGGACTACGGCAGGTCAGGTCACTTTTCTAAGACAATGTTTAAGTCATTTTAGTCTAAGTTAAGATCTTTTGAGCAGTTATTCACATTCTTGCCTGCGTACAAATTAACTAATAAAATGTTTTTGCCTGTTTCAGGTAATTTGCTCAAGCATTATAAGGAGCGCCATAGCGGCTGTAAACTCCCTGACACATTAGCTGACCTTGACAAAGCTGTCACCGAGGGACTAAGTCATACCATACCACCCCATGAACGAGGTCGATTTGACCCAAATAGCGCAGCTGCTCAGGAGAGTTATAACAGAGACAATCAACTTAACGAGGCCGATAAATTGGACCAATCATATGAACAGTCGGTGGTAAGTTGAACGTGGAATTTCTTTTTACAGTTCGATCTCTGTGTATACATGTAGTAAACGACTCATAAAATATTTTTACTGATAACTTGGTGTCTCCATGGGTTAAGAATCATCTATTTGCATACATTCACATGCAGAATTATCTTTTCCTCTTTCTTTTGAAAAACTTTAACCTTGACCCCTCTTTCTTTCGAAAAACTTTAACCTTGACCATAACTTTTGAATGGTAAGAGAAAGGGCTTTGATATTTCAGATGAATATTTATTGTGACAAAACCTTTCCATTGATACCAAAATGCCAAAGATATCTTTTGTGGAAGACTCATTCTTAGAAACTTTAAATTTTTCTATTGATGCAGGACGTAGAGAAGGTGTCAAGTCCTTACGAGGGTTCAGAGGACATGAGATCAGATGAGGAGGAGGATGACATTATTCCTCTCAGTATCGACACGTCGACCATTGAGGAGCCGATCCTACCCCCACCGCCCACAACAACCAGCACACCCCTCCCCAAGACAAACCCCGTCAAATCATTTACCGGCTCTGCCGAACGACAAATTAACCCTGAACGCGACAACTATAACGTAGATAAGATAACAAGCTGTTGGAAATGTGGGGAAAGATTCGTCTCTAGGAAGATTTTGGTTCGCCATCTCAAGGAACATAACATAGACCTACCATATAAGTGCTATCTTTGTGATGCATCTTACGAGTTGAGAAAAGACTGTCTTCTTCATCAGGAGAAAAGTCATAGCTCAGACTGGAAAATCCTACGTGAGAAAAATAAGGTTGATGATATCGACAAATTCTCAAAGCACATGGATAAAGTGGTGGAGAATAATTGTAACAAGGTGGATCAGGGATCGGTACTAGAAATCCCGGCTCAGTCAGTCGACGACATGAAAATGGAGGTTGTGTCGGCTGATTACATGCAGAGAAAGGTGTACTGCTCTTTATGTCCTAAACGCTTCTGGTCTTTACAAGATCTTAGACGACACATGAGGTCACACACAGGTAAGAAATTTGTGAAATTTTTCAAACTCGTCTAAAATCTTGTGTGAAATTGAAAATAAATCATTTATTTGTACTAGAAATGTTAGGAACAAAATTAAGATCATTTGTTCTAAATTTTGATAGAAATTATCCATTTGAATGCAAAAAATATTAGGATCAAAATTAATAGAATTTATTCTTCATGTCCAACTGATTGTTATTCTAGGTGAGAGGCCATTTGAATGTGACATCTGTCAGAAGCGTTTTACTCTGAAGCACAGCATGATGAGACATCGTAAGAAGCACACTGATGCAGGCTCGCTCAGTCCGAGCGATGATGAAGATTCCATTCAGGGCACAGAGGAAAACTTAGGTAAACATCATTATAGTGAGCTGCTGTAATTTTATTTAGTATAAATATTTAGCACAATTATCAACATTGAGCACAATAATTATATAACATTAATCACAATTGTTAGAATTGAGCACAATTTTTTCCTTTGCTTTAAGTTGTAGTGAAGAACTTAATAAGAGATTCAGCAATTTTAATATTCTGTATTCTGATTATTATAATAATAGTCTCGAGATGAATGAATTTTTTTTTAAATTTTCAGCAGGGAAGAGTAATGTTAACCCTCATCACCGCCCGATCCTACCCAGAATGCCGTCCTCCGTATCGTCTATATCATCTATACCCTTACTACCCATGTCAGTGATGACAATCAACAGGGAATCTCCTGTAAGTTATTGACCTCTCAGTGCTTACTTCACATTTATTCATTCAATTAGTATAAATACATGTAGAGGGAAACTATATAAAATAGAAGAGATGTTGAAATATAACAACAATTTTTTATCTCTCTTTGTAACTTTCAGAAGGAGAAACCACTTCTAGAGGCTCCTCCTCCTAAAAGAGAGAATTCCCCATCAGTAGCAGTGCCACCTACATTCCTTAGTAAGGCCCAGTACTCTTCCATGACGGTTGAGTCAGACAGTAAGGACAACAGTGCTGACATATTACACAATCTGTTAGGAGTGGACGTAGGCTCCATCGATAGAATGCTGGACTCCGCCGACAACGCAGCTCAAATGCTCGGAGTGTGAAAAATCATGACAGGAAAATTAAATCGAACGATGATCTTGTATGTTCTGATCCATTGAAAGACATATTCATGTGTTCAAAGTTTACACTCGTGCAAAATTCTACTTTCATCAGCATTCCATATCAATTATATGACAATTTGTTTTGAATGGTGATTTTGCTTGGAAGAGAGATTGACTAGCACCTAATTTATTTTAAAGAATTACGATATGATGAGAGTGATTGGTTTGTCCTCAGAATGGACTTCAGACATACTGTATATGTGTGTTTGTGACTTAATTGAAACACATCTCAAGTCTGAAAATTTGTGGTCATGTCTGATCTGATAGTAAAAGGAATGGAATTATCTGTAAATGTTAATGTTTTGTGAGAATGGGTCTTCATTTCTCCTTGTCTAAGACACCCATTCTCAGATAAGCTTACATGTGACAGCTCTGTCTCAAATGGTTGTGAGGCTATAAGTTGTGATAATTATGACGTTGCTGTAAGCACCTTGTAAGAAAAACTTCATGACATTCCCGTACGTTTATGAAACGACGTTTGTATTTGTTTTCAAGCATTATTTCTGTGATAGTGAATTTATGCAATAATTATACATGTAGGACATTAAATTGAGGGCACTGCGGCTCAATCAGGGAATAACCACTAGTACAATCTGTTTTATCAACTGGTGACCTTTGTGTTCAGTTCTTTTATTTGTACATATACTAATTTATTATTTCTTTGTACAGAATCTATTACATATAGTAAAATAGTATTTTGTGTCAGAATTTATATTTGCAATTTAGAGTAACAATGTGAATATGCTAATATGAATTAAGAAATTCAATTGTATATATATGATTATGGATTGAATCTGATTGAATATAGAATTTGAGTTAATGAATGTGGAATTTGATTAATCAATGTGGAATTTGGTTATTCAGTGTGGAATTTGATTATTCAATGAGCATGATGAGGAATTATGTTCAAGATGTTTAGATATTTTAAAGAGAATTATATATAAATTTTTCTAAATGCTTAACATTATGGTAAATAGAATATGCAATGGATAGTTCTTAGGGAATAGAAGAAAAATCTGCCAAATAGTATCATGAATACTGATATGAAAATACTTAATATAGATTGTTTTATGTCATGACAAATTACCGGTATGCATTTAGCAAAAATAAAATCAAATGTGGCAAATTTCTACTTAAAGATTATGTTGACTTTTATAAGAAAATAATATTTTCAAGCTAAAGAATCAACTGTTGTGCATATCACGATTTTTACTTATTGTTTTTACATCATATCATAAAATGTGGTTTGAAGTTAAAATAAAAGGTAAATTGTAGTTTAGAGCGTAAATGATGACACAGTACTTAGTCATGACAATTCAAACTTTATATGGTTTGATAATTGGTATAATTTTTCATTTTTATTTTTTTGTTGTAAATATGACATCATTTGTTGCCATAAATTGCAAAGCAGAACTTGGCTTTCAATCATCTCATAATGTGTTACCATGGAGAAGAAATCATGTGCATCATGTTTACACTATCATCTTTATTTTCTCCATATAAACCCACCTAATCCCTTCCTAGTCTCAACATTTACATAGAACTGTTGTTAAGTCAATTTATTCCTTATTTATTTATTTTTTTCCTTGTTGAATGTTTGTAAATACTTATTTTCTTCCGAGTGAATGGAGTCTTATCAAGTTGTGACATTCCATGATAAATCCTGTATGTCTCAATGACTGACCAATTGCACAAACGCGTTTGAATTTGTCAATTCCAGATCTTTACCAGCATTATTTAAAATTTTATTTTTACATTCTATTTTGTCATAACGGCACATGTCTGAATGCCAGATGGTTGAGTCTCAGTACCTTCCATAACTTACTAAATGAATTTTCCATAAAATACCATTTTCATGTTTTTTGGTAGCGTTTCCATGGTAACTTGAGAAGTTGAAGATGTTTCCATTTTGATCCTGTTTATATTTAGCTTTTTTGTTCCATTTTAGTTTTCAGCTTAGCTGGGAGAGGAAAATAATGGTTCTGGTATTCTCACTTGCTTGGATTTGTTTTATTTTTATTATTTTTAAATCACAAGACAGAGTTCCAAAAAACAAAGTATTTTGTGGTGAAAGCTGCCAATCATTTAATCGTTTTTAACCTCTTTTCTGTTTCAGCTTATTCATTTTTTTTCCCAATCATTCCATGAAAGACTTATCATTCCGTAACTTTTTTTTTCAAGAAAACCAGAATTCAATTGGTCAACTTCACAACATAACCCATTATTGTGAGAAATAGAAAAATTGTCTAAAAGTATGAATTTTGAAATTAGCATCTGTTACTAGTATTTGCAGTGTCTCTCTTCATATTGTTTTACACATTCCGGATAATTTTTCCATTCTGTTTTATTTTACATTTTTGTGCTCAGAGTTACTGGTGACGTGGTATGTTATAAATAATTACATTACGTGTGTGCCTTTTAACAGAATAGATGTGAATGTTTTAAATACTTCTTGGAAGGTTCTATATATATTTAGGGATGTTTAAATAAACATCTGTTCATAAAATATCAGTATCTTCTTATTCTTTAACATGGCTGCTAGTTGATAGCAGATTTGTGAATACTATTCACTTCTGATTTGACAAACTAAACATTCAATGAAATGTTGTAGCTTGATGCTGGCAAAATTGGTTGAAAATTGTAGCTATATTTACAGCTCAAGGTCTAGTGCATTTTACATCCCATGCAAACAGGATGTGTGCATAACATATGAATCAAATCTGTCTGTCTGTCATTTTCTGGCATTCCAAGCATAAATTGGAAAATAATTCACAGAACAAAGAGTGTTTTGACCTTGAATCAAGGTCATAGTTGTGCGGTCAAGATCACACCGAAGTTGTAAAAAAAAAATGTCCAAGGTCACATATCTTAACCTTTGTATAGATTGTCCTGATGATTTGCAGCATTGTTACCCAGATCCAATTGTGTGTTAACTATTATCTTCAACCAAATCAACATCTGCAGGATCACAGTGACGAGTTGACGAGTCAAAGTTGTTATGTCTGCAGAGCGAATCTCTTTCATTAATAGCATATTCGCTCCAAATACATCTGGAATTCTGAAAATGTGGAACTTTTTCGTTAGTTACTAACTAAATACACTTTTTTTTCATGCGCCCGTAGTAGGAGTTTTGAAAGCATATGACTTTTAGCTTATGTCGGTATGTCTGTCTCCATGGCAGCAAAACTGTAACCTAGACCATACAGTAAATACTTTATGGATAAGAATTTTGAAGATTTTATTTGCGCCCGCTAGAGTAGGTTGATGATAATCGTGTCGCGTCAATGCGGCAAGATTGACATAATGCATCATTTCAACAGTTGAAAAGTAAAGAAACTAAAACTTTACATGAAATGATGAAAAGTCATCGAAAATATGTAGGACTTTTAAAAGTTTATATTTAGGAACATAAGTGCTAAATATATCATGGTTAATTGGTGTATACAGGTGTTACCATCGCATCATCAGAAACCTTGACACTATGAAGGATATGCTAATCAAAGTTCCATTAGAGACATGATTCTGAAATGAAATTAACTAGAATCAAGACACGGAAACGCCTATAAAATCTATAAAAGGATTCTAAAATATTCAGAAGGAAGTGACAGAACTTGGCATTCGATCTTTCATATCCAAGATAGATACGCCATGCAAGACGTTGTGTATGTGATTACTGCGGGGTTGGTTCCCAACGACGTGCCACGCTTTCTTCTCCTTTCTATATTTTGATACACAATTTTCGAATAAAACAAGTGCAAAAACATGTCATTGAAAACATTTCAATCTTGCTTAGGGACTACTTATTAAGCAAAATTTAAATATTTTAAATTCAGTTATTTCAAATTTGTCATAGGACAAAACATGTCAGTTTAAAATTATATTTTCTGTTAAATACATTCAAAACGAAACGCACTTTCATAGTATATTTTTATTACAATGAATCGGATGAGAGAGAGAGAGAGAGAGAGAGAACAGTTTGTTCAATAGTCGCTCAAAATTAATTCATATAAAATGTATGTAATGTATATTGGTTTCAATTTTTAAGTGAAATAAATTAATTAATTTTCTGTCAATTTTTGTTTTACCTTTGATCTTCATAAATCTTCTTAACCTTTCAATTTTAATGTACCTTATTTCAAATTGATACATAAAAAGAAATAAAAACGAAAACAAAATTTTAAAAAAATCAAAGGAAATGTTAAAGAATAGGTATAAAAACCAATAACATTTTACAAGTTTTTATAATTTCACATAAATCATTCGTTGTTAAGTAGTACGCTGTAGGAATATCTATCAAAGTAGCTGATTTCTAGGAAAGATGAGTTCACGCAGTATCAATATAAATTACATAAAAAGTGAATTTAGATCAAATTTCCATGTTTCTTCACGCTTTTGTGACATTGATAATTTATAGAATGTAATTAATCTAATTAATGACAGGAGGGGATGTTGATGTAGAACGCCATCAGTTACAAACATACTGTGTTCAAATTCCGTTTTCTTTCCATTTTTGTCACAGTAAAAGTTATGAATGGTATATCAATTTGTAATAGTAATTTTAAGCACTGGGTATAGGAACCCGCGCCTTCCTACAAGAGAAAATAAGGGAGACCTGTATCCTGTGACTAACATGACCATTTTCCTACGTTTGAAATCATCTTTAAAAAAAAAACAACATGAATGTTATGTAGGCACTATTTTGATATTTTGTTTAGATAAATTGACAATGATCAAATTCCTATGCGAGGTCGATATCATTAATGTGAATTTCTTTTCGTGAATTAAAAAAACAAACCAATATTGAAAAAAAAAAGATATAGATAAATAGATAAATAAGTTAATAAATAATAAATATGATGATACTAATGAAAAAAGTGCAAACTGGGCTAACATTTTTATCCTTAATTCATATCGGTAGTTGACTAGGAAAAAAAACAAGAAACTTCTGGTAGAACACGACTTCAAATTCAAAAGCCACGTAAAGAGGGCCTCGAGGGCGTTATACATGTATTTTGCATAAAGTAGCATAAAGTAGATATGTTTTCAATCTTTTAAGCAAATGTTGGCTCCCTATAATTGATTATACATATAAACATGACAAAGTACTTCAGTCAAATCTGTCTTCTGTGACTTTGCAAGGGAAGACAAAAAATAGGTCACATACGACAGGTGGTCACTGAATACAGGTTCAAGCTGATCTGACTTTGACCAACACAATTTTCGTAGTATAAGAGCAATACTATCAAATGAACCACTGCATATATCAATTCATGTATTTATTGATGATGATGATGATGATGGGTGGTGGTGGTGGTGGTGGTGGTGGTGGTGGTGCTGCTGCTGATGATGATGAGGTGGTGCTGGTGCTGGTGGTAGTGCTGCTGCTGCTGGTGGTGGTGGTGGTGGTGGTGGTGGTGCTGCTGCTGATGATGATGTGGTGGTGGTGGTGCTGGTGGTGGTGGTGCTGCTGCTGCTGCTGCTGCTGCTGCTGATGATGATGATGATGATGATGCACCATCATCATCATCATCATCATCATCATCATCATCATCATCATCATCATCATCATCATCATCATCATCATCTTCATCATCATCATCATCATCATCATCATCATCATCATCATCATCATCATCATCATCATCATCATCATCATCATCATCATCACCACCACCACCACCACCACCACCATCATCATCATCATCATCATCATCATCATCATCATCATGATTGCCAGTGTATGGGGGAAAAACTCGATAGTTTTTTTGATCTAGGCTGAGCAGGTTAACCAATACCTGACTAGGTCTGTATAGTCACCAGTAAGACAGAATTACTGCTTTCTTAAATTATCAGTAATATTTCAATTACAGTATTTACATTGTAATGATGTTATCAGTGTTTTTGCACACCAGTTATTGTGACAGTTTATAGTGGCATAGACATAATTCAATTGCAGAAACCAACATTGTTGGGGTTTTTCAGGCAAAAGGAACAGTTACTTTAGATGAATAGAGAAGAAGATGATAGAGATTGCAGATAAATAGAGAAAAAGATGACTAAGAGACTGGACGAATAGAGAAAAAGATCATACAGGCTTTTTTATGCGTAACGGACAAAAACCATCATCATCATCATCGTTGTCATTAATATAAACTGTTTCATTATTAATATACAATGTATCATTTTTGGATAAGTAAATATAAGTAAAATCATTATCTAAATTAAATCTATAAGATAGATTAAAAATAATTATTTATATAATCTGGTTGCTATTCCCACTCTCATTGGCTTAGAACTGTGCACGTGACAGTAATTATCATGCAGATATTAGCCTAAACAGGTCAACGTCATCACAAGGAATATCGCCACCGCAAAACTCTTTTCTTCCAGTTTTACAGTAACTATCACTATCGCGAAAATTCTTTTTACCAGTAAATACAAGTATTAGCTTTTACAAAAAGCTTGCCGTCAGTTAGCTGACTGTAAATGTTGTAAAATTCTAGTTCGAAAATGCATTTACCAATCGCATATTTCCGGGCTTTTCCGCGTTTTTTTCCGATTCAAGTGACGGAAATTTCCGAAAATCTGCGATTGTTATAGGACGTATCGGTTCAAAGACTTTTCGATGCATACTTCGGAAGAAAATACACTGATGCGATATGACTTTCATTTGTCAGGTCATCTAGACTCTTAAGCCGACATGGTGAGAGAATCTTATTCACAGGTTCTGAATAACCTAGACGGATATTTGCATTTTATGCAATTGTCAACCAATCATATTGCCAAGAAGTATTCTATCCGTGCAAGTAAGTTACGAATGATTACAGTATACCGTCAGTCATGACTGACGGTAATAAAAAACATGTTAAAATCATATCTGTGACCTCATTGACATCATTTTGTATGCAAAGTTCTATATAGTAGCTAAATTTGAGCTATGAAATATTTGCATTGGAACAAATGATAAAATTTTGAAGAATTGTTTATTTGGCTCGTAATTAATGTTAACGATTCATTCAAGATAAATTAAGAAACATACTATACATAATTTTTGAAGTATAAAAGCATTATTTTTAAGGAAAGAAGACTTTGTGTATGTTTCTATAATTTACAGAATGTCTATCTGGTAAATGTGTTCAAATTTTTGTTCTCTTATTTTGTGCAAATTGTTGATGTACATATTATGCAATTTCCTTTACAATAAACAACTGTAATTATTCTATTTTAGTATTATAATTGTACTTATGAAATACAGCAAATATATATGAAAAGGCTATTTTGGTCACTTTGACTACTGAAAATATGCACGACATATGAATGTTCATGTAACAGAAAATTACACAAAACAGCACATAATAAGGCTTAATGAGATCCTATAAATGTATTAAATAACAAAATTTAAATCCAATACAAAAATCATTGTGCTTTGACAGAATTTCATTCTAGTTATGTGTGGAGTATAGAATAAATGCATGTATATATTTATACAGCAGAACTAGATGATCTCACATGTAAGAAGCACATTTTAAAACACTTTAATTTGTCTTATGATTCGTTTTCATATGAAAATAGTTTCATATGATTCTCATATGAAATAACAAAATTCAGCACTAAAATGTTTCATATGATTTTCAAATGAAAATAGTTTCATATGATTCTCATATGAAATAAATAACAAAAGTCAGTACTAAAACATTTCATATGATTTTCATATGAAAGTAGTTTCATGTGATCCTCATATGATTTTCATATAAACGTTCATATGATTTTTATGTGATCAGAGACATATATGATTTTCATATGATTCTCATGAAACCACATTTGAGGCCATTTTTTCATGAATACATATGAACACTTTCATATGATTTGCATATGTAGATCATATGAGATTCATATGTGGCAAGTTTCCCTGTGTATAGGACTAAAAAATCACGGTCGTTGTCGCGTTAGACAGGTTGTCGCTGTATACAGGTTAATTTGATAGGAAAATTGCTCGGGAGGAATGAAAAAGGTCACATAAAGCAGGTAGTCGCTAAAAAGCGGGTCACTTTAAGACGTGTTTGACTGTAATTATTTTCAAATTGATTTAAGTACACATAAAGAAAGTGTTCTTGACTTTATTTTCATGTTGTATTAATTAACATATGACATATTTTCATACAGAATTAGATATCACTGTGTTCATAGTATTGGCAAACTAAGAGTTACATCGATTATAAAACGCCACTTTACTTGAAAGGCTATTCAAAACAAATGTTTGAATTACCAATATTTCATAGAACGCAATATATATTTCTCTTTACATACTTTATGCAGCAGTTATACTTACAAATGCACGATTTTTATAAGATAAAATCTATTCGATGGATTGAGTAAGAAGAAAAACTTTTGTAGAAAACAAATAGAATATATGATTACTAAGCCATGTAATCCGGTCAACAACACCATTTTTGATCCGTGTGCACGAATCAAGAGGAAGGGATCGGTAACTCCCTGTAATTATGTCACAAAGCTTGATTTTCCTTTTAGTTCAAACATTATTTTCTCAAAATCACCAATCTTCTTTCGGTGATCAGTTACATAATGTAGTAAGAGACCGCGACCAGGGAGTTTGAAAGAATGGAGTAGATCTCACACAGGACTCGGTTACATTAATACTCGGTTACATTAATACTCGGTTAACACGGTTACATTAATACTCGGTTAACACGGTTACATTAATACTCGGTTACATTAATACTCGGTTAACACGGTTACATTAATACTCGGTTAACACGGTTACATTAATACTCGGTTACATTAATACTCGGTTACATTAGTACATTGTACTCGGTTACATTTATACTCGGTTACATTAATAATCGGGTACATTAATACTCGGTTACATTAATTGCCAACAGCAAAAAACTCCTAAGTGGATACACTGAGTACAAAACCACAACAAGAAATGCAAGAGGGACTAGGTACTCCGAATATGAGGGGATGAACAGGGTGAAAGGGACGGGGAGGGAGGGGAGGAAGGAGTAGGAAGGGCGGGAGGAGGGAGGATAGGGGCGGGAGGGGAGGTAAGGGAAGGATGAAAAGGAGTGGGAGGGAGGAGGGGCGGGAGTAGGGAGATAAGGGGGTGGGAGGGGAGAGAGGTACCCCCTGCCCCCCCCCCGAAAATGACATAAGTTTACACTTATCACTTAAAAGAAACTATATGCATATATATGTACCAATGGGCAATCGGTTACGAAGTGGTCTCGAAGCTAAACGTACAATTATTGTTTATATTAGTCTCCTCACTGTTAGATGACAAACAAGACAGCAAAACGCAGAGTCCCAAGTAACACACAGATATGTAAATGGATATCAAAATCATAGGGATGTACAAAAAAAAAAACAGTCCGTGCTCTGCTGACATGAACGATCTCATGCATGTATGCATATGGGGAGTGCAACTAACATTCAGAGAGGACAGGTGGTCGGGGCCCTGTCTTCTCTAACGAGGTTTGACAGGGCGCATTATTCAGTCCCGTCGTTACAGAATGAAATTCTTAAGAATGCACTGGTACAAGACAAGTGTCCTATCCACGGTATCAAAGGCGATTGATTTCGATACAATTTCTGTCTGCCTTTTAGAAACTTTTTATATCCGCTCATGATTTCCTAAAATCGCACACTTAGTGAACTACTTAGTCTCCTGCTTTGACTCTGCATGCTAACTGAAAGGTAATCCAACCAAGGGCTTTTTTTTGGCTCAATTTACGACCCAATGGAAAATCATTTATCCCACCTCTGGCAAATTTCTTGTAATCTGATTGGTCGAGAAGAACCGAATATTATGTTTTATCCCACCTCTGGCAAATTTCTTGCAATTTGATTGGTCGAGGAGAACCTAATATTATGTTGTATTATGTTACTGACAGGATATCATTTTAATATTGGGTCGATGAAAAAAGTTGTATTGGGCTCGGCTGCGCCTCGCCCAATACAAATTTTTTCATCGACCCAATATATTTCTGTATCCCCCCTGTAAAACACTGTATAACTAATAGTATCATTTTACTGACAGGATATTATTTCAATATCCTGCTTCTACTAAGACGCTTTACGATATTGACGTCACTGAGATGCTTTAAAATATGGTGACGTTACATACACAAGTCAAAAGCCATCGGTGGGATAAATTCGTTATACAGTGTTTTACAGGAGAGATACAAAAATATATTGGGTCGATGAAAAAAGTTGTATTGGGCTCGGCTTCGCCTCGCCCAATACAACTTTTTTCATCGACCCAATATATTTCTGTATCCCCCCCTGTAAAACACTGTATAACTAATAATATCTTTTTTTACCATTTTTAGCCAGGGATTCCCAATCATAATCACGAAAAATAATTTGCACCAAATGCTGTCAAATCACGATAAAAAAATTGCTGCGAAATTGAAATTAAAAGCTAAATAAATAACTGCAAAATACTCTTTAGTACAAGAGGATAATGTAGATTTCAATCCTTCTATTTGCTTAAAACCCAAAGGGAGATCGAACCCCTCCCTTTTTTTCCATTTCCGATCAAACGATGGAAAGATCCGAAAAAGTACGATTGGACTGAAAGTGTAACTGTTTCAAACGAAATATCTACGAAAATATGTAAGCCAGATAGATTTGATGTGAAAAAGTTGACATATATGTGTGCAAGATTTCTAAAATGCAAGACATTTGCAGCGAATTTTACAGAAAACGCTAATTTATTTGCTCCCTTGATGAATTTTTATTTGAATAGAGCGTTATTTCCGCTAATAAAAAAATCATTCATTCATGATTTTCTACCTGTTGACGTTTATTATTTTCAATATCAAGGTAAACTTACTCCGGAACTCAAAGTTCACAAGAAGATGGGTGTAATAGCAAAAAAACTGATCACGATGTGAATTATTTCACATCAATCAATCAAAATAAGGAACCTTAAAGCACTGAAATGTACTAAAAACTTGCAGAAACAATATTTTCGTCTCCGGATCTCTCATATTAATTGACATGCCGAATATCAAGTGGTTCATCTTTTATTTAAAAATGAAAATCAGAAAATAAAATCGAATGCAAAACACAAGCTATCCTGGTGTAGCCTTTGCCATGGTGTAATACCGGTAGAATATTCTGCCGTTCATCTATGAAATCATTGTAAAATCTCATAACATCTCTGTTTCCTTCCCTATTACGTAACCTTAATCGAAATAACTCCTTTTAATGGTTTTTCAGATCCTTCTATTACTGCATGCGATCTTTCTTTTTTCATTAACTTCACGAACCCAAGGCCTCTAGCCTTCAGGAATCAAAACAAATCGACGCACTGGAAGTGAAGAAAGAGAGTAAAGTACGCTTTGAATCTGTTAGATTTTTCTTTCATTTTTTTTTTTTTGGTTGAAATTTATTTATTATTCTTTGTGTACAAATGCAATAAAATTCCAAGATAATATCATTGTTAGTCAAACATGCATATTTTGGATATCTAATCTTCGTCTGAGTTTTTTTTTTTACCGTTAGTAGTGATCAGCATCTCCAACACCTTTCACGCACCCCGACTGCTTCCAAGCAGATCCGATGTCTCCCATGTAATTCTGGTGCCTTCCAGACACCTAACACAAAAGGGACCACGAAGGTACCCCCAACAGCCTCCGCACATCTCCAGGACTCTCCAAGCAGCTACGGATACCTCACACAGCACCAAGACCCTCTAGGCAGATCAAACACCCTCCAGGCACCTCAGATTTCCTCAAACATCTCTGGATCCTCCAAACATCTACGACACTCTCAAAGCAACTACGACATCATACAGGCAACTCCGATACCCTCCAAGCAGCTCCGGGATCCATCAGGCATCTCCGACACGCTTCTGGTTCCTATGATTTCCTCCAGGACCTTTCCGAACCATCCAAGAACCTTCTACATCCTCTAGGAACCTCCGACACTCCAGACACCTTCTGGACCATCCAAACACCTCCAACACAATCCAGACAACTCAAACACCCTACAAGCACCTCCACTACCCTACAGACACCTCCAACACGCTCCTGACACATCAGATTCCCTTCATGCGTCATCGAGACCCTCCAGGCACCTCCGAGACCCTCCAGGCACACATTTAGGGGATAAACGTACTGTGTTTTGTGGTTCCGACAGGTATATGTTGGATATACTGTTGGAAACGCAGTTATACCGTCGGGGCTTGTCCCCGACGGTATAACGTATGTTTCCAACAGTATATCCAACATATACCTGTCGGAACCACAAAACACAGTACGTTTATCCCTATTCTAATTCACGTGACATACTATAACTTTTATACCCTCAGGGGGTCTCATTTATCGCTTTAGAGGCGACGTTGCTACGGAGGACTAACAACGACTTACAGAAGTTATTGCGCTGCAAAATATGAAATACAACTGCTTCGTATTTATTACAATGGCGAAAAATCAAAGTGTAATCAATAATAAACTTACTTGCTCTGTTGTTTACATGTGGAGAACGCCATTTACAAGCTCATACCTTGTAGTTTTACGTCACAGTATGACGTCATAGGAGCGAAGCACAAAGGGAAGCATGACGTTATACGCAAAAAGTGCGCTAAAGCGTGTAACTTGCAAATTAACGTAGGAATACATTTTAAAGTATGTCAAGTGAGTCGGTTTGCGGCATGTATATCGTCGTTATACATGCTTGTAGAAATCCTGTGAACCAATCAGATTGCGTGAAACAAACAGAATGAATTAGAATCCAGATTTGATGCGCTTTATTCTAATGCTAATTTGATTCGCATTGCGTTCACACGACATATTCTAATTCGCATTAGATTTTGGTACATTTGCACTGAGAGTCGTATACTTTAGATGGTAAAAAGGTCGAATGCATGTCAATATATTGTTTTTTTCAAAATAATTTTATAAATTACCTCTTTGTAAGTTAAGCTAATGCATGCATAGCATGACGTCATTATGAGATAAGATGACGTCATAATACAATGTTACTCTACGTAATTCACCTTCAATACCATCCAAGCACCTCCGACATCCTCCAAGCACCTCCTTCACCCTCCAAGCACCTCCGACACATTCCAGGCACCTCTGATATCATCCGTCCATATCCAACACCCTCCAGGCTTCTCCGATACCCTCAAGACACCTACGACACCCTCTTGGCACCTCCTAGACAATCAGAGACCCTCCAGACACCTCCGAGGTCCCCAGGCCCCCTCGAGATGCTCTAGGCACCTTCGGGACCCTTAAAGCTTCTCCATCACCCTCCAGGCACATTCGGGTCCCTCCAAGCACCTTTGGGACCCTCGAAAGCTCAATACACCTCTATCACCATCCTAGAACCATCCAAACATCTCCGGGGGCATCAAGGCACCACCGGGACCCTCCAAGAACCTGAACCCTCCAAGAACTTGCGGAACCCTCCTACATGCGGAACCCTGCAAGTACTGGCACCCTCCAAAAACCTAAAGGACCCTCAAAGCAACGTGACCCTCCAAGCACTGCACCCTCAAGTTACCTAAGGGACCTTTCAAGTACCTGCTGGACCCTCCAAGCACATCTAGGACCCTCCAAGCACCCCGGGACTCTCCGAGCACCTTGGCCCTGCAAGTACCTCTGGGACCCTCCATCTCCGAGACTCTCCAAGCATCTGCGGGATCTCCAAGCACCTCCAGCGTTCTCCGAGCACTCTGATACCATACAATCACCATCACCACCAACACCCTCAGGGTACCTTCGGAACAATCCAAGCACCTCCAGGACCCTCGACACCCCCAGTACTTCCGAGACCATTGAGGGCCCAAGAGTTATACGAAGGGTGTTGAAGAGCGTAGGTGTTGCGACGGCGCTTGGAGGATGTCAGAGGTGCATACGGAAATTCCGAGGGTTACTGGGGGTCCCGAGGATGTCTGAAGGGTCTCAGAAGTGCCTGAAGGATCCCCAATGTGCTTAAAGGGTACCGAAGGTTCCTGCATGGTCCCGTAGGTGCCTTGAGAATGAATCGGAAGTCCCTGGGTTGTCGGAATTGCTTGATGATGTTGGATGTTCTATAAAAAAAATCATTAACTGCTTCCCCTATAGGCCAAGCTGGAAAACTCTTATATATACATGTATTTTTCTAATGATATAATTGGTGAAAAAAAGTAATAAAAAGATAATAAAAGGTAAAAGAAATAAAGTCTGGATGATATCATATTAAAATTAAAAAAAAAACTGCTTGTTTTTCCTTTGTAAGAGCATAAAAAGGGAAGACCATACTGTGATGGCCATTAAAGAAACAGGAAGTCGGTTGTTGTCATTAGGCTATGTTAGTCACAGATATGTATTTATTTCAGATCTTATGGTATTATTTTTTATTCTGATAAGATTCATTTCCTCTTTGTATATGAACAAAGAAATGTGCGCACTTCTTCCCTCAACGATGTTTACGAACTGCCCGGAAATTATGATTTCTTTCCTCTTTTCCTTGGGAACAAAGACAGTGATTCTTTTTACAAAACACTCGGAAAGACGACTAATTTTCAAACAGTGGATACACGAGTGCTTGCATTTGAAGGTAATATGGTTTGATGCTATTTACATCGACATTGAATGTAAACACTTATGATGGTTTATACGAAGAAAAAATAATTAGATAAATAAATAAATAAATAAATAAATAAATAAATAAATAAATAAATAAATAAATAAATAAATAAATAAAAGATATCAATCTTACTTGACTAACATTATTATCAGTGAAATGGAGATTAAGAGTGAAGAAGGCCTGAAGTGCTCAGACTCCTCTCATAGTAATTTTGGTATGAAATATTACATATAATCCAAGGATTACCCGGCATGTTAGATAAACAGATAAATGAATACCCTCCTCGTAATTTAGAAAAAAAACCACTGGGGGGGGGGGGGGGCGTTTTTCTCCCACAACGATATTAACTAAATTCTATGAAATACTTGAAATCGCGTGAAAGCAATGACAACTACGAAGAAAAGTTTATGGGAGAAAATAAAGAAAAATGAGGCAATAGCAATTAATGTCATAGGCAAATCTAGAATTTTTCCATGGGAGGGGAACCCGTTAAATTAAAGATTTTGGCAAATTCCAGGGGGGGGGGGGAGGGGAGGGGATGGTTCCTGACCCCCGTTTCTAGATCCGCGCTTGTATGTTAACCAAAGGAGTGCTGTTGATAACTTTTAAATAAAACAGATTAAAACAGCTGAATGAATATTAAAGTAAGCACGTCATCTATTAATCAGACTTTGCTCTGTGTTTTTGAATTCCGAGTGACAACGAAAACCCGAAATTACGAGCAAAAAAAAAAACGAAGATGGCAACATGGACGAAAGACAAATCATATTTTGAAGAAAAGTGTAGAAAACTTGCTAGGCAAAAGGCCTAATTTGGTTAAATAAGTCGGTACAATTCATATACAGGAAAACTTTTGTTATGAAACTACTTAAGTTGGTATGATACTTGAACTGAATTTAGGAAACTGTAATGTGGAAAATACTCTCAAGTGCTGCACAAGGACCTTTTATACGTTTCTATACAATGAGCGATATGCACTTCACTTGGCATTATTAATTCTAAAAAGGCATTTCACCCATAGTTGGGGTTATGTTTACAATATGTGACTTAATATAAGTGTTCTACATGATTAAACCTGGATCTTTTGTACAAAATTCGTGAACTGAATAAGAACTATTCTATAAGTAACTACGTCAATATGTATTCTTATTCTATTTTGATGTCTTGCAAAATCTTCTTTTACAAAAACTAAGTACCAATGGTATAGATATGACAAAATGCCAATATCGTTTTTTAACGACGGTGTATTTACAATGACAAGGGGTGATTATATAGCGCCTGAGGAGGGAGATTTCGCGAGATTTCTGGTCATCTATCAGCTCGTTAAAGTAGTAAGTACCAATTGGTAAGTCAATTTGTAATTTCTGGGAAGTCAATGTTCCTCTCCATCGAGCTTCAGCCCATCTTGTAGCGCCAATCTTCCCATCTCTGTCAACTCTTAAAGAAAAGTAATAAGGCGATAATTGTCCAATACCGGGCGTTCAGTACCTTAAGGGGTAAATAGACATCTTAATTCCCCGCCTTGCCTCGCGTGGATTCCTTCTCGGAAAACGGATTACCCATGGGAATGGGCTATTTATTAGCTCATGCCAAAAAACTGAAATCTTATTTTCTACTGTCGTCCCTAGTAATTAAAATCCCCATTTGAAGCCAACTGTTTGATGGGTTTCCCGAGAGCAAATTTCGATCCCTTATTTTGATTATATGGTTTTCTTGGGATATAACTCGTCTTTCAATTGAGGATGTGATTTGCATGCCGTAATGAGCACCTCCTTTACATGAACATGAAAATATTCAAACTTTGGTTTCTTTCCAGATCGAACATTTAGGCTGTACAACCACAATTGTTGGAGTAATCACTAGGTGAGTATGTTCTTCAATTTGTTTGTAGTCTCTTTCTTTTCCTGACCATACAGTATCATGGGAACTCTGTGGTATATTTGTAATTTTTATTTCGTAAAACTGAAAATGAATAAAGCGAAAAATTAAATCATATGATGAAATACATCGTACATATTTGTTAAACTGATCTAAAAGTATAAAGGTCACACAATTAAATTTTCAGTATCTTACTTTCAATTTTTACTCTTCTGTGCGGTTTAATCCGGATAACTACACCATCTGATATTACGAAATTACTCTCTTCACTCGACTTTCATTCCTTTATGCTAGTGGGTTTATGCTTGTGCTTCATATTAATAAAATTCAGTTTCATCAGGTTTTCATCGTATCATACTGCATCGAGATTTCCAATGTTTAACACGACACAGTTCCGCATGCTACAAAGAAACACTTGCACTTGTAACAGACATCATCCCTCCTAATGTGTTTATACTATTTGGTTGACCATTTTGTGCCGGTACGATTCAATATGCCTCCTTGTAGATTGTCACTAACTTCAAAAAATCTAGGTGCCATACCCAAATTTCCGCATATCTTTTAGAACAGCTCAAAATCAATTCTCCTAATTTAAACTTCAGTGGCGACACCTACCATGATCTGGTTAAGTATACATGTGTGAATCGTTTTTAAAGTTTTAAGAGCCTAGTCTTATCTGAGATTCGTTAATCTTGTCTGAGATTATCAGTCTTGCATGAGATCGATTTTTCCCTATTGTTCTCGTGTTCTACAGTAAATTCTTGTATTTGTATCACCCGGCTATGTCTCGTGTTCCTTCTGTTGTATTTTGCTTACCTGGATGTTTCTTGTATTTTGTTTACCCGGATGTTTCTTGCATTTTGTTTACCTGGATGTTTCTTGTATTTATTCAAGCTCAAATCTGTAATTGACCGGGACTTCTTATCGCCTAAAATAAGTCTAGACCTTTTTGATAAGACAGTAAAACCCGTTTGCCTATATGGTTCAGAAATATGGGAGAGTGTAACTATGAAAAATAATAGTGCTTATGATTTTGTAAAATCTTCCTGTACGAAATTACCAATAGAAAAAATAAACATCGCGTTTTGTAAGTGGTTACTCGGAGTTAATAAATATGCATCTGTCTTTGGGGCATTAGGAGAATTAGGTAGATACCCATTAATACTTGATGTGCTAAAAGGTACAATTAGATATTGGCTAAAACTCCAAGAAAAGAGAAAAACAAAATCATTAATTAATGACTGTTTGTGCGAAGCTGAAATCATTGACATCAATAACGGACATTCCTGGATAACATGGATACGATATATTTGTGGGATTTTCGGTTTTAGTGATATTTTGAGTATAAATACTAATATTCTCGAATCTGAATTGAGAGGGAAATTCCATTCATTTTGGTTGGATTCGATCAATAACAATTCAAAATTAAGAACTTACTGTAAAGTTAAATATAATTTACGATACGAAGATTATTGTGATCAGTTGAACTTTAAAGACAGACGTCTTCTTACGAAATTTAGAATAAGTGCCCATGACCTTCATGTGGAGACAGGAAGACATAAAAGACCTATAACACCTTTGGACAGACGAATATGTCATTTCTGCTCATCATCAGAGATCGAAGATGAGTTCCACGTGATGATGTAATGTGAACGTTATGAAATGAAAAGAAACGAAGTGTTTACTCTTATTACTAATACGTGTCCACGATTTTCTGAATTAGCCGAAATGGATCAATTTAATTTCATTATGAATTGCAGCGATGATATTCTGAACTTTTGTATCGACCTTTTAAGACATATATTTTGTACGCGATCAAACCCGAGAAGGTCTTAAAGTCCCAGTTTTAATAAGTACAATAATATTATTGTTGTTTGATGTCTGAATCCAGACCAATGTACATTGTCTTGATAATTCTAAGATATGTTTTACTGGCGCATGTATATGTTTATCGATCTATTCATATTTATAATATTTTTTCGTTATTTGTGATTTCTTGTGTGTGTCTATGTACTGAACTGCATAATGACTTTTATGATGAGTTTAATGCAATAAAGAATTTGAATTTGAATTTGTATTTTGCTTACCTGGATGTTTCTTGTATTTTGCTTACCTGAATAATTCTTGTATTATGCTTACCTGGATGTTTTTGTATTCCATGTTTACCGAGGGCTATCTTGCTCTCTGTCTATTCTCCTGTAGCCTGTTTCACAAAAACACTTACGAAAAAGTTTAGGATTTTTCGTAACTTTTAATTGCTTGGTACTTCCTATAAACTAAAAGTCGTGATGTTTTGTTTCTAAATCTATATTTAGTATGTAGAAATGATATTAGAAAGCTCAATATAATCTAAATTGAAAATAAAGCCTGTGTTTGTGAAACACGAATGCCCCCGGTGGCATCTTTGTTAGTATGAACACTATTTTCTGTTAAGTACATGTATGTGAGGTCACTGGGTTAAAAGGTCAAAGGTCAAGGTCACGAGGTCAAAAATTTTGGTATCAATGGAAAGGTCTTGTCACAAGGAATACACATGTGAAATATGAAAGCCCTATCACTTCCCATTCAAAAGTTATGCCCAATGTTAAAGTTTTTGAAAAGTAGGTCAAAGGTCAAGGTCAAGGTCACGAGGTCAAAAATTTTGGTATCAATGGAAAGGTCTTGTCACAAGGAATACACATGTGAAATATGAAAGCCCTATCACTTCCCATTCAAAAGTTATGCCAAATGTTAAAGTTTTTCAAAAGTAGGTCAAAGGTCGAGGTCAAGGTCAGGAGGTCAAGAATTTTGGTATCAATGGAAAGGTCTTGTCACAAGGAATACACATGTGAAATATGAAAGCCCTAACACTTCCATTCAAAAGTTATGCCCAATGTTAAAGTTTTTGAAAAGTAGGTCAAAGGTCAAGGTCAAGGTCACGAGGTCAAAAATTTTGGTATCAATGGAAAGGTCTTGTCACAAGGAATACACATGTGAAATATGAAAGCCCTATCACTTCCATTCAAAAGTTATGCCCAATTTTAAAGTTTTTGAAAAGTAGGTCAAAGGTCAAAGTCAAGGTCACGAGGTCAAAAATTTTGGTATCAATAGAAAGGTCTTGTCACAAGGAATACACATGTGAAATATGAAAGCCCTATCACTTCCCATTCAAAAGTTAAGCCCAATGTTAAAGTTTTTGAAAAGTAGGTCAAAGGTCAAGGTCAAGGTCACGAGGTCAAAAATTTTGGTATCAATGGAAAGGTCTTGTCACAAGGAATACACATGTGAAATATGAAAGCCCTATCACTTCCCATTCAAAAGTTATGCCCAATGTTAAAGTTTTTGAAAAGTAGGTCAAAGGTCAAGGTCAAGGTCACGAGGTCAAAAATTTTGGTATCAATGGAAAGTACTTGTCACAAGGAATACACATGTGAAATATGAAAGCCCTATCACTTCCCATTCAAAAGTTATGCCCAATGTTAAAGTTTTTGAAAAGTAGGTCAAAGGTCAAGGTCAAGGTCACGAGGTCAAAAATTTTGGTATCAATGGAAAGTACTTGTCACAAGGAATACACATGTGCAATATGAAAGCCCTTTCACTTCCCATTCAAAAGTTATGCCCAATGTTAAAGTTTTTGAAAAGTAGGTCAAAGGTCAAGGTCAAGGTCACGAGGTCAAAAATTTTGGTATCAATGGAAAGTACTTGTCACAAGGAATACACATGTGCAATATGAAAGCCCTTTCACTTCCCATTCAAAAGTTATGCCCAATGTTAAAGTTTTTGAAAAGTAGGTCAAAGGTCAAGGTCAAGGTCACGAGGTCAAAAATTTTGGTATGAATGGAAAGGTCTTGTCACAAGGAATACACATGTGAAATATGAAAGCCCTATCACTTCCCATTCAAAAGTTATGTCCAATGTTAAAGTTTTTCGGACAAACAGACAAACAGACAAACAGATAAACAGACAAACAGACGGACAGGCCAAAAACTATATGCCCCCGAATCTTTGATTCCGGGGGCATAAAAAAAACATTCAAAGCTTTTACTTGATGAAGAAAGTTACGAAAAATCCTGAAATTTTTCGTAACTATTTTCGTGAAACTGGGCACTGTTCTGTGTTTACTTTGCTGTATTAGCGAATAAATGTCAAACAAAAAAACCCAAAATCAGAATGTTTACTTGAATGTCTCTCAGTATTTATTACGTTACTTGGTGTCTTGCAAAATCTTCTTTCACAAAAACTAAGTACCATTAATGGTATAGATATGAAAAAATGCCAATATCGTTTTTAACGACGGCGAATTTACGCAACGCTGCAATAATTTTCTTTAGTGGTGCCACCTACGATGGATTTCGTTTTTACACAGTCTTCCGTGTAAAGTGAAGAACCACTACTGCGCCATTATCTCATCGCGAGTTATAAATAAAAGCGGGTGCGTACGGGAGCCCTTTACGGTATATACAATTTTAAAAATCTGATAAAAACATGTGCTGCTAATGTCTGCCTGTGCCCAGTTTCACAAAAATTCTTACGAAAAAAATTAGGAATTTTCATAACTTTCATTATCAAATAAAAGCTTAAAATGCGTTTTCACTTTAGATTACAGTATGTTGTCTTTTCTAATAATATTTCTACATACTAACTATAAATTCAGAAACAAAACATTGCGATTTTTAGTTTATAAGAAGTACTAGGCGATCAAAAGTTACGAAAATTCCTAAAAAATTTTCGTAAGTATTTTCATAACACAGACTGCTGGTCTTGGAGATAATTCATATATAAAGTGTTTTCCTTTATGTTTCCATAATGTGATACGATTGCATCCGTTGTTTCCGTCTGTGTGTTCTCCTTTTCTCTTAACCCACGTGTGTGTTCCGCTGTGATCACTGTATTGTTTCCCCTATCCTTTTCTTTCGCAACTTGCAAACAGTCTAACACTGTATTGTGCAATGTATACTTCGTATTTTCCTGTGTGTTGCCACTGTTTCTCGTTTCAAACGTTTAAAAAAAACATTTTGTGTATTTTATTAGTTAGTGAGTTCACTTCGTAATTTTTAATTACATTTAATAAAATTAAGAATAAGAAGACAAAAAAAAATGAAATAACGATGGATGATATACATACAAACGTATATTACTAGTAGAATTTTGTACAACCTTTTATCACATGATACACCCGTTATGCAGTTTCATAAAGCCATTTCATAAATATATGATGTCATAACACGTTACATATCGATCTGCTTGAATGCGATTGGTCAAGTTTGGAACCTAATCACATAAACTTTGACAAGTGTGACCTTTCAAATATCGGTCAATTATTAAATTCAGACGCGGACTCAATATCAATGATTAAAATTGTTGTAGAATTAATTATTGCATTGAAATACTAAACATTTGAAATATTTTTCTCTTACGCACAGAATATATATCTATACGATGAGGAACTACTTCTCTTGGCGAATCAGACGACCTGTAGGTCACGGCGTGGTTCGCCTCTAATTCTCAGAAAAGTTGATTTCACGTTAGAAATACTCATATTTAGGCAATATCATGTGATAAAAAGAATCTCAAATGAATTTTCATTTCATACGATGTATTATGAAACTCGTTGTGCGTTTTATATCCCCCCGCCAAGGTTCGGGGATATAAAACAAACAACTCGAAATGAAAATTCATTTGAGATCCTATATATATTACATGAATATTCAGTAAAATATAGAAAAAAAACTTTAAAAATAGTTTGTTCTATGACAAAATTAGAAGACTTGATTCTACAGGTTACAGAAGATACCATCTCTCTTCCTTCCTAGATCAGCTGATCATCAAAGATTTTAGTTACGCTATGTTGGTGGTGTCTATTGTAACAGCCCCGTTATAAACCCTTCTTTTGTGACGTCAAATGTATGCGGTATTAGATAGGGATCCAGTCCGTTTTGTTTAAATCGCAGATATGTACTTAAAACATCATTATACAGTACTTATATGTGCATATCATTCAACTTATTTAAAGTTCAATGGTAGTTTGAATGGTGTCAGGCTTGTTTGTGTATCGGAATTTAGATTCTTTTTTTCTCAAAACAGCTTAAATGTAGAAAAAGGGATCAAAATCCAGGGGTACGTGTTTTTCAAATGTAATTGAATTTCATTTCTCATGAATATGTTCAAAACGTTTTAATTGATTTCCAATTTAAGTTATAATCAAAATATTTTCTGGCTTGAATTACAAGTGGTATTTGACCAGGCAGTGGAATCGAAATTTTAAATTGTGTTGATTTACATATGGATTATATATATAGTGTAGATTTTTATTTCAAAGACCATTTATTCTAGTTTCGTTGCAGGGATGAAACATGGGTCAGCAAATAAGTGTAGAAACTCTGGTAGGCTATGACGAGAATAGCTCTGGGAAGTATTGGAGTAGTTTTGAACCCTATCCCCACAAATGTGGTCAGAGGAAGCTTGCGTACCTCGGGATTTTAAACGGAAATGGTCCCAGAAAGGGAGATAAATGCATCGTAAAGGCCCTGAGGAATCAATGCGCCACCTACAATGATTGGAATTCAGATATCACCGTTGCAAGACACGCTAAACAACTTAGTAGTGTATTTTCCAAAGAATTGGAAGTACGAGACATTCGGGCTAAGATAATTTTCAATATTCCGATTTTGGTTGAAATTGACGAAGTATCCTCGTATATGTGCTTGTCTTTATTTCTTGGAAAACCTAGGAAATCGATGAAAGAATTTGAAATTGTAGCCCTCGAACCATTTATAGAAGGCAAATTTACAAACTTCGAAAGTGTGAAAATTGATTTTAGCGACAGCGTTATTGTATCAGCATTTTCTCACTTCAGTTGGTATCATTCTAACGGACTAATGCTCCTGTACGGATTCAAAGGTGTAACTAACTTGAATGTCTTTCGTTTAACAATTCCCAAGATCCACTCACGTGACCGAAAGTTCGGGTCACATGACCTCGGTCAAATGGGAATCGACAGCTTCTTCGCAAATCATCAATGTAGTGAAATATGTCGATACTGGCCGCGACCAGATGATCATTTTTACAAAACGCGCATGTCAAAGAAACAAATGGAACTCCTGACATTTGAACCCGAAAGATTTCTTCTCACTGGTCAGAGTGAACGATGTCCACTCGAAAGCGATAGACTGATTGATGGATCATGGGGTCGAAATCCAGTTAAAGCGACGGTTCATTGTGATCAACATTCCGGATGTGTGTGCAGGTACTTCCGGTTACCCTGTCATCACAGAGTTGAACCGGTGTCATCGGTTCTTTGCCTGATGAATCATAGGCTTCCCGATGAGAGAAATGTATAAAGTGGGGTTTATTGTTCAATATACACCGCAAATTAAAATGGCATGGATTGGAGAAGAGCTTCAGGTGTGATTTTAAGCAAAAGACCTTCGAGGACATTAATAATACTTCCCGATCTTTCTCTGTTTTCCATTATAGGTAAACCCAACCCCCTCGGGTAGGAAAACACACTCGTTATCATTAGAATGTTCCTGTCAGAGATGAAAAGATTGGGGAAAAAAACCAGAAATATACTTTCTACCCGTCAAGAGAATATACTTCCCTATTTTTTTTTTTTTTCAAATGTACCTCCATGTATAATTATTTAGAAATTATATGATCCCCAATAACGTCCAATAGGATTTAAATACATTTAGTTTGATTTGAATGAACTTATTTAGTCTTTGCGGAATACAGAGTTATTTCCCCTCATAGACGGTATCTGACGTAAAACCATTGTGACGTCATGAAAATGACATGGTATCGTCGATTTTACACGGTCATTTCCTAGACTTTTAGGACTGTTTCCATAGAATTTGATGACGTCACAATCAGTCTACGTCAGATACCTTCTCAAATGGGAAGTAACACTGATTTTCGAAAATAGCGAATTGCAAAACCCCTGAAAAAGATGCTCCCCAGTGGTATCAAAGCAAAATATTTTTCTTGAACTTTTATAGCATGTATACATACAATTTTTGTGTATATGTATTTACGTATACATATTTTGTATATATTGCCCTGTGCTTAGTAAATGTCAATCGTAGATGTCTTCTTTGTAGATATTGCATTGACTATTACCATTATTTTTATAAATACGCATGAATTCTTCATTTTCAACTTTTTTTCCCAGATTTTCATTTTTGTTACCGAGTACACTGTATGTAAATATGTATTTCTCTCTCTCTTGTAGATGGTAATGCATTCCACATAAACTTGATATCTTACTGTTCTGTATTTTCTGGATTTATGCTATGGACAAGTCATTATAACGAGTACGCTCTTCATATTATATACTGATCACTGAATATAGGGAGTATTAAACATTGTTGTCAATTTTTGTTCAAACTTTGCGTTGAGAGCTTTTCCGTCCAAAATATGTGACAGTGCAATAATAGAAAATAATCAACATGGCGAGTTGTAATGAAGGGTCAAGTTGAAGCTTTTGATATACAATAAATTTCATGTTTTCAACTACACCAATTCTATATTTGAGTCATTTGATCATGAATGGTAAAAAATGGACAAGTAACATTTTGTTTTTACATGCTTCCCTGTTTGTAAAATGTATATGTAAATGTAATGTTTTTTGTTTAAAAAAAAACGTTTGAAATGGTCAAACTCATTTGTAATGTTCCTCAGATTTATTTCTCATATTTTCCTTTAATATGTATACCGGTATTTGTTTTATAGGTAAATGTACACCCAATGTGTACAAATAGCAATCCATTCTATTGATATATTTGATGGTTAACTTGATATTCGTAATATTATGAATAGATGATAATATAAAATACGAAGCATCGACAGACGCGGATCCAGCACTTATAACGAGGGACGGGATTAGACGATTTCTTTTTATCTCATGGGGATTCTTTCAGATAATCCTCCAAATATATAGAATATATATAAACACAAATGTTAAAAAAAAAAAAAAAAACATGTTGATAACTGACAAAATAATGGCAAAAGGTGCATATTTGTTAGAATTATACTGTTATTGTTTTTATTATCTTTTATATTGTTTTCATTTTATAAGTTTGTTTTGGTGAATTCTTCACAATTTCTAATATGACAAAGAAACGGACTTTCTGAAGAAATTGAAATAATAAGAATTGCTTATCTATTTACACATCCAATTGTGCCTCATATGAAATTCATGTAAAATTTACATGAACTTTACATGAAAGTTCACATGAAATTTATGTGAAACGAGCACGAACATGAAATTTACATGGAATTTTTTACATGAAATTCATGTGAACATTTTTAGATGGATGTTATGTGAAATCAGTTTCCTGTGAAGGTCACTAAGAAAAATTCATGTGAAATTCATGTGAAGGAAATTTATGTGAAATTCATGTGAAATATTTTTCACATAAAACGTGTGTGAAATTTATATGAATTTCACATGAACTTTCATGTGAAATTTACATAATGCTCATTTCATATGAATTTCATGTGAGGCACAATTGGCTGTGTAGTCTTTATAACATTAATGGTAACCTGTACATTGTATACATGTATGTATATATAAAATATGTAACGTGCGCGGATCTAGAGGGAAGGTTATGGTAGTCATGAATCCCATTCAACCCGAAATATAAGAAATCCGCTTACTTTTTCCGATTTTAGTAATTATATTAGTTTATAATTTTCTCAAAATCAAACAGCCATCTGGACGGACATCTTCCAAAAACAAAAAACAAAAACAAAAAAACAAAAACAAGAAAAAAAAAAAAAAAAAAAAAAGATTTCAATATTTTCCTGCTAAGAGGTGATTCGAAATTATTCATGTTTTACATGTTAACTGTACGTAGATCGGTAAGACGTTCGTATTTTTCATTTATGTTAACTATACATACGAGCATTTAAATGGTGCATAAGATGTAAATATTTATCCGCAAAACCACGAAGCAATATATGGTTCAATAAATATGTTTTTTAAGATTTTTCGTATACGTTCCAAATTGTTTACTTCTTTCCTTTTCTTGTTTGTTTTTCCTCATCCTGATGAATGTGAAATAATGAGAACAATAAATGAATAGAATCCATACAGATTTAACACGTTTATCGGAGAGAGAGAGAGAGAGAGAGAGAGACCTAACCAGGCTTCTATAAGATACTGGTTCAGAAGCTTCAACCCCCCCCCCCCCCCCCAAAAAAAAATACAAGGCGCGTATTCCAGAACACAGACCTTTTACATTGCGAAAAGTGTTAAAAAGTGTGAAGAAAAAAAACCAAAACATACCCCCCCCCCAGATTACATCTATGGTGTAGGCGAAAATGACCACAACCGTTTTCTGATACCCCCAGTTCATCATGCAGGTGCGCAAGTAGGCTAGACACTTGTTATGTTGTAAAAACTTAGTTCTGACATTCTCCATCCTTCTGTCATTGACAGATCCAGCTTTTATCACAAATAATGTTTAACGGACGGACAGGCAGACGGACAGACAGACAGACAGACAGTAGTATTCTTGTGTATTACAAGCAATGTAAAGTCTTAACTTTGCAGTTATGTGATTCCATTTTAAGGTTGGTGATGTCCGAACAATCATCGAATCTTAAACTAAGAAGAAAGTTATATTATGTGACTAGCCCCTTCCGTACGTAATTTGTGCCACCCATTGTGATACTTAAGGAGATCTCCAACAAGACGACATTGTAGTCAGTACAGCGGAACATACACGCACGAGACGAGAAAAGGGAGATAACACCTAAAATCATCACATCAAAACGATCTTTTTGGAAAAACACAAACCACTAGTGACGTAACATTACCTTGTGTACATGTATACCTGCATTGTCGGTCACGCATTAGCTCAGGTGAGCTTGCGTGACCGAGCGTGGGTTTCCGACGATGGTATACCTGTTGAACAGTCAATGGATGACCTTCATATAATTTCATATGTAGATCTATGGTCCCTGTGACAAAACCTATCTTTTGGTAAAAAGGTTTTGACCTCGCGACCTTGACTTGACCTTGCTTTGACTAAGTCTACATAAAAAGATACATATGTAGCTGTCGACACGGTCTGTATGTATCACAAACACTTGGAATGTATTGGAGGAGTATTTATTTATTTATTTATTTATTTATTTATTTATTTATTTATTTATTTATTTATTTATTGAAATTTCTGTGATCGAAAAAGAAAAATGGAAAAAGATTATAACCGACTATCAATTACAATAGACAGAAAACCAAATGATTTAAGATTATGAAGTGTTGTTTCAACTGAAAATAGAATTTATTGTAGATGGCGACATTGAAACATCTATAACAGTTGCAAGACAACCATGCAGCAACCAAGGCAAAGCATTTTAAATTATTAGAATTAAGAGCGACTTATATAAAAATGCGCATGCTGGCTTCTTCTTAAACGGAATTCATTGTAGATGTCACCACTGAAACATAAATCAAGTAACCAAATAAAACTTCAAACAAGTGAAATAGTGTCGAAATTGGCGCCAGATTGAAACTACATGTAGTGAAGAAAAAAAACTGCACGTTTGAACTGAAATCAAATTACTTTTTACATACTTGTTTACATACTTGTTATATTGCCATGCAGTATCAAGAGGACCATTAAAAATGTATGTCTACTGGCACTGTACCAGTTTCCGGTTTGCATAAAGTCCCCGGCTAATGCATTTATGTTTTTAAGTGCCTTGGGATTCTGATTTTTTCTTCTTCCTGTTACAAGTGCAGGAATCCCAGAGGAGTGTAATTATGCACTGTTATCAAGACTTGGGGGGGGGGGGTCCTAACGTGGAGACGTCATGCTCACAGCGGAACACACGTACGATAAAAGGTGAACAAACAAACGAAGACAACGACAACAACAACATCAATCAGTTAAACACCATATAGTACAGACTGAGTCACAGTACAAAAATGAAAAGCATAAGAGATAGCGCCACTCGATCGAAGGTTCAAATGAATACTGGTACTGCAGCCTGTTTCACAAAAATACTTACGAAAAATTGCAGGAATTTTCGTAACTTTTGATCGCTCAGTTCTACTGTGTGACTTACATTTGAAAGGTTTTGTTTTTGAATTTATATTAAGTATGTAGAAATGGTATGAGAAAACACGATACAATCTAACTATAAAATAATTTGAACCTTTTATAGAAGGATGAAAGTTACGAAAATTCCTGAGAATTTTCGTAAGAACTTTTGTGAAACTGGGCCCAGATATAAAAAAAAAACTGTCGTCCTACGGTCATCGTCAATAGATCCTCCAAATATACTCTGATTAAGTAAGTCTGAAGACTTTAGAGCTAGAGAGTTTTATAACAGACTGTATTTATGCAAACTTAGAGAGGATTATGTCAGATTGTATTCATCTGCAGATTCAGAGAGGACTGTGAATACATCTTAGTGTTATACAGATCAAGTTCAAGTTTGGTTTTGATTGACCAATTTTTACAGGAGTTACCCGTATGGCCCCTGGACTTGGCAAAGGGGTAGGGCCACGAGACCCCTAAATCGGCCCTCAATTTTTCCCTAGAAATAAATTTCATAAGACATACTTGATATCTCTCATGAAAATACACTAACGTTTACCGCTTTTAGAGAAAAGAAAAATTTCACCAAACAGCGTCATTTTGACGTTATTGACAAAATATGGCGATAATTGCAGGGAATTTTGTCTTTTGTCGAAGAATTCAATGTGGCCGCATGCGTTAACTGAGATAAAACGTTTATGACAAAAGGATATACTAATATTCTTTCACATATAATTTTTTCATCTTAGTTTATGCATGCGGCCATTGCTAATTTAATGGAGAAATGTAGTTTTTGTGTCAATTTCGCAATATATGACCAATTTGGTGTTTTCAAAGGGCTAAAAGCTATTGATAAACGCAACATTTACAAAAGATAGATTCGTGATTCAGTAGAAAACGTTTCAAAATGTCAAAATGTCTATGAAGTACAATGTTCAAAATTAGGGCCAATATCGGGCTTCGTGACCCTTCCCCTTTCATGAAATTCTTAGTTTTCCATACTTTTCTCGGCTGTTGTTATAGATATTGAAATAAATTTTATATGTGATTTCACCTTAGTGTTATACAGATCAAGTTCGAGTTGGGTTTCTATTGACCTATTTATACAAGAGTTACAAAATATATGGCCCTTGGACTTGGCAAATTTCGTGAAATTCTCAGTTTTCCGGACTTTTCTTACATGGTATTGCAGATATTGATTTTTTTTGTATTTGAATATATCTCAGTGTGATACAGATCAAATTCGTGTTTCAGGTCGATTGACCTATTTTTTACAGGAGTTACGGCCCCTGTATTTAACAAATTTTATGAAATTCTTAGTTTCCGGACTTCTCTTGGCTGTTGTTGTAGACATGGAGCTGATTTTGGTATGTAGATACTGTGTACATTATAGGATCATACGTGTACATTAAGTTGAAGTTGGGTTTTGATTGACCAGTTCTTACAAAAGATATGGCCTTTTAGCAAATTTCATGAAGTTTTCGTTTTCCAGACCTTTTCTTATACACATATTGAACTTATCTTGATCAGATGTGGGATTCATCTTTATGTGTAAGTACAGGTCAAGGCAGAGTGGCAGGACATGGGTTAATTCCGGTAGAGGACTTATATCGCTTGCGATTCAAAAATCTATTTCATTCACTCAAAAATTTGATCACTTTTCGAACTTTTAAATTGTTCTTCAGTCTCGAGTCGACGATGACAATTCAGATTCTTTATTACGACCTGGTCACCAAAGCCATCAACGGCTTTTATGGGCTAATCAGAATTAATTAGTATAATTTACATGGTTATACGGACCTCCTTAAAAGACCAAATCCGCTTTTGAAAAATTTTGAAATATCGGGTTCGAATGTAGATTTTTTTTCTACTTTCGTTTTTATGATGTAGAATGCAAACTTCCAAATTGTCAAGTTGTGTGTTCTCTCGATTGCACTTTTGTGCACGAGCGATTAAACGCTTTCATACAAAATCATCCAAACTTTGTGGTCAGGAGGCGGATCCAAGGTCTGTATTTATCATAATCATATGACATATAGAAGGATCTGCTAGCTGCTGAGTGCACAATCAGTTTTTTACCAACTTGCAAACAAGCTTGCAATATAACCTTGCCGTCATCGCTATTTTCCTACTCTATTTCATGCAGCGATAGAGCCTGAGAGGCCTCGAAAGTACTGTTTCATATTAAGGGCAGTGGCGGATTCAGGTGGGTGCGAAAGGGGGGGATGTTCCGCCCCCTGTCACTGACCCAAAATTTTCAAAAAAACAGGTATATTTTGGCCCATTTTCAGTAAAGATCTGCAAAATTTGCCCCTCGACCCCCCGCCAAAGGGGGCTCTGGATCCACCACTGAAGGGGTATCGGGGTTTTTTTTTTTATTTTGGGGAAGGTGCCTGTGCCTGTCCCATTTGGGAAAATTTGCGACATTTTGCTGAAATTGGGAAAATTTTTGTACAAATTCTCACCAAAGTATAACCTTAAAGTATCATTTATTAACACTGATAATCCATTGACTTGCTTGAACTAAACATCAGGGATGAATGAAAACCTTTAAAAAATGCACTTAGAAATAGGACATCAAGGTTTTGAATGGTCAGATCCATTGGGACTTAAAAATCGATAATTATTTTTTTGAATATAATGCAAGAATTTGATGAAAGGATGCTTCGGAATCAAATTATACATGTAAATTGTATGATTTACATATATATATTTATTGTTTAATAAGATAGAAGATCAAGTTTGATTTTAGGGTGCAGGACGTTTCGGTACAAGGACGTTTCGGTACATAGAAGAAAGTCGTTTCGGTACATGGTACAAAGACGTTTCAGTACATGATTTAGGTCGTTTCGGTACATGTTTGTTACCTAATTATTGACTGATTAGAGAGGATATTATCAATATGTTGTGTACTACCATAGTAACCCCCCTAAATCATGCCCCGAAAAGTTCGAGTGGAAAAGTGTGATTGTTTAACTCGAATTCCAAAATATTATTTTATTAACATTGATTAAAGCTTATGTTTTTATCATCAATTTGTCTTTGAAGTCTAATCCATCAAAGAATGCTTCTTAAACACCATTTCACAAGAAGAGCAATTTAAGGAGGTATTGAACACTTTGGAGCCAAATTCAATTTTTCTCAAAATTTCTGAAATTATTCATTTCTAGTCTGTCCTTCATCATACAAACTTACATTTGATTCTATCCACAGGAAAAATTTCTATGAGACTTTGAAATATGCATTTTTCGGGGGAATCCAGTTACTCCGACACTTTTTACTCCGACAGTATTTACTTCGACAGTATTTACTCCGACACTTTTTACTCCGACAGTATTTACTTCGACAGTATTTACTCCGACACTTTTTACTCCGACAGTATTTACTCCGACACTTTTTACTCCGACAGTATTTACTCCGACAGTATTTACTCCGACACTTTTTACTCCGACATTCCATTCGGTTAATAAAAAACTACAGGTCCAGATGACATTTTGCGGTTTTTCGGCAGTGACTCAACTTCTATAAATTCAATCACCATGAAAATTGGAATGAATAATGCTTCATCCTTTAGCGGTGTTTTATTTGTACTAGCATTGTTGATAAAACAATTTACATATATTCAGGAAGTTAATTGTACTCTGTAACTGCAGGTGACCTTTTTTCTATAGATTTCTATGGGGAAAACTATTGTTTCAACTCAAATATCGGTATTATGAATAATGTGCGCACCAGACATTCCATTTTAGCCATACAACTGTCATTTTTACAGGAAAAGAAATCTTTTATCTTATCGTTACATTTCATACTAACAATTCCTTAAAGTTTGTTTTTCGATGGATTGGGAGATTAGAAGCCTCGTTGGATGAAGGTACATCAATGTATTTGTAAATTACAAAACATTGGTAATCACAGATATTACGAAGCTTACCTCATGACAGCAAAATTCAATTCAAACATATTTCGATGTATATTGGCTTTTAAAGGCAAAATCATTCAAGTGGAAGAAGTAGGTCAAAGTCATTTTATGAAAGTTTGATCAAAGATACATCCACTATGCAAGTTTGGTGTATGTAGCACTTATACTTTGCTGAATATTGGCTTTTAAATGCAAAATAACTCAAGTAGAAAAAGTAGGTCAGATGCTGCATACGATGCATGGATCCATCTCGGCATCCCCAGATGAATCATTTGTGCAAGTTTGGTTACTGTAGATGCTACTTTGTCAGATACTGAACAACCCCAAACATCTGAACCAAGTCACTCTGAGCTATCCAAAACTTCTGAAAAAAGTCACTCTAGCAGAAAATGTAGGTCAGATGCAGCATCCGATGCATGGGTTCACCTCAGCATCCGAAGATGAATCACTTGTTCAAGTTCGGTAACTGTAGCATCATCACTTTGCCAAATACTTCTTCTTGTCCGAACGGGGCCGTCCACGCGGACACGGACGTGGACGCGCTTTGTCATATGCTCACTCAATTTCGTTGAGGTGAGCTAAAACAACAACAACCACCAAAAAAAAAATCCTAGGAAACTGTATGATTTTTCATAGCATCTAAACTTGCGCAAGGTCCTCTATAATTCATTCGTATACAATGCTTTGCTTCCTCTAAACTGTTAAATATATATATATATAAAGAGAATAACCGAATATTCGTCGAAGGAGAAAAATGCTTTTACCAGCACTATATTAACCCATCAGATTCATTGTTGCTACATGTATTGGTACTAAGGAAAAGTAACCACATTCAAATAACAAAGTATCATTAATTTTTTTTTCAAAATTAAGGTTGCACCATCTTCGTTTTGTTTGAAGTTAATGCGTACATTTTTTTATTTATATAAAAATCTAATTCATTTCCGTAAACTATCGAGTTATCACAACGGAAACACCCGATTCAACCCCGCGCGCATTCACACCATGGCGTACATATCGTCTGGAGAGAGACGGGGTAAAATACTGATAAATGATGGCTATAAATACCAGAAAAACCGAGTACGGAAGGATAAAATTCATTGGAGATGTTGGAGAGAAGATTGCCCCTCTCCATACAAACATATTTGATGTATCTGAAAACAATCCTACTATTAGAATACTCTTTGTAAGTTCTTTAATAGTAATTAATGCGTACATTTTTTATCCAACCTGCAAATATTCGCCTTTGCCTTTTTCTAAATTTACAAGACATGTCACTAAGTCTGTATGTCCCGGTATCAAAATTGATCTCTGGTTTGCTCATCTGGTAATTATAAGTTAAAGGTACTTTTGATTTTAGTAAGGGGTTTTATTGCGATACCGGTATTACAAGTTACATGGTGTGTAGTTTACCTGATATAGGGGATATGGGGATAGTAAATTTCATATGGGACGAGTATATATGTATGATTTTTCAGATCATTTTCATGTCTAAAACAAAATGGAGTCTAAAGCGAAATTTCTAACTTTTCAATTTGTGGTTGGATTTAAAAATTGCTTTCTCCATTGAAAAAGATCGTACGTAAAAATATCATTATTATTAAAATATATTAATTGAGGTTTTACAAAAAGAAACGCGGTACTTGTTTTCAAAAACAATTGTTTGACGATTATTGTGTTTGTTCACATATTTACATGTTTCTTTGAAATTTATGAGAGAGCTTGCGAGTTCGCACCATATATAATCATAGGGTGGTTCAAAATGTCATAAGTGGATATAATTCTTACATGTATGTCCATGTCACTATCATGTAACTTTTTCAAAAGTCGTACGCCACGAATAACATCATTCCTATTCTCCTCTTCAATATCATGAAATTAAGACCATAATTTTCTGTTTAACATTTTTTGAAATACAGTAGATTAAAAGCAAAGTGTCCGAACTCTACTGAAAATCTTAAAGATATATGTTTTTTTGCGTTTAGAATATTAAGTCAATACACTACATGTGTCAAGGACAAAGGAAAAAAAACTTATTGTGACTGATATGCCAAAGACATACCATAAATCCTATTCAACTGTTCATCATGGTCATCTTAGTTTGATTCTTGGCCAGTTTCAAGTTCATGATAATGTCTTTTTCTGACTTTAAATTTTGAGAAAATTTCAAGTGAGAACATGACTACTGTCATGTTCTCACTTGAAATTTTCTCAAAACTTAAAGTCAGAAAAAAACAATAAGCAGATTGTTTATGCGTGTCCTCTAAAATGAAAGTGACAAATCTTTCAAGAAATAGACGTTGGTCTTTTCCTTCACGTTATTCTTAGAAACGTCTTATAACGTTTATTCTCTATAACGTGTCCACGTGTCCACCCATGTCTTAGGCACGGTCAATTTTATATTCGGGGGTAGGGGGGGAGGCTTGGATTTTTTTTTTTTTTTTTTGGTCGGAGCAAGATTAATTTTTTCGCCCAGGACCAGAGAAAAATTATTTTTTCTTGTTGGAGCAAAGAATTTTTTTCTAACAATTGATGTCCTATATATTAAGAATGTTTGTGTTAAAATTTTATCAATAGAAAATCTTTATTTGTACTCAAAACTCTAAAGTATTACTTTATCTTTAATGCAAAAATTTAATACTCTTCTTAACAGAGAGATAAAAGAATTTTACAATATAATCCTCGGTAAACAGAATTTATATAAGGTACAAGTAAGAGGGTTTGAAGGGAGGGTCTTCTAGACAAATTTTCAAATTTAGAATTGTAAATTGGTGAAAAACTGAAATTCTCCTTCCAAGATTGTATATGAAATCTGTTAACAGTAATACATTATATTGATAATATATTTTAGCCTTTAAGGAAGTCCTTTTTTCATTAACACGCATTCTTTTGATATTTTCAAATATGAATTTTGCCATTAAAGAAATAATGTTTTGATAGGAAACTATGGCGATCGAAGTGAGCCGAAATTTGTTTATACAAATTAAAATCTGCGGTGAGCGAAGCGAGTCGGAAAATGTTCAGGAATTTAAAGCGAAATTTTAAGATAATTCTTCAAATTCAGATTACTTGTAAGAGCAAGACTATTTTTTTTTATGAGACATCATAAACAAATTATTTTTTTCATCAAAATTCATAGCAAATTTTTTTTACGAAAGAAAAACCAAGCCCCCCCCCCTCCAGAACATCAAATGGACCTTGCCTTAGAAGATTGTCACATTTAAGTTTGCATTCAACCAGATATTCATTGAATGCTATATGGACTTCGACTGTCAACTTTGTTTGCACATGCACATAAGATGTTGCATACATTAATGAAATTTTGAAATAATACGGAAGTGTTCAAACTCCATACCTTCTCGAAGAAATTTTCGAACAAATCTATAATGCACCAGACACGTGTTTCGGATATCAAATCCTCATCAGTTATGCTTTCAGCCAAAGTGATTTTCAGAGTCGCCAACATTCATTTCAGTAGCGCCCTTTTTTGTCCATTTACTTTACAGAGAGTGCGCGGCTCCGAAACATCGAAAAAAGTACCCATTAGTTTTAAATCAAACTCATTAAAATTCCATTAAAACACTTGCGAACCCCAGAGTATTTAAACAATCTTCCGAATTTAGACCAGGTCTACGGTGAGAGTCATCATCTCCTATTGCATGCATGGAAACTTGTCAAATTCGGCAATTGTCTCGATATACATGTTGATATACATAAATGATGTCTTGTTTGGTTATGTTGATGGAATATTCAATAGGAATCCAGATTCAGTTTGACTTTAATGAACTTCTGGATACTTTTTGAGTTGCAACATACATGTTTGTGAGTGGGGGTTTTCTGTCGAATTTTCCTAGAATGTACCCGCCCGTGGACATAAAATGAAATATTTCATAACTGTAACTCCAATTGTGTTTAAAATTTCGTATGGATTTCCGAGCATCATGTATGAGATAAGCATAAAGAGTACTGAATTTTACAGTAGAAAAATAATGCAAACAAGAACAAGAGGCCTAAGGGGGCTGAAATTGGCCACTTCGATAAAAGGCCCTTTACAAGTACTTGCATCCAGTACGATTTCGTGAAATTCTTTGTAATGGTTGAAATGGAGATTTCGAAAAGGTTGAACCTTTACGCTAAATGACAATAGTTCACTTGAGCTTTGCTAAGGTGAGCTAAAATCATAACATGGACGACGTACGGAGATCGCACAATGTAAGCAAGTTGCACGCACGTGCACAACATATGATAAACAAACGGTCAATATAACAGTTCGTAATATGTACATTGACGTACTCCTCCCTTACTCTTGCTAACGTAGCAACCACACGGCAAAAATACGCAAGGTGAAAAAAATTAATAAAACACGGCGGGTTATGATCAGGGCTTTACAGATATATATTAAGCAACACTGAAAAATTATATACATGTACTGTATAAACGATCGCATTCATATTAAAAGGAGACTCTGTTGGTCATATATATGGCCATGTTGTTTTTGTTCTAGTAATTGCCTAAATTTCATTATTGTGGTGTTTTGTTTGTCAGGCTGCTGATCATGATCATGAAGTTGATGAAGAAAAAATAGAAGCTTCTCGTATAAGAAGGGAGATGATAGCGGGCGTGTCAGCAGACCCGTCCATGTCGGCACGGCAGGCATACGAAAGAGTTGCCCAAAATGTACAGCAACATCAGGGGACAGTATTCCCCCATTTTCACAAGTGCGCTCTAGTCTAGACCAGGAAAGAAGGCGACATATTCCAGCTATACCATCAACAGTCAACCAAGTTTCTATTAATGGCAGATGGCGGAGAACTGAATCTGGAGGGCGCTTTTTAAGCAAACTTGACAATGGTTGGGGGATAGCGATATTTTGTACGGACGAACAGCTTCGTTGTCTTGGAGAATGCGAAGATATCTATCTGGATGCCACATTTAAATCAGTCCCAAGGCCATATACCCAGTTCTTTACTTTGCATGGTTTCTATCAGGACAGAGTCATTCCATTTGCGTTTGCGTTAATGGCGAACAGACAAGTTGGTAGTTACCGGCAAATTCTACGCCATTTAAAGACCAGGTACCATCGCCTTACTAACAGGCACCTTCAGCCAAGTCGGATTATTGCGGACTTTGAAACACCCATGAAAACGGCGGCAGAGATAGAATTCCCTCAGGCAAGATGGTCTGGGTGTTTCTTCCACTTCTGCAAGAGTATCTGGCGCCGTATTGTGAAGGACGGCCTGAGACGTCCCTATAATAGAAATAGGGAGTTTCGAAAGTGTGTACGTAAGCTAATGGCTTTAGCTTATCTCCCAGTGGCTCTCGTTAGGCAGAACTACCTGTTCTTACGACAACGGGCAACTACAAGACTGATGTGTATCAGGTATCCTCGACTGCTACAACTGTTCTTGTACTTCGAGAGGAACTACTTGAATGGGCAGTTCCGACTGAGCATGCGCGGGTGGAAGAAGACGCTTATCCCTGTCCGGAAGAAAATATGTGAATAAAGACATTTTTCGAGGTACGAGCACATCAAATTTAGTATCTGAATGAAGTTGAGGGTTAGTGAAACCTGCGGATGGGTTTGTTTAGATTTTGAAGTCACGCATAAACATTTATTTGGTCACATAGTTGATACATTCAGGATGTGTACCCGTCATGCATGATTACATAGACATATACGGTGTATATATACGAGTCCATCCACCCGTACACCTGTACTGCTTTGTTTACATTCCGCACCATTGAACATTTACTATGATGTCTATAGGACAGTCTCGTCTACGTCGGGATTCAAAGCCCACTCCCCCAGAGAGCGGTGAAAATAAAAAGACCAGAACTGTATCCCCTGGTATTATCTCCGGGCTAAAGCCCTTTTCTTTGGTGGTGAAACAATCCTTAAACCAGTCTGTATGTGAAGACGACACGTTATTACATGTAAAGGGGACGGATCTAGGGGGATGTTCACCTGATGAACAAGGTCAAAGTGATCAAGGAGATCATGTTGCGGTGACCGGGCAAGATTCCGAACAGTCCCAGTCGCTACTTGTATCGCTAGCAGAGGAAGATATGCAGACCATTTCTAACTCGGTATGTCAGTATATAATGGAAAACATAGATACCATTATGAGTCCGCTCCTTGCTCAACTCAGCAATGACCTGAAAGAGGCGGTCCGTTCCTCCGGTGAGGAGATAGCTCAGCTCCGTGCGGAAAATGTCACCCTCCGTAATAAAGTTGACGAATTAGAGCAGCGTAGTCGCCGCAATAATGTACGCATATCAGGGATCAAAGAGGCGCCCGGTGTGGAGGAGGACGGTCAGCTCATATCTATTGTCAAGAAGGATCTCTCTGTTACCGGTATATCGATTCAGGACTCTGACATTGACGACGTCTATCGCGCGGGAGAGAAACGTCCAGGTCGCACTCGTCCCATAGTGGTTCGCTTTACAAACCACATAACTAAAGCCAAAGTCTCGTCTTTCGAAAGCAGGAAGAAGCTCCCAAAGGGCGTATATGTCAACGACGACTTAACCCGAACAAGAAGTAATTTGCTGTACCGTGCACGTTGTCTTGTGAAGACGAGGGCGTTGGAGAAAGCGTGGTCCGCTAACGGTAACGTCTTTGTGCGCGATTTTCGAGGGACGAAGCACCGTATTGACAACGAGGATGCGCTGGATCTGATAAAAAATGGTAGTGGATAGCGACTGACAACCCACTGATATGCCGCACGTTGTGTTCTCGATGTGCTCCGTCTTAACACATTTCCATATGAACCCATGCATCGTTGTTCATAAATATGTATATATGTTTATTTTGTTTTGTTTTCTTCTTTATCTTGCATCCTACTATAATTTCCAACCGAGACCAGACCCCGCCCTATCCACCATCGATCACACGCACCATGCACCAATAACATAATGCCTCTTGAACCATTTATGTTTCGTGCGAGGGTTGGTCTCTACTATGATAAAGCTTGCACATTACATCACCATAAAATCTTAGATCTTCTCATTGTATTGTACGTTAATATTCTTGTTATTACCAGATTCAAAGGACTCCACATTGTGTTGTATCTACATGTACATATGCTATCTGAGTACGAAATTCAGGTTAAAAACATTTCTAGTAAATGTAAATCATACAATACTTACACATATATTCATCCTGTACTGATTCAGTGTTTTACTATACTTATCTCCTTAGTTGTGATGTTACATACATTATTATTATTAGCGGGTGACATAGAAATGAATCCTGGACCAACTAATGGTACTGACCTCTCATATCCTTCTCCCAGCACATCTACCACCTCTACTGATTCAACTTTTACATTAGAACATGAACTAAAATCTAAACTATCTATTATCAACCTTAATGTACAAAGTCTCTTACCAAAAATCGACCTAATAAAAGCCGAGTTATCCGATTTTGACGTTCTGAGTTTCACTGAGTCTTGGCTCAAGCCAACATCTGACCTTGATGACATTTCAATTTCGGGTTTTTCGCCTCCATATAATTATATTAGACAGGATAGAACAGGTGGGGGTGTTTCGGTCTACGTTAAGGAAAATATCCATTCTAAGCGTCGAGATGACCTTGAGGCAGACTCTTGTGAGAGTGTTTGGATAGAAATGTTTTTGCATAATCGAAAAGTTTTACTTGGTACGTTCTACAGGCCCCCTAACTCGACGTCCGAAATATGGGATGGAATAAAATTTTCCATCGAAAAGGCGTGTAATACAGGTATAAATACCATTTTAGTCACTGGTGACTTTAACTGTGACCAAAAGATCTCGACCTCAAACGATATAACTGACATTTGTGATACAATGAATTTCAGCTCGATTATTAATGAACCTACACATTTTACCGAAACTTCACAGTCTATCCTTGATCTTATATTAACTAATTCCCCAAACTCAATCTTTCTATCGGGCGTTGGTGATCCATTCTTACCCAATGAGATTAGATATCACTGTCCTGTTTATGCTTTTCTTAATATCAATAAACCTAAACGTCTTTCTATTACCCGAAAAATATGGCTTTATAAAGAAGGTGATTACGATGCTTACAGAAATGATATTTCAAATATAGATATTGATAATATAATAAATAACGACCCAAACGAATCAGCCAATCGAATCACAGATAAAATTCTTGAAATCGCTTCATGTCGCATCCCAAACAAAATAGTCACTATACGCAAATCTGATTATCCATGGATAAACTCCAATATAAGAAAAGAAATAAGGAAACGAAAAAGAGCACACAAACGCGCAAAACGCACAAAATTACCCGAAGATTGGTCGAAATTCAGACGTAAACGAAATGAAGTAATAAATCTAATACGTAAAACTGAACAGAAATACATGCAAGGTCTCGTAGACAAAATTCATGATAACAATACTGACAGTCGTCAATGGTGGAAAACAGTAAACAAATTGACTAACTCTAATAAAACAGACGTCTCCATTCCATCACTTAATATAGATAATACCGATCTTTACGTTGAAAATGATAAAGCCAAAACTGAGTTATTTAATACGTACTTTCTCTCCCAGCAAACAATTGACGATGATAACACGACATTACCTGACGTCACGACTCATCCTTTCAGCCTCTGTGACATAACTATTGACGAAACTGACGTGACTGACGTTTTGTCTAACCTCAATATTTCAAAAGCAACAGGACCTGACACAGTTTTTTGTGATATTAGTAAAGCTTTCGATCGTGTTTGGCATAAAGGGCTCATTCATAAATTACAGTCGATTGGGATAAATGGTGAAATTCTAAATTGGTTCTCAAATTATCTGTCTTGTAGAAAACAACGTGTCGTTATAAACGGGGAGGTATCAGGGTGGGGTGACATTAAAGCTGGGGTTCCACAGGGTTCTATTTTAGGTCCGGTTCTATTTCTAATTTATATTAATGATATTGTTAAAGAAATTAACACAAACATTCGATTATTTGCAGACGACACCAGCTTGTACATCATTGTTGACGATCCTTTACATTCTGCCGAAATTCTAAATTCAGATCTTGAAAAAATCCATCACTGGTCCCGACAATGGTTAGTTGACTTCAACCCTAACAAAACTGAATCACTTCTCATTTCTAATAAACAACACTCTCCTTTTCATCCTGCTCTATACATGAATGACACTGTAATTAAAGAAGTAGAGCATCATAAGCATTTAGGCATCACTTTTACTTCAGATCTTTCCTGGGATACTCATATTGATTCCATAGCTAAAAAGGCATCTAAAAAACTTCACATTCTTCGGAAATTGCGATTCGTTTTAGACAGACTCTCACTCCAAAAAATATACTTCTCATTCATTCGGCCGGTTTTGGAATACGCGGATATAATTTGGGACGGGTGCACACAAAATTCAAAAAACAGGTTAGAACGATTACATATCGAGGCTGCTCGAATTGTTACCGGAGCAACTAAATTGGCAAGTAATACATCGGTTTTAAAAGAAGCGGGTTGGGAAACTCTTCAGACACGTAGATCAAAACATAAACTTATTAAATTCCACAGTATGTACCACTGCTCTACTCCTTTATATCTCTCTGACCTTGTACCTCAACAAACTTACGACATACATGGACGTGACACACGGAATAGACATAACCTATACCCAATAAACTGTAGAACTCAGAAATATCAAAATTCCTTTTTACCATCCACTGTATCTTCCTGGAATAATATCCCAGTTGAGATGATTTCATGATTAAATGAGAAAAATTGAATTTGGGATAAAAATTTTACGAAGCTTTTTATTTTCAAATTTTTTCTTCCAAATTGGTCCATTTTCAATGAAGTGACATCCGCTTCCTTGTTATGTAAATTTGTCAACGAATACACAAAAATAAAAATTGAATTTACTATTTTCTACATGTAAAGTTTCAATGCAATACGTTTTGTATTCATGTTTTAATTGCATGTTGAATGCGATCGTTTGTGACGCCATTTTCCCCCGATAACGTCGAAATGACGTCGTGGTTGATTCATGGATAAAACTCCCAAAATCCATAATTTTGAAAAACACTATAATTTCTTCAAATTACGTCGGAAATTATTCAAACTACATCAGGATACTCAAATATGTATATCAATCAGTGTATCAAATGTTTTAAGGAAGTAAGGACTGTACTTTTCCTAGGAAGTGAGAAAAACTAATAATGCCGCCGCCATCTTGGTGTTGAATCCCTCCTTAAGGTCTACATATTTCGTCAATTTCTAATATTGCAAAGAAACTTATTGAAACAAAACCAAGCACAAAGTTATTATTACCACATATCATAAAAAAATCATGTACCGAAACGTCTTTTACATTGTACCGAAACGTCTCTACTTGTACCGAAACGTCTCTACTTGTACTGAAACGTCTCTACTTGTACTGAAACGTCTCTACTTGTACCGAAACGTCTTTCTATTGTAACAAAACGTCTTTCTATTGTATTGAAACGTCCTTGTACCGAAACGTCCAGCATTCTGATTTTACATAATGAAATGAAATGTGAAGTTTTTCTATTGCAGATTCTATTCTCTTATTCAACATGCCAAGACTTCCATGTTGGATGAACAGAGGAGGAGGTATGGTGAAATTATACAGAATTATCAACTTTAGAAAGTTTTGAGCTCAAACATAATGCAAAATGTTTGAAGGAAAACTAGGATTTTATCTGAATGGGGACACAAAGAATGCTTATATGGGAAAAAAAAAATAAACATGGATATGTATATACATGTAATATGAATCAAGGCAAAGCCTTTTTGTGCGAGCGGAGAGAAAATAGATATGATTATATAGAATAAAAAAGATCTTTCTTTTTTATTTTGACTATGATGGTTTATCTTATCTTACAAAACTCTCTGTTTGATGATTGCCAAAAAAGGTACATGTAGTATAAGGCGAGTGGAAACACGGAAGCATTTGTAAAATTGATCTAGACCAGCAGATGGACATTTTAAAGGGGGGGGGTTAGAATATGGTTCTTTAAAAATATGGTTCTTTATGATTCATTTTTATTTTGTAAGAATAATGTTTAGGCTAGCTGAAAATAAGTTACTTAAGAAAAAAAGAAAAAAAAAAAACATATTCCGACTTCTAACAGTACGAAACCACCCGAGACGAGAAAAGCAATCAGAGCGAAACGTCTCGTTTAAAACCGGAAATGTCGGATTTCCCGTGGTTACGCCGCCTTGTTGATGCTTTATCGTTACCTGATTTACGAAAAATGTTTTCAATAAATTTAACTTATAAACAAAAATTGAGTATAACATATACGTCTACTTGGAGTGGGAAAAAAATTTAAATGGCAATATCCAGCATCTCCGCAGCAACTCTGTCTGCGAGGGGACGAAAGTTTTTGAAAGCATAGTAGTACATTCTCATTCTTTGATTCAGCATATTTTCTCAATAAGATATGTGTATACGCGTTACCATAAGGGCGAGCTTCGCTCGCAAAGGCCCTTTGGGCCTTTGCAGCGAGCTCCGCTCCCTTTAAGCATGTACTATCTATGTTTCAAATTTTGTATTATTTATAAAGAGAGGAACAGATTATTGAATAATTTAAGATATTTTAAAAGACAGAGAATTATTTTAAAATAAATTGCTTACTAGTAAAATCTACTTCATATTGGTATTTGAATGGTTCGTCTTTTCCAATTTCAGTGGTATTTTATCTCACAAGATAATGGTGAATGGAGTGAGAATCCACTTTGAGACATCTGGAGATGGACAAGAAACCCTACTGTTGTTACCTGGAGCACTTGGTAAGGCCATACCAAATTAATTTAATGTTCTTTGGATTTCCCGCACCATATTTTTCAAAATTCAAAAAATAATATTATAAAAATAAAATGCTCGCCCGCACCATGTAATTTCTGGCTCAAGAATTTTTTTTGGGTCGGTTCTGATTTCTGCAAATCTTACAGCTTCTAGAAAGAAGGGAGGAGATCTCCAACAAGACCCCGTTGCAGCATCAGCATCAACAGTAAAACACCAAAACACCCGATGCAAAAACACAAAAGACGAGTACAGCACGAGACGGAAAAGAGACAAACGACATGTAAACATCAAACACAAAAGACTACACATAAAGCGAAGTCTCAGATTGTGCAAAATTCGAAGACAATGATACTTCTTGTGTTGAAAAAATTTTGTTGGGAGCAAATTTGTTGTCCCGTATCCATAGCACTGAAAGTCAAGGAGGGGGGATGTTCGAAAATGTTTTCCGTACTGCTATATGCCAGGCTTTCTAGTCACCGGATTCATATGGGAATTCCTTTTTGAGTACAGAAAACATCAGAAATGTATTTCTGGGGTAACCTATATCAAAAATAGAATTATTTCATTCGCTCGCACCTTAAAAACTGCAAAATCTAAAAAAAAAATAAAATAATTATATTTTCGCCCGCTCGCACCCTTTTATTCACAAGAAAATCCAAAGAACATTTAATTAATTTGGTATGGCCTAAGATATCTGAGAAAATGTTAATGAAACATCCCTACAAGAAAAAGCCAAATGTGCTCTGCTTTAATTCACTTCTCAGTAATTTAGGATATAGCAATTTTACATGCAATATGTTTTGGGTATGTACTGCTATTACTAGATTAGTAAGTGCAGACATTACAAGAATGAAAAGAATTGCTTGATGGCCAAATGATCGAAGGAAACTTCCTACTAAAAGATAACTTTTAAGAGATTACTGGTATTTCAAATTTCATGCAATTTCATTGTGAAATGTAAAGGAAGTCTATGATGGGTTGTTGATGGTTTATAGAATTTGCAGTCGCATGTGTTCTCTTGAAGATTTATTTTTTAAACTTTAAGGTTCAAGCAGAACAGACTTTGAGAAACAACTTTCAGACTTCAATAAGAAGGACTACACTCTCATTGCCTTTGACCCCAGGGGGTATGGCAAAAGTATACCTCCCAAACGTGACTGGCCCCTGGAATTTTTACAACGCGATGCTGAGGATGCTTATGGTCTGTGTGAGGTATGGAGTTTACAAACATTAAGATGACTTTGAAGAAAAGTACATGTACTCATTTTAAATATTTCTACACGCTAATTGTATATTAAATGAGCCTCTGAGATACAATTAAACATATTTTTTCAAGTATACCCCACAGCAAAAGCCTATTAATCACATGTGATACACTACTAATAGACCTTTTCTTATCAGCTGCAGTTAAGATGGCAAAATAAGTATCTTTCCAGCAAAAAAGAAATCAAGGACAATTAGGTTTTAATTTTGATTCAGAACTTGCCATCCACAAAATGCTAGTCACATGGTTATCATAACAAGGCTAATTGAGCTGAAGAAAAACAATTGTTTTCAGAATTCATATTCATTTATTCTAATACTCTTACTGAATGTTTTAACAGAAACTTGGCCTGACTAAAGTATCGGTACTTGGCTGGAGTGATGGAGGTATAACGGGGATGATTCTGGCAGCCAGGTACCCTGACTTGGTTAATGACTTGGTTATATGGGGCGCCAATGCTTATATCACTAAACAAGATATGGAATGTTTTGAAAGTAAGTGTGCTTAATGCATGGTACATCATTTTACATACAATAGGGACTTTGTTGTTAAGAAGCATATGCGAGTTTGAATTAAAAAGAATATTGGGATTTTATCTTGAAAGTTTTGATTAAAATTATTTTTTTTATAAATTCATCAATTAGTAACTTTTTAAGTAAGATATTTGTATCTACAAATATCTATTCACCATGACAAGAAATCGTTTTAAATACTAAGGTCATTCTCTTAAACTATTTGTGCTGTTAAGCTTAACAAAATATGCAAAAGTCATGACAAAATTACCTTTGAAAATTCCCTATCTAAATTTAATATATATATGGCTCTTTTAGTGAGTGAATAATGATACTCATATAAATATCAAACATATATAAAAGTTACTTTTCTTTTGTGGCTGTTTTATCACAGATGTTTTTAAAAGATAGTCAATTCATACAGATCTTTATCTCCTATAACAGGAAAATATGCTCTATTTCGGAAGTCATAGAAATTTCTCCCTATTATAGAAATGAGGGTTATCTCATCTTTATTACAGAAATAAGAGATATCTCAAAGTGGAGTGAGGCTATGAGGACCCCGTTTATGGCTTTATATGGGGAGGAGTATTTCAAAGAACAGTGGTCGAACTGGGTGGACGCTTATGCAAATTATTATAGTAAAAGAAATGGTCAGTATGAATGAAAAAAATAAGCAATGTTTTTGCTGGTCAGTCATGATGACATTTGGCGATCCCTCAATCATCATGGCTGACCAGCAAAAACATGTATGTCCAACATCATACATACTGGCAGACTCAAACTTTATGATGTTATTGTCAAAAGGCACGTCGTTAGATCATTGTTTGATAGGCTATATATTATGACATCATAATCAGTAATGTAAAAGTCCAGAAGAAGGTGCATTGTGGGACATTGGGTGATCCCTTAATTGTTTTAGCCGATCAATCAACAGGTTAAGAATTGCTTATGAAAATTACATTAATTTTTCATTCATTCAATATTTTTCCCTCTTTGTGAAGTAGTTGAGATGATTGTAGCTTACAAAACCTATCTCTGATCATAACTCCAATCTTCTACATGTTAGATATGTGAAATGAAATTTTCCATTATCTCCTTAATACATTGAAAATTATTTCTATACATGTGCTGTAGGAGATATTTGTATGGATGACTTAAAGCACATCAAGGCCCGGACCCTGATTTTACACGGATTAAAGGACCCCCTGGTACCATTGGAACATCCCGACTACCTTCATCATCACATCAAAGGATCTAAGTAAGTAACTTTCAACAATCTTTAGTTGTTGATTAATTTAAATCAACCACAATGTTTTTATGCCTTAGATTTTTCGGGGGATTTTGATTCACACTAGTTGACAGCATGTACTGGTACTATGCTTATTTTTGATTGCATGAGTTGTCTTTCTTAGAATGAAAAAGTTCAAATTTGTAAAAATAGTATAAGTGTTTAACTCAATCATCTCTATATCTTCACTTTCAGGTTGTACATTCTACCAGAAGGCAAACACAATTTACACATCAGATATTACAGAGAAGTCAACTACCTTATAGAACATTTCCTGAAGAAATCTTAGAGGTCACAAAACTGTGTGTTTGTGTGCACATCAAAGTAAAATAAACTGTGGAACAGTTCAATCCTGTAGAAATCTTACAGGTCACAAAACTGTGTGTATGTGTGCACGTCTTATATCGCAGAAAAGTTAACTGCCATATAGAACATTTCTCAAAGAAATGGTAGCAATAACAATTTGTGTGTGTGCATATGTAATATTACAGAGTTATTAACTACCTTATAGACCAATTATCACAGGTAACTTAGGGATCACATATAGTTATGTGTTTTGTGTGCCATACAGATTAGTTATTGATACTGCTGAGAGACTTCTCAATGTTTTGTTTTGTCTTTCTGGATAATTGATGCTCTAAACATGAATCATTTCATGATGGTGCTCTGTATAACTATCTCTCTTTTCGACTGACACTTCATTCTTTCTTTCTTTCTTTTTTTCTTTCTTTCTTTCAGTGGTATAGGTATATATATAGATTATCATGTATCTGTACTACTTTATTTTCCAATTTTTATTATCATATTTTTAAAATCAACAATAAACTACAGTGACAACTAAAGTATGTACGGAAAACAATTCATTCAGATGACTTTATGCTCACCAAAGCAAAGCTCAAGTTAAGGTATCCGTTGTACAAATAAATATCAAGTGTATTATATTGTTAGCATCATGGCATCTTTTTACCTAAATATACATAATACAACATAATGGTTTCTATCATCAACGGTCAACACGCCGGCCGTCACTCAAGCCAAGGAAACAATCGAGACACTGCCGAAGATTACCGAGATAATTTTAACACTGTTTGAATGGACGAGACGTCTGCAAGATCTTCATTTGTACATTGGATACGTTAACTACTAGTCAACTTCTCCTTCCCATGCAAGAAATGCATGCATATGCAGAATTTTGCAATAGTAACTAGATTGTGTATCTTTAAATGTCTGATTTATCTAACAAGATGGCTGCTTGTGGTCTGATTTTTAGCTCACCATGAAACGGAACACTTCCATTTCCAGCCACCTATACAAGTCTTACATCAACTGGAAATTGCATCTGAGGATGCTCTACATTGTATGGTACAGATGCTGCATCTTACCCATCTTTCTTGCTTAGTGACCAGGTTAGGTAAAATGGGACACCTCCATGCCAAGCTTACTATAAGTCCTATATCAACCAAACTTGTGAGGATTATGCATTTGAGGATGCTCACTGCAATGCATGATACAGATGCTGCAACTTACCCATATACATGTAGCAGGCTTGACTTTTCAGGTCAGGTAAAATGTAAAATCTGCATTTCCAGCTTACTAAAAGTCCTAGATCAACCTAACTGGTATTGATGATGCCTTTGGGGATAATTCATGCAATGCATGGTACAGATGCTGTTCAAGACTCCCATTGGTCTTTTGTTTCCTTGCACATCTTTTTTCAAATTATTTGTCTATTATTTCAAGCTATGCAAAATAATTGACACAGATTGTATGGAATAAAATGTACTCACTACAAGTTAATTTTTTTTCATCCAAATGTAGTTTTAATGCTGTTTTATCCATTCTTTCTTTAATCTTATATCAATTAAAAGTGTTGTTGATTCTCTGGAAATGTTGAGGAAGGTGGAAAATTGAAGATAAATTCCAAGAAATCCATAGTGTCCAACTCTGCCACCAGACAACAGCCCTCTGGAAAGACATGTTGTTTCGGAAAATGAATGCTCATCATTGATACTTGGAAGTCAAAGGAAAAAATCATTCAAATTTGGAAAAAAAGTGTTGTGTAGTGTCCCTACTTTTATCACAAGATTTCATAATAGTGAGTGGATCTAAATGTCATGTGTGGTCTACTCGGAGGCGAAACGTGGCCAACACGTTGGGGGAGATGATGCAAGGGAATTTACCACTTTTATTTTGTAAAAGATGTACATTGTATGTACATGTATGTGAAATATGTGGAGGACCCATTTTCTCTCTCACTGCAAACAGAATTTTTCTTGCCATGATTTTTGGACAACTCTGTCTCCCTCTCTCGAATATTTTTCTCAAACATCAACAGTCATGACGTTATACAATGTACATCCTTACCATGTTTTCAACAAATGACATTATATATGTGAACATTTGTTATTTTGCCAAAAAGAGGGCGATCAATATGCATCCAGTTTATCCAAATTACGTGCTCCTATCCGAATGTACAGCGGTCTCCAAAGACGCACAACTGTTGTTCAAAAAACATAACCTTATCACTGTAAGGTGACATTACAAACAAGACAGTAAAACACGGGGGTCCAAAGCAACACATAATCTATGTAAATCGGCATCAAAAGAAGCGGTTATAAACATTCCGTGCTCTGCTGTCCGAAACAAGCTCATTGTCAATCACTAAAGAAGTCCGATCAACTTTCTGCTTGGACAAAGGATCAGGGTTCAGTCTTCTCTAATAATATTTGGACAGTGTCCGTCATTGAATCCAATCGTCAGTGTGAAATGTTGGAAACATTGTTGGCCCAAAACTGTATATATGGGTCCAGCGTCATTTATAATGTTCCTTTGGTGACTTCAGGATCATTAGTTTAAGCAATACTTTATTCAAAAGATTTGAGAAGGATTGGAAAACAGGCAGAACCTATTTTTAAAAGTCCTCTCCGCGGCACAGAAGGCGATTGGTGATCTTTTTCATAACTTCGATTTCAATTTAGTTCAATCTACCGTTGATCCTTCTGATTTTGCAATGAAATTCCAATGATACATACAGTGGCGGATTCAAGTACGTATGCCCCCCCCCCCTAAAATTTTCCAATCATTGGTAAAACGATCATTTTCAATCAAAAAATAGTAAATATTAGTAAATATTAACTACCTGTTAGTAAATATAATTGGTAAATGCATCAATTTTCATTGTTTAATCAATTACATTCACGAAAATGAGACCTAAAATGCAGAAATTCAAGAGCGGTCCCCAGACCCCTCGCCAATTCTTTACGCCCCCCCCCCCCCCTTAACTAAAAAGCTGGATCCGCCACTGACATATTCTGATGCTGAGATTGTCCCAAATGTAAAAGTATTTTCTGTAAAAGGTCCAGAAACTTTTTCACGAAAATCCTTGACCTAAAAGGATTTTAGTCATTTGTTTATTTTCAAAACGGAATTCCGAAATTTCAGAGATATAAAGTCCATAAGATTGCGTTCTATGAACATAACCATTAAACAGAGGAAATGATATAAAACCAAAATCATCTCTCTTGTCTGATATTCTCCGTTAACAATGTATAGTTCTTATTGCAAGGACAGTATACAATGTTTTACATATAACCAATGGCTTTGGTATCCATTTTCATATGTTTTGTTTAAGCTACTTGAGCCCTGTGTTTTACTGTCTTGGTTGCGATGTCACCTTACAATGTCTGCATCCCAGAATACCCCTTTGTTGGATATTAAGTATGACTGCATGTTGTTTGTGCACAATCCGGAAAAGCACGCAATTTGCTTATATTTGCGGGTTGTTTGCTTCATGACTTCTGTTGTTTGTTCAAATTAGTTTGTCTATCAATTCTTTCTAGATTATTTTCCGACACAAACAGATGTCTTCAATTGATTAAAACATTTGGACTTTGAAAGATTATGGCAGAGATAAATATTAGAAATTTGTGTGCAAAAATATATTTTTTAAAAGATTTCTACATTTTAATTAGTTTATTCATCTAACGAAATGAAATGCTTAAACATGAAAATAACGCCTACTCCTCTAATGAATATTAGTTTACTTTTAAACAGTCCATTTGTTATGCAAGCTTATTTTTCCCGCTCGATTACATATCTAATAAAGCCCACTGTCTCGTATACTTTTATAAAAGTCAAAGCAACGATTATCATGCAAAACATGTTATGTTTTTGGGCTAGTTATCGAATTTTATTGCCATGTAATATTTTTTTCCATGTTTCGTGTTTATGTAACATTTCGTGTTATTTTGTATTAATGTTAAGAGAGATGAGTCGTAAGTAGTAAAAAAGGGGCGATATCATCCCAGCCTCCATGCTTGTATTTCGTTGAAAATCTGGTTAAAACAAAAAATCCACTTTGAAGCCACCTTATCACAATTGATCGCTAAAATAAGTTTTAATTAAGCTCAAACTTGATATAGGACCATTGCTTTGAAGTTGTATTCGGCACGAAACACAGTCGGTCCTCGATCTTTGAAGTTTTGCGTGCGTTTCAACAATAAGGACTACATAGTCGTTTTCGCTCATCGCGGCTTTGATCTGACTTTCATACTTGATTCCTTATATCTCCAATACAAAGACATTGTAAATTGTATGACTTCATTAGAGAATTTATCACTCTTCTTTGAAGAATATCCTGCGCCAGAAAAGGAGATATTCCTATTTACTGTTCCTTTGCGCTTTTGATGAAGCTTAATTCTTGGAAATCATGTTATTGTCATCCCGTGCAGATTAATGATAACGATAAAAGGACGACTGTATGCATTACACGAAAATTCTTGTTCCTTTGTCAATGTCCTCCGCCTTTTCCACTTCTTTTGAGCACCATTAATTATCTAATTACGGAGGGAATTTTTTCATTACGAGAGATTTAAGCCGGTAAATTACGTCACGAATGAAAACAGATTATGATTTAGCATCTGCGATGAATCCAGGAAATCTGGAATTATTATACCAAACGAGTCTTCAATTTCAAAAATGATTTATGGCGCTCCGACCTTGTTCTTCTTTCTTTCAAATCTTAATATACCGGTAAATGACGTGTATTTATTTATTTATTTATTTATTTATTTATTTATTTATTTATTTATTTATTTATTTATTTATTATTTTTTTTAAGAAGGCAGTAAACAAGAAAGAATTTTTTGAAGCTTTTTGCTAGAACCCACTCCCTTGAAATCTGTCAGAGAGCATGCTTCATTTTCTTTTTCTAACTTCAATTGCTACTAAATTTATTCATTTAGAAAGAAAAATCTATTCACTCAAAATTAGCCAATTAAAATGTAAATTAAGGTGAACATTGCTTCATGGTAGGTTTTATTTCTTTATTGATTATAAGAATTGTGTAGTGGGACTGTAGGAACAGAGATTTCAGAAAGGTTCTTCGTCTTGAACTGATTTGGACAACTTTCAGGATCAACATTCTTCTTCACTTGTAAGGAATGCTGCGAAGTGTTTAATTTTCGCGACAAATTTTGCAGCATGATGTGTCTAGTATTCAAAATGAATAGAAAAAAAAAATGGAATAAATTCTGTTCATAAAATTCCACAGGGAACCTAGACATAAGTCAGTAAATCTATTTGCTTTCTTTATCATCATCAACAAAATGAGCAATGAATTTACAAAAAAAAAAAAAAAGAACTATAGTTTACATTTCCTAGAAAAGGACTCCTCTTTGAGAAAGTAGTCTCATTCACTGCATCAGAATTTTACAATAAAAAATTCACACCCTACAATGTATCGTTTCGATTGTAGTCAAATTCTATGTAAAAAGATGGATTTCGAATTATTTTTCTTAAAGCACAGCAAGTTAGAAAATCAAGGTACTTGAATTCCTAACTGGATCACTGACGAGGGTTAAGTACCCGAAACGTGCATGTCTGGTCCATGTTGCCAATTCATCTGTTCTTAAATGATGCTATTCAATTTGAAGACGTTTAACGTTTGTGCCACTTGGTGAGTGTCACTGTTGGTGGACCAGGTGTCCCCGAGTGCACATGTAGCCAAGTTCGATCAATTACGGTTGATCGTTTCTTCAACGCATTCTAAATTTCTGTTATCAAAATTTCTTGAAATTTCTAAAACGAGGGACCTGTAGCATCATATCCCACCCATCCTGCTACGTCATTCGGTACGCTTTTTCGACATAGTAACTTTCATACTTTTTTGGCATATTACATAGTTTAGATTTGAGGATCACTGACGAGGGTTAAGTACCCGAAACGTGCATGTCTGGTCCATGTTGCCGATTCATCTGTTCTTAAATGATGCTATTCAATTTGAAGACGTTTACATTCATAACAAGTATACCACTGTTTTCATGATTTCTTGGTCGAAAACATAAGGAAAATAAGACGGAAGTCTTTCACGCATTGTGATAACAGTGCTTGCATGGAAATATCGTTTGCAGTGTGTGAAAATAATAGATATGTTTGTCTCGACCGACAAGATAGTTGATAATCTAATAACATATAAAACTAAATACACCAGACAGGCAATAGTTTTCATCTCAAATATACAATAAATACGAGAGAAATCCGAGTGAAGTCTTCATTTCGTTTTAAACCTGTGATTTCTATGATTGACGGTTCCAGTAAGATTTCTTTAGGAAAATCATCTGAGCTACCATTTGTAAGCAAGCTCAGAGAGATTTGTATTAAGGAGGAATTAAACACCAAGATGGTGGCCGCGCTATTTATTTTATCACTTCCTAGGAAAAGTACATTTTAACTTCCTTAAAAAACTTGATATACTAGTACTGAATGATTTATAAGATTAAATCTCCTGATGAAGTTTGAAAAAATTCCGATGTCATTTGAAGAAATTATGCCAATTTAAGAAATCCTAGACTTTGGAGTTTTTATCCATGAGCAAACCATGACGTCATTTTGACGTTTTCGGAGAAAATGGCGTCGTTAAATCGCAAATGTAAAGCCTAGTAATATTTCAATCATAAATTCAATTTTTCCTCATTTAATCATAAAATCATCTAAGGACATTGTTGATCTTTTTGTTTGTTGTTGAAAAAGATTCATCCACAGAATTCTTAAGAAAATAACTACTAGTATCAATTACAGTCAATTGATTCAAAATTGGCATTTTTTAGCGAAAGTGTCACCTTTTATTTCAGCATCCTGTCTTTGTTTGAAACACAGTTTTTCTTCTTACTTTTTTTTTTAACTTTTTCAATATGGAAGTGCAATGCATTTACGAAGACTTTGGAATTGAAATAAGATAAATTTCTCATGTCTTTACGAGAACCAGAATGCTACTCAAGGAATCGACGCATACGTTGAAAAATGCATATCTCACAGTGTCATAACAATTTTTCCTGCAAATAGAATTAGATATAAGTTTGAATAATCAAGGACAGACAAAAATTGAATAATTTCAGACATTTTCAGAAAAATTGAATTTGGCGTCCAAGTGTTCAATACCTCCTTAAACACTGGATTCATAATTTTAATGATATAAAGCGCCTCTGAAATCGGTCTTCTTTCTAAAATGAAGAAGGGAGGAGATCTCCAACAAGACCCATTTGCAGTATCAACAGTAAAACACCAAAACACCCGATGCAAAAACACAAAAGACGAGTACAGCACGAGAAGATAACATTTTATGGATTGGGGGAAGAAAGAACTCTTTTTGTTGAAACCTTTCTTGTCGAAATCTCTCAGAAATCAGAAGAATACATACGGACAACATTAAGTACATTTTCCTCTTTAAAATTAGTACTAAAAGAAAAATCTATACCGTCCAAATTAACCATTTTAAATGTAAATGAAGGTGAAAAACACAGAATGAGCAAAAATCATGCAACAGTATGACAGGTGGAATTCAACTATTTAATCGATGGAAAAATAAACAGTGAACTTTGGACTTAGTGAGAAGAATAGACTTGCAAGTATTCATTGTAAGCGAGCCTGTGAAGATACGGCAAGACCATCATCCGTGAATATCGAAAATTTGAAGGAGTAGAGGGAATCATTAGACTGACCTTATACATTTCGTCTATAACAATCATACAGATAACATCCTTCAGACTGACCTTATACACATCCACCACACTGACCTTATACATACTGTCTATTGCCATCATCCCGATAACATCCTCCAGACTGACCTTATACATGTTGTCTATTATCATCATCCAGATAACATCCTCCAGACTGACCTTATACATGTTGTGTATTACCATTATCCAGATAACATCCTCCAGACTGACCTTATTCATGTTGTCTATTACCATCACCTAGATAACATTCATCAGACTGACCTTATACATGCTGTCTATGACCATCATACAGATAACATCCATCAGACTGACCTTATACATGTTGTCTATTACCATCATCCAGATAACATCCATCAGACTGACCTTATACATGTTGTCTATTACCATCATACAGATGCAAACGTCTTCAAATTGAATAGCATCATTTAAGAACAGATAAATTGGCAACATGGACCAGACATGCACGTTTCGGGTACTTAACCCTCGTCAGTGATCCTCAAATCTAAACAATGTAATATGCCAAAGAAGTATGAAAGTTACTATGTCGAAAAAGCGTGCCGAAAGACGTAGCAGGATGGGTGGGATATGATGCTACAGGACCCACGTTTTAGAAATTTCAAGAAATTTTGATAACAGAAATTTTAGAATGCGTTGAAGAAACGATCAACCGAAATTGATCAAACTTGGCTACATGTGCCCTCGGGGACTCCTGGTCCACCAGCAGTGACACTCACCAAGTGGTATAAATGCAAACGTCTTCAAATTGAATAGCATCTTTTAAGAACAGATAAATTGGCAACATGGACATCAGACTGACCTTATACATGTTGTCTATTACCATCATACAGATAACATCCATCAGACTGACCTTATACATGTTGTCTATTACCATCATACAGATAACATCCATCAGACTGCCCTGATACATGTTGTCTATTACCATCATACAGATAACATCCATCAGACTGACCTTATACATGCTGTCTATTACCATCATCCAGATACCATCCATCAGACTGACCTTACACATGTTGTCTATTACAATCATACAGATAACATCCATCAGACTGACCTGATACATATTGTCTATTATCATCATCCAGATATCATTATCCGTACTGACCTTATACATGCTGTCTATTACCATCATACAGATACCATCCATCAGACTGACCTTACACATGCTGTCTATTAAATTAATACAGATAACATCTATCAGATTGACCTGATACATATTGTCTATTATCATCATCCAGATAAAATTATCCATACTGACTTTTATACATGTTGTCTATTACCAACATTCGGATAACATCCTACAGACTGACCTTATACATGCTGTCTTTTACCATCATACAGATAACATCCATCAGACTGACCTGATACATATTGTGTATTACCATCATCCAGTAGCATTATCCATACTGACCTTGTACATGATGTATATAACCATCATCCAGATAACATCCATCAGACTGACCTGATACATATTGTCTATTACCATCATCCAGATAGCATTATCCATACTGACCTGATACATGTTGTCTATTACCATCATCCAGATAACATCCATCAGACTGACCTTATACATGATGTCTATTACCATCATCCAGATAACATTATCCATACTGACCTTACACATGTTGTCTATAACAATCATACAGATAACATCCATCAGACTGACCTGATACATATTGTCTATTATCATCATCCAGATAACATTATCCATACTGACCTGATACATGTTGTCTATTACCATCATCCAGATACCATCCATCAGACTGACCTTACACATGTTGTCTATTACCATCACCAACATAACATCCATCAGACTGACCTTATACATGTTGTCTTTTACCATCATCCAGATAACATCCATCAGACTGATCTTATACGTACTGTCTACTACCGTTATTCGGATAATATCCTACAGACTGACCTTATAAATGCTGTCTATTACCATCCTCCATAAAACATTCATCAGACTGACCTGATACATGTTGTCTATTACCATCATCCAGATAACATCCATCAGACTGATCTTAAACGTACTGTCTACTACCGTTATTCGGATAACATCCTACAGACTGACCTTATAAATGCTGTCTATTACCATCATCCATAAAACATTCATCAGACTGACCTTATACATGTTGTCTATTACCATCATCCGGATAACATCCATCAGACTGATCTTATACGTACTGTCTACTACCGTTATTCGGATAATATCCTACAGACTGACCTTATAAATGCTGTCTATTACCATCATTCATAAAACATTCATCAGACTGACCTTATACATGTTGTCTATTACCATCATCCAGATACCATCCATCAGACTGACCTTACACATGTTGTCTATTACAATCATACAGATAACATCCATCAGACTGACCTGATACATATTGTCTATTATCATCATCCAGATAACATTATCCATACTGACCTTATACATGCTGTCTATTACCATCATACAGATACCATCCATCAGACTGACCTTACACATGCTGTCTATTAAATTAATACAGATAACATCTATCAGATTGACCTGATACATATTGTCTATTATCATCATCCAGATAAAATTATCCATACTGACATTTATACATGTTGTCTATTACCAACATTCGGATAACATCCTACAGACTGACCTTATACATGCTGTCTTTTACCATCATACAGATAACATCCATCAGACTGACCTGATACATATTGTGTATTACCATCATCCAGATAGCATTATCCATACTGACCTTATACATGATGTCTATTACCATCATCCAGATAACATTATCCATACTGACCTTACACATGTTGTCTATAACAATCATACAGATAACATCCATCAGACTGACCTGATACATATTGTCTATTACCATCATCCAGATAGCATTATCCATACTGACCTTATACATGATGTCTATTACAATCATACAGATAACATCCATCAGACTGACCTGATACATATTGTCTATTATCATCATCCAGATAACATTATCCATACTGACCTGATACATGTTGTCTATTACCATCACCCAGATAACATTATCCATACTGACCTGATACATGTTGTCTATTACCATCATCCAGATACCATCCATCAGACTGACCTTATACATGTTGTCTATTACCATCACCAACATAACATCCATCAGACTGACCCTATACATGTTGTCTATTACCATCATCCAGATAACATCCATCAGACTGATCTTATACGTACTGTCTACAACCGTTATTCGGATAACATCCTACAGACTGACCTTATAAATGCTGTCTATTACCATCATCCATAAAACATTCATCAGACTGACCTGATACATGTTGTCTATTACCATCATCCAGATAACATCCATCAGACTGATCTTAAACGTACTGTCTACTACCGTTATTCGGATAACATCCTACAGACTGACCTTATAAATGCTGTCTATTACCATCATCCATAAAACATTCATCAGACTGACCTTATACATGTTGTCTATTACCATCATCCGGATAACATCCATCAGACTGATCTTATACGTACTGTCTATTACCGTTATTCGGAAAATATCCTACAGACTTACCTTTTAAATGCTGTCTATTACCATCATTCATAAAACATTCATCAGACTGACCTTATACATGTTGTCTATTACCATCATCCAGATAAAATCCATCAGACTGATCTTATACATGCTGTCTATTACCGTTATTCGGATAACATCCTACAGACTGACCTTATAAATGCTGTCTTTTACCATCATCCATAAAACATTCATCAGACTGACCTTATACATGTTGTCTATTACCATCATCCAGATACCATCCATCAGACTGATCTTTTACATGTTGTCTATGACCATCATCAAGATAACATCCATCAGACTGACCTATACATATTGTCTATTACAATCATCCTGATGACATCAATCAGACTGACCTTATACATATTGTCTATGACCATCACCCAGATAACATCCATCAAACTGACCAATACATATTGTCTATAACCATCATCCTGATGACATCCATCAGACTGACCTTATACATTGTGTCTATTACCATCACCAAGATAACATACATCAGATTGACCTTATACATGTTGTCCATGACCATCATCCTGATGACATCCATCAGACTTACCTTATACATGCTGTCTACTACCATCATCCTGATGACATCCATCAGACTGACCTTATACATGTTGTCTATTACCATCATCCTGATGACATCCATCAGACTGACCTTATACATGTTGTCTATTACCATCATCCTGATGACATCCATCAGACTGACCTTATACATGTTGTCTATTACCATCATCCTGATGACATCCATCAGACTGACCTTATACATGCTGTCTATTACCATCATCCTGATGACATCCATCAGACTGACCTTATACATGTTGTCTATTACCATCATCCTGATGACATCCATCAGACTGACCTTATACATGTTGTCTATTACCATCACCCAGATAACATCCTCCAGACTGACCTTATACATACTTTATATTACCATTATCCATACAACATCCTTCAGACTGACCTTATACATGTTGTCTATTACCATCATCCAGATAACATCAATCTGACTGACCTTATACAATGTCTTTTACCATCACCAAGATAACATCCATCAGACTGACCTTATACATGTTGTCTATGATCATCACCAAGATAACATCCATCAGACTGACCTTATACATGCTGTCTATTACCATCATACAGATAACATCCATGAGACTGACCTGATACATGTTGTCTATTACCATCATACAGATAACATCCATCAAACTGACCTTATACATGTTGTCTTTTACCATCACCAAGATAACATATCAATCAAACTGACCTTATTCATGTTGTCTTTTACCATCATACAGATAATATCCATCAGACTGACCTAAGTTATACATGTTGTCTATGACCATCATACAGATAACATCCATCAGACTGACCTTATACATGTTGTCTATGACCATCATCCAGATAATATCCATCAGACTGACCTTATACATGCTGTCTATGACCATTATCCAGATAATATCCATCAGACTGACCTTATACATGTTGTCTATGACCATCATCCAGATAACATCCATCAGACTGACCTTATACATGTCTATTACCATCATACAGATAACATCCATCAGATTGACCTTATACATGTTGTCTATGACCATCATACATATAATGTGGTAGAGTGATATATTTCACTCCATATGCCATTACATATTATTGTCATATTTATTGTTTGTACATATATCATTATCATGTGAATTAAATTATAGATCGTATATCGCGCGCCGATTTTAAGTTCCGAAAACCAATTAAATCCGTACGTACGTATTCCCGCCGTAATCTTTTAATCCAATTCTACCCCTAGGCCAAGTTCAAACAAAGTTGGTTGAAAGGTTTTCTTTTATTGGTTCGTTTGAATTTCCCTTTTCTTTCCTTTTTGTGTCCTAAATGACCATTGGTCATTCTCAGTTTTCGCGCTGGAAAGCGCATACTCCCGATCACACAAAGGCAATTATCACATAACTCTCATAGAGTTCAGACGTACATGTCAAACCAGATTTCATATTTTATACTTACCTGAACATACAACTTATTCATGATGACTTGACCAGGACTGTACGCTAATACATTGTGCCAGTTATAATACGCCGATTGGTTGAACCTTGATCCACAATCAGGGTCATCGATATTTGTCATCTTTAGATACTTATTGGATCACGATGCATATACATGTATTACTGAATAAATGATATTTGGACCCAAGCCGCAGTTTCTTTTGTACCAATCAGAGAAAACTGTTACAATAACATCCATCAGACTGACCTTATACATGTTGTCTATGACCATCATCCAGATAACATCCCCCAGACTGACCTTATACATGCTGTCTATGACCATTATCCAGATAATATCCATCAGACTGACCTTATACATGCTGTCTATGACCATTATCCAGATAATATCCATCAGACTGACCTTATACATGTTGTCTATGACCATCATCCAGATAACATCCATCAGACTGACCTTATACATGTTGTCTATGACCATCATACAGATAACATCCATCAGACTGACCTTATACATGCTGTCTATGACCATCATCCAGATAATATCCATCAGACTGAACTAATACATATTGTCTATGACCATCATCTAGATAACATCCATCAGACTGACCTGATACTTTTTGTCAAATATCGATCATCCAGTTCAGTCTATTGGATGAGACCAAGTTAATGCACCCCCCCCCCCCCCCCTTCTATCTTTCATGCGTTTTACAATTTGAGATGGGTTGAGTTTTTCCATTCTACGAGAATTATATGTGTACTGTATAATAAAGAGCGCATTAATTCATTTATCTCTTCTTCTTCTTTTTTTTCTGTAAAGACACCCGCTCTACATTTGGTCTCACGATTCCGGAATTCAAAACTTTACCAGTTTAGTTTTGACATTAGACCCAACCAAAATGATACAATGGAGCTAGAACACTTGTGTAGAACCTTATATTATTCTCTGCATTGTAAACGATATAAGGTCATGATGACACTACCATCCCGAAAGCGTCTACTGTCCTGTTCACTAATTCCAGAGCACCCTGTTTTCCCGGTTTTCTCTAAAATATAAGAATGTCATCTTCCAAAAAGATATCAATTTTATAGTACTCCTTTAGTTGTAACAGAAAATACCATTGTTTTGGCTGTGCGTCAGTTGAGTTAGAAAAAGGACGGAAAATAAAAAGTCTACGGGGATTTTCTATAGTAAAATCGCTGAAAATGTGTGACGTCGGAGGCTTTGACGTCAGATGGGAATTTCCCGTAGACATTTTATTTCTCATATTGCGGTTTGAAGGCAGCTGATAGGGTAAGTTGAAGTTAATTTCCAGTTACGACTAAAGCAGGTCAATGCTCGGAAACAATAATCTATAGCAAAATTCTTCAGACGACAGAATAAATCGCCAAAACAGGGTGCTCTGGATTTAGTGAACAGGTCAGTAGGGCTATAGCACGTTACTCACAGTTGATATATATTTCAGCAAGTTTTATCACATAGACTTTTATAGACTCTTATACAAAATTTTAACCCTGGTCTGTGTATATAACCCCGGTGTGAATACCAGTGTGATTTTATTGGTGGAGGATTATTGTTTACACTCCCTAAGGAGGTGCTCCGACATCGGAGGGATTTCAACAACAACAACAACAATGGCTGAATCGAAAGTAGGACCAAGCGTTCCAAAGGAAAAGAAACGTAAAACTAATGATTGTGTCTTAGAAAGGTTTTGTGAAGAATTTGGTGATTCGTTTGGACGATTCAAAGAACTACTCTATAACCTTAAACAGAAGCAAACGGCTTTAGGGGCCTTTGAAATAGGATCATGTAACGCGGCGGATCCAGACCATGGTTATTGCTTCACAAAGGCAGCTTGTTCAATAAGACCATCTGACGTGACTATTGCGTTCGGTAGTTTATTTTTGGAACCCTTTAAAGTGCTAAATGAATTATTTAGCAAGAAATCGCTGTCGAAGGATGGGCCAGTGCGAATGTGTGTTGAAAAGCTTATGACTTTCATGCTTGATAAAGGTTTGTAGTAAATAGCTGATTTTCCAGTAGATTCATTGGGTGGACAGACGCCAGACATCACAAAATTTGGTGATATTTCCATTGTGACGTCACAATACACATAAACTTTGATAAAGTCAGTGCGATCAAATATGAAGTCACAGTTAAAAAAAGTTTGTCAAATGATGTGATGTCTGGTGTCTCTGCATATAAAATCCAGGTTAATGAAACGCGTTTCATTAACCTGGATTTTATATGCAGAGACACCAGACATCACATCATTTGACAAACTTTTTAACTGTGACTTCATATTTGATCGCACTGACTTTATCAAAGTTTATGTGTATTGTGACGTCACAATGGAAATATCACCAAATTTTGTGATGTCTGACGTCTGTCCACCCAATGAATCTACTGGAAAATCAGCTATTTACGAACGGTCATAAAATTTTCTGGAAAATGGACTATTGGGCTAGAATGCACTGTACTGGTATGCATCCGCCATCTTGGATTTTCTCTGGAGCTCAACTTCAAGTTCAACTAAGCAAAGTGCATGCTGCAAATAGGCTGCCATTTTGATTCACTTGTGCTCCGTTACAGCAAACCTAGTGGCATTTAAGCGTGAGCCTAGTGGCATTTGAGTTTGCTGCACAGCTGATTTTGTTTACAACTGCATTTGATGTCACGCCAATCAAAACCGTTTGATTTATCACGTGACATGCTAAGTTGGCCATTTCTTTCATGGTTGATTGCAGTAAGTCTACATGTAGCTATTAACCTACTTTTTCTCAAGGAATTAAAAAATGACATTATTTTTGCTCTCCGTTGATGTTTTTCGCTTGCGTGTGCCTCCCATATAGGGCAATCACGTGCATTTTCGTACCACATATACATGTACATACCAGTAAAGTGCATTTGTCCAGTAAATTGTTCACCTTGCCTATGGCCATTTACATGTACAGTATTTCATATGACGTCACATAAGTATTGTGATCGCCAACTCTTAGGTCATACATGTAGGTCAAGGTCATTACAGCTGAGTACAAGTACATGAAGGTCAAAAGTCGTGGTACATGAACATGTATCAAATGAGAGTTCTGGTCATGAGGAAACTACATGTGATACATCAAAGGCCAAGCTCTTATAGTTCATGAGGATTAGCCCAGGTTAAAGATCTTTAAATGTAGGTAAAAGGTCAAGGTCAAAAGTCATGTTATCTAATGAAACTGAAAGCCCTGATCATAAGGAATCTACATATGAAACATCAAAGCCCTAGCCTTTATACATGTACATGTACATGTACTGATGTAGTTCATGAGATATATAACATACATATTCATATAGCCCACTGTAATAACAAAAATCAGGACTTGTACTATTATGTTAATAAAATGTATATGACAAAGATATAATACCGGTGTAAAAATTCTAGTGTATGATATTATGCATTCGTATATGCTTAACCGAGCTTAAGCTGCTAAAAAATCTGATGGAATTTAAGGTGGCTCAATAATCCAAGAATTCTTTGTCAGAGGAAAAAAAAAAATTTTGTGTATTTAACATTGGTATCTGATGATTTATATTTGTAATTAAGATTACATATCATCGTTCATTTGATTGACCAGTGGTCCTCTGAATATACATATGTAAACCAACTGTGAGATCTGTCGCAACACAATGAATTTTGATATATTGATAATTATTCCAGATTTAAACCATTCTTGTAATCATTTTCACCATAATATCATCGAATATATATATTTCTTTTTAGATAATGCTTTCAAAGGATGAAATAGCTAAAACTGTTCCAGAAAAGTACATTTTATATACCCCCCACCCCAAAATCAGAATCTAAAAAAAAGTACTCAGTACCCTTATTTGACATCAAAGTGATAAGAAGTCTTTGTCAGAAGTTATTTTCTTTTACATATTTTTCAATGACAAACTCTGTCCTTCGAAAAAATTATAAAAAAGTACATGTTATCGTTCATCCTGATTTAAAATACTTGGTTGTCATAGTAACGATTTTGTAAAACTTTGCAACAAGTTAAATTAAAATGCCCCGTTCCCGTAGTTGACAGTATCATAATGATGAAAATATTTGTTAAAAGCTGTTATAATTGACATATTTTTTAAGACCGGACTCTAATCTTTTTACAAAAGTACACTACATTCCTCTTTACCTCGTTTCCATATTGTACAAATCTACTTGGTTTACGCCAAACGGAGGACAGACGACGGACGGACGGCGGACGGCGTGCTATGACAATAGCTAAGGTGAGGTAAAAAATCAGATACTCCGGGTCGAGATTATTCTTTCCCAACATTCAGCAATAGTTTCAAATTCTGGTGCAAGGAAGAATACCTACACAACTATGATCATCGAAATGGGAAAAAAAAAAAAGTTTACGAATAATTTGTCGAAAAAATAAACAAGAAAAGGGAAGTAACGTGTGTAATTCTAAATATCCCTGGTCAAGCGTTATTCGCCCTTTTCCTTTACAAACTCACCTTTCGTGTTTTGTCAGTGTCAGTTAAATGAGTTTTGTCAAAAAAGTTCAAGTCAAAGCTTAAAAAAGTTTGGTTCAAAATTCCATCTCTGGTTCCATGAATCTTTTTAGAGATACAGAAATATGAATAAGAGGAATAAACCTAAAGCAAGGACTTACTAGTATGCATTAGTACCATTTTCATTTCATGATACCGAATATTAATAAGAATACAAGACTTCGAAAATGGGGGTGTTTACGATCACCTGTTTACCACGGCCTGTAACGAAGAAGGTAAACAAGCCATCTAAAAACCATTGTTTCTGTTTTATTTTATAAAGTATCTATTAAAAGTTGTTTAATTCAAAATAAAGTTGGACTTTTTTGTACCTGATAGAATTATTTTTCATGCATAGATGTCGATAATTGACCATAATATAACTGCCTCAGATATATTACGACTACGAGTACGACGTGACCTATATAAATAGGCCCGATTTAATTTACCATTTTCTCGGCTATTTCAAGACGTAATATCAAAATATTGGTACCAAAATGAGGGTCCCTTTAAAGTACGAAACGAAAACGAAACGAAATGAAACGAAACGAAACGAAAACGAAACGAAATGAAACGAAACGAAATGGAAAAAAATTGCCTGTCCAGAAACATTTTATAAACGAGAAATAATTAATATCGACAATATTTAATATTCCTCTTCTTCTATGTATGACCCTACGTTTACTCGGAGCACTCCCAAATGGACATATGTGCATACAGAACATGAAAACCCCATTCTTTCCCCCCCCCCCCCCCCGGTTTTTTGTTTGTTTGTTTGTTTATTGTTGTTGTTTGTTTGTTTGGTTTTTTTTTGTAAGAAATTTTGGGATATTGTGCCCCTCCACTTTTTCATGCAGAGCAGCTATGCCGTTGCTGGTAATACTTTTTACAAAAAGTAAAGTAGGAATATGATGCCGCATGGGCGGATCCAGGATTTTTTTCCAGGAGGGGTCTTAAAATTCATTGGTCCTAAATTTTTTGAAAAGCAAAAAAAATAAAAAAAATAAAGCAAAAAGATTGAAGTCTTGAATTTCCATCGCGTTGTTCTTGATTGATAATCAAATGTGAAATAGTCCTCGAAAATTTGTCAGAGTTGGAATAAAAAGGACAGACTATAATACCGTTTGTATCCTCTATTACTGTATTTTTTTCAGTTATTTGTCTTTGTTTATTGACGAAGGTGTGCAGTGTATAAGGGTTGCAAAGTTAAGCATCATTTGAAATTGATATGTATATATATGCAATAAAATCTGGCGAGCGTAAGCTAGCCCGGGAAAATTTTGAAATGTGGACCAAAAAAAATAATAAAAATGATAGATTAGAAATACAAATTCATGTTATTTTTCAAATGTTATGACAAAAAAGGAAATCGGGACTTAATCTTATGAAATATGTATATTTATGAACGTTATCAAACTATGCTTCGAAAATTCCAGGGAAGTCCGGAACCCCCCCCCCCCCACTTAGTTTGCGGGGGATTTTGATGAATCCTGCATGATGATTTTGTTTACTACAGGAATATGATCAAGTACGATTACTACATGTAGTATGGTTGCGATTCGACTATTTTTGACAGAGTTAAAAAAGGAGGGGATCTCCAACAAGACTCGGTTGCAGCAACACACAGCAAGAGCCCCAATAGGCACTATATAAAAGCAAGCAAAACATCAAACAATTTAAAAGAGCACACATAAACCAACGGGACCCATGGGCAATACGTGCCGACATATAAACCAACGGAACCCATGGGCAATCCGTGCCAACATAGGACGGCCTGGTCTTAGTAGCAGATGCATGGTGTAGTTATCCGGATTACCTGTACTTTTTAGCTCACCTCGACGAAGTAGAGGGGGGCTTATGCTATCGCCCCGTCGTCGGCGTCGGCATCCGCACTATAGGTTAAGCAAAACGGGACAGGTCCATTCCTGCCAAACTATATAAGTCCCACATCAACCAAACTTGCATGGATAATGCATCTGAGGATGCTTACAACAATGCATGGTACAGAGGCTGCATCTGACCTACTTTTTATGCTTGAGTGAGCAGGTTAAGTAAAATGGGACAGGTTCATTCTTGCCTTACTATATTACTCCTACATCAACCACAATTGCATGGATGATGCATCTAAGGATGCTTACATCAATGTATGGTACGGAGGCTGCATCTGACCTATATTTCACGCTTGATTGACCAGGTATGGTAAAATTAGAATCTTCATTTCCAGCTTTCTTTGATTTTTTTAATCAATCAAACTTATTTGGATTATGCATCTGGAAATAAATTGTGCAATGTAGGTACAGATGCTGGTCTTGGGACAATGATGCCGTCGAGGTGAGCGCTGACATCTCTGATGGCCCTATGTTTCTGTTACCCAAAGGTTTCTCAGAACGCACACCTTTTGTGTAAAATAACCTCACTATAAGATGACCATACAAACAAGACAGCACAACGCCAAGCAACACAGAAGCACTGAAAGCATTCATATGACCTAGCTACCGTGCAGGTCGAGGGTGTTAAAGTTTATCAACAAATTCACATTGTCACCTCCTTCTTCTTCTTGACCTGTCCTCTCCCTCGACTATTTATTAGTCCCTTTTTATTCCTGGGTAATGCCACACTCAAGGAAGGGTGCTCCTTATGCAGAGTAGGGAATTCCGTGCCTACATAGATTTCCAAACAACAACATACAATCTGACTTTTGCGTTTTGGCTGTTTGAATTTTTCCATTTCGTTTCGTTTCATTTCGTTTCGTTTTCGTTTCGTTTCGTTTCGTTTCATTTCGTTTCGTTTTCGTTTCGTACTTTAAAGGGACCCCCAAAATGATCAGGATAATCCATTCTACTTATTCAAGTCGTTTATGTTGTCATAATTATTATATTTAGGAATTTCATGGTTTTGAATATCACAACCCTAACATCTCGTTGCCTAATTTGCATATCAAAAGGGCACGCGAGATGTTAACGGGAAAAGACGAGATTCCAATCCTTCTGTTTATAAGTCCTTGCCTAAAGTAAACGGAAGTTGACGTTCCATGTCAATAAGTGGACGTCAATCACCTCCCTCGTTCTCGATATCTGTAAAATGGATATATCTTTGAACAAAGAAGGGTTAAAACTAAAATAATTCATTCGCTGAAATTTTTTCAAGTAGGGAAACTTAATTCGATAACATCTCGCTGAAGAGCACGAAAGTTGACAAAATTGAAGAAAAATTCGTTTAACCAAAGATTATTAGAGAAACCAAACTTGAAATATCTTATCTTTGATATCGCTAAAATCTCCAAGAAATATCCTATTTGATCATGAACTTAAATTTACCTTCTTAATTTTGATCCCGGGCAACAAGCGGTTGAATAACCGATGAAGACGTTATAAAAACGGTACGTTTACGGCGGTAGCCAGGGCGTCTCAATTACGGAATTTTTTTTGTAAATATAAATTTAACGATATTTTTTACTACATATTTATTACACTCAGATTGTAGATGATAATTTTCTGGTTCCATCGATACCAAACTTGTCGAAATCCGTCAGGAAACAAGCGAATTACGGAGGAGTTTGAAGGCCGAAAAACAAAAAGGCCACATATAAACGTAACCGTACTCGATATCTGATGACGTCAAACGATTATTGAGCCTCCTTAAGAGTCGTGTTACCCTCTCTCTCGATTTTCTTTGTCATTTTATCTGTCTTATTTTTTGCATCTTGCAGCCACGTTATATTTTTATAAAACTAATAAGTAATATAAACCGAGAAATGATCTGAATGTTGGTGTTATCTCATTTGAATGTGATATACTTTACATATATTACAACATGTTTACATGTACTTCAAACGGAATGTAGACCAAATGTAAAATGAAACAGACGGTGATGAGTGAGATTGAGGGCAACTTTACTTAGAACTTTAGTAGAGTATGGCTGCTGTTCCATTTACTTGCATAACTTAAAAACGTACTATGAGTCTATCCTATGTTCAAATAGAATCTGGAGTTATAAAATTTATGTACTAAACAAGTATTAATACTAGATGCGCAAAAATACATTTATTTATTATGATCATTGTACAAACTGTATCATAATTTTCAGAAATTCAGAAAGCACTAGAAGACATTCAAGATTGCACTGATGAAACAGAACTAAGTGTATTGTCAGCAACCCATCTATTTTCCCAGCTATCCTTATCACCAGCATTTACTGTTGACAATAGGAAACCTGGCCTATGGAGATGTCCTTGTACTGGTAAAAAATGCCTCAAAAGTGGTAGATACGGGAAAATTAACTACGGAGACACAAGCATAGGTAAGGCCTGAAGCATACCTACTCCTATCGCCAGAAACCCACAGCCTATTACCCTTCCATTACATAGTGTAACAGAGAAGATGCCATACATGTAGGTTCCTGACAATGACCTACTCCCACCTACCTTCAAAATGCAATCTTGACCTTTTTAGGTCAACTGAGCTACACATGTATTACCATACGTGTAGTGTTACTCTTGGCATCCATCTGTGACTTCGTCTGTCCAACGTCTGTTGTAAGCTCTCCTCATTTACAACTTCTTCTTCAGAACCAATGAAGGGATTTTGATGAAACTTGGTAAGTACATGTATACAAATGTAAACAGACTTTATGAAAACTTTCAATGGAATGTTCAATATTTATGAATTTTGTCAGTCCAAATAATACAAATGTAGTTATACATATAGTTTTTATCAGACCAAAGAAATTTTCATAATCAAATCAGATAAAATCAATACTTGTCAGAATTTTGTATGAAAATTAAAAGATTCAATGCAGATGTTCAAGCTGCTCTATATTCATGGTCACATAACAAGTGATACAAAAAATGATATACATGTACATGTAAAGGAAGTTCTTCTGGCTTTAGAATGTTTGCACAAGGTAAGTTCTGTCTAAATCTACCTTAAATGCATTATCATATGGCCATCAATAGGCTTCCATAGTACCTGCCAGTTTTCCTTCTTTAGGAGGGAGACTCCTTCTTTTGACCTCATCTCCCACCTTGGCATTACTCCCACCTATGAGGCCAAAATCTCACTCTTTTTAGCCCAATCACCATTTTCTATATCTTTTCAAATTTACAAAAGAGGGATAACTCTAGATGGGGACCTACTTGCACTGCAAGCAACTGAAGAAGGTACAATGATTTTGACACAACAACATCCAATTGATATTTAGAATGTAATGTATTCTTAATGCTGTCAAAAACATGTTGATATCAATTCAATATTGACCATATAATTCAGCCATTTATTATTTTTTTTACTTCATTGCAAATCCAAGATGGCCACCTTGGGCTCTGAGTCTGATTGGCTGACACATTTTCGACATCGCTAAAACCGCTGAATGGAATTTCACCAAACTTTACAGGAAGCAAGTATTTATTGCCCTTCATCAAGTTTGTGTTTTTCAACTTGATTGGAAATCCAAGATGTCCGCCACTTGCTCTGATTGGCTGACACATTTTCAACATCTTCTCTGAAACCGCATTACAGAATTTCACCAAACCTATTAGGAAGCAAGTACACAATGTCCTCTACCAGGTACATATTTATTTTTAGACTTGATAGGAAATCCAAGATTGCTGAAGGTGAGCCTTGTGGCCCCTCTGGGCCTCTTGTTTATTTTTATTTATTTATTTATTTTTTTTTTTTACTAAAGGATTGTCTTTCTCTTGTGTATTATTAAAACTGTTGTGTAATTTCACAATTTACTGTCAATCAAATAAAGAATGTGAACTATATATACCGTAAATAGAAAATCATATCTTGTGGTTCAATCATAAATTTTCTTATCCTCTAACTTTACATGTAAGGCTTGATCAAAACTCGCCCTCAGTACCTTCAACATGTTGATTTAAATTTTCTCTTTGTAGGAAACACTGAAGTTTGGCATGGATTTTTAGACTTGATTATGGATGGAGCAGAAGTATTAGTTTATACTGTAGATGGAGAAAATGATACAGATAGAGACACTGATTCAACTAGAGACGTTAAACAGAAAGACTTTGAGATGACGGATGTATCAGCAGGGAGTAGTATTGCTCAAGTGGCTGCAGAGACCATTGTTTATTCTTTTTATTACCGTTACCTACATCCAGAACACAGTCATTTTTTGATTCCTAGCATAGGAATTTCTTACTTTAGTGTTGTGTTTTATTTCTATGATTCAGTGAATGATGTCTTGTTGGGAAGTACTCAATTTCCATTGATGAACTTAGAGTCAGGAAATCCTTGTAAATTGAACATTACCACTCTCTTTGCCATTTGGATGGTACTCAATCACAAACATCTTTGCAACGGCCTTAATTTAGTTGGACCTGACCAAATACCAAAATCACACTTTGCTGAACTTGCTAAAAGTAAATTAGAGGTTTACAAAGAGGGATTAAAAAGAAGAGATGTTGACATCAGACGCAAAAAAGTCCAAAGTGTAGACCCTAAATTTTTTATTGACAGTAAATTTCTTGTACCATCAGCACTTAATTTTGATGATTATTATTGAAGAAAGGTAAATATGTTTCATAAAGTGGTATAACATTGTTTGACATGCCAATACACTGGCAACCATAAATTACTGTGTTACCTTTTGTGGTCATATTATCATTAAATATACTTTGTAATTCTGAAGATGAGCATGAGAGAGATCATTTTGCATGCAAACTTTAATTCAATATTCACAATTTATGATTTTTTTTTTCATTCCATACACAAAAATCCCATGTTTTGAATAAATTGTGCCAATGAATTAAGTGTATTTTTCTATTTTTAGCTCACCTTGATGAAATAGAGGGGGGCTTATCAAGTTATGCTATCGTCGGCGTCCAGGTCAGCACTATAGCTTAAGCAAAACGGGACAGGTCTATTCCCGCCTTACAATAAGTCCTACATCAACCAAACTTGCATGGATGATGCATCTGACAATGCTTACTACAGTGCATGGAACTGATGCTGCATCTGACCCACTTTTCACGCTTGAGTGAGCAGGTTAGGTAAAATGGGATTGGTCCATTTTAACCAAATTTGCATGGATGATGCATTTGATGATGCTTACTACTGTAAGTGCTCTGTATGGAGGCTGCATCAAACCCACATTTCACGCTTGATTGAATAGGTGAGGTAAAATTGGACAGGTCCATTCCTGCCTTACTGTAAGTCCTACATCAACCAAACTTGCATGGATGATGCATCTGAGGATGCTTAATGCAATGCATGATACAGATTCTGCAACTGACCATTTAATTAATCATTAAAAAGTCATGGATCGAAAAGGGAATTTTTTTTATAAACGATTTAATTGATGAAAATGGCTTAATATATAATAAGGAACTTTTATCTCAAAAATTTAATTTACAAATAAATTTTCTAGAGTATTACGGACTTATTGCTGCTATTCCACAGGAATGGAAAAATAATATAAAAAATCAACCTAGACTTGAAGAAATAAGTTCAAAACACTTTAAATTCCTTAAAGAAAATAAAAAAGTTAGTAAATACTTTACTTCACTTTCCATAAAAAGTTTAAAACCGCAAACAATCACCAGCATCATAAAATGGAATGAAAAATTAGAGAATGTACTGAGCGATGAATTATGGAAAAAATCAAATGACCAAATTTTTCGACTTACTAATGATACGATTCTTCAAACATTTCAATTTAAAATAAACAATCGCATCTTGTACACAAATGATAAACTTTATAAATTCAAAATCATCGAAACGGAATTATGTAATTTCTGCTGTGAAACCAGGGAAACCTTATTTCATCATTTGTGGGGATGTAATAGTGTAAAGAATATATGGCTTAAATTCAAAAACATTTTTAATGATAAATTAAACACTAACATAGCCTTACAACCAGAATTATTCATCTTTAATATATACCAGGGAAACCATTCAGATTTAATTAATTTTTCTATTCTTCTGTTTAAAAGATACATATATATATGTAGATGTACAGAAATATTACCAACTTTTGAACAAGCTTTATCTTTCATGAATTATCATCGTACCATAGAATTACATTCTTGTATCTACTATACCACGGCTAAGGCCAAAAAGATAAAAGAAAAATGGCAAATTATATCTCAAGTACTTCAAATATGAACTACAGTGTATCTTTATGTTATATGTCATGATAATCATTTATTGTATTTATTGTCATACCATGTTCGAAGTTTTTTCCACACAAAATATGAATAAAAAAAAAAAAAAAAAGATTCTGCAACTGACCTTCATTCATGCTTGAGCAATTAGGTTAAGTAAAATGAGACAGGTCCATTTCCAGTCTGTTTTGAGTCCTAGATCAATAAAAAAAAACTTGTGTGGATGATGCATCTGAGGATGATTACCGCAATGCACTGTACAGATGCTGTTTCTGACCTCTATTTCATGCTTGAGCGACCAGGTAAGGTATAGTTAGAATCTTCATTTCCAGTCTTCTTTAAATTCCTTATCAACCAAACCATGTGATGCATCTAGAAATACCTTGTGCAATGTAGGTACAGATGCTGGTCATGTGACAATGTTGCCGTCAAGGTGAGCTCTTTCATCTCAGATGACACTATGTTTGTAATCTAGTTTCATAAAGTTAAATTATATAAAGTCCATTAAATTATACTATAAAGATCGGAAAAATGAGAATTTAGTTGTAAAGACTGATTCTATATATTTATTCATAGATGGCAGAGTATTATTAGTCACCTAGTCATCTAGTGTCCTGGTACGGTATGATACCAGTGCCCCGTTTCACAAAAATTCTTACGAAAAATTTCAGGCATATTTTGTTTGAGCCTCATATCCCAGCCATCTTGCTATGTCTTTCGGTATATTTTGGACATAATTTTCATAGATTTTGGCTATATTTCATTGTTAAGATTGAGGATCACTGACGAGGGTTAAATACCCTAAATGTGCATGTCTGGTCCATGCTGTCAATTTATCTGCTTTTAAATAATGCTAATGAATTTAATGACGTTGAACATTTGTACCACTTGGTGAGTGTCACTGCTGGAGGACCAGGAGTCCCCGTGGACACATGTAGACAATTTCGATCAATATCGGTTGGTCGTTCCTTCAAACACATTCGAAAATTTAATTCTGCTTACATAATTTTCTCAAATTTCTGAAACCTGGATCCTGTAGCATTATATACCAGCTATGTTGCTACGTCTCTCGGTATATTTTGGCAATAATTTTCATAGATTTTGGCTATTTTTCATTGTTAGGATTGAGCATCACTGACGAGGGCTAAATACCCGAAACGTGCATGTCTGGTCCATGCTGTCAATTTATCTGCTTTTAAATGATGCTAATGGATTTGAAGACGTTCAACATCTGACCCCAGGGTTTGAAGGGTGTGGTCAATTTTCCCCGTTTAACTCTCTGTAAACTTGTGAACAACATATCTCCGATTGGAAGAAATGTTTTTTTTTCTCTAATTTTAAAGATTTGTGGTCTAGTTATGCATTATATTTTGTTTGAGTGGTCCAGGTTCCCTGGGTCTTAGAAAATGGGTATGGTCATTTTCCCCTCTATAACTATGAAGATGTGAACACGATATTTCAAAAAATTATAAATGTTAGGAAGGTAATTTCTTTTGCAATATAATACATTGTAGCTCTGTAATCTAGTTAGCACCATATATTTTGCTTGAGTCCCAGAACCTATAGGATAAGAAAATGAGGATTCTAGTATTTAGTCAAAATTGATCAGTAGAGCTTTTCTGGTTATCAAGTTTTCTTAGACAGATGAACAATGATTCAGAAATTTATGGATTATTGATTACTTTAGACAAGAAAAATCGGAGGGGATCTTCAACAACACTAGATTGCAGCACCCATAGCAAAACACCAAAACCAAGCCATGCAAAAACACAGAGATGACACACAGCAATAGACGCATAAGAGACGAGGAACACAAAAAAACAACACAGAAACATCAAACACAAAAGACCTCAGATAATCAAGGTGACCAATTGGAAACCGGTGCCGACTTGGGACGGCCATCTGCTATGCCAGTAGCAAATGGTGTGATTATCCGGATTACATGCGCACAACCCTCCCACTTTTCCGGTTACCAAGAGGTCTCGAAGAACGCACAATATTGGTTTAAAATAACCCCCTTACTGTAAGATGACCATATTAACAAACCAACATGACGTAGGTACCCGAGCAACACACAGATGGATACTAGTATGTAAATGGTGTTCTGTCGGTTGTAGAGAGCTCATGCATCTTATCACCCAAGGAGTCCGACCGACATTTGTCTTCTCTAAGGAGGTTTGGATAGGGCCCGTCCTGGAGTCCTGTCGTCAGAGTCAGAGTGCAATTCTTAAAAATGCGCTGATACAGGACTAGATTGGTCAAAATCAAATAAAAAGGCCGTCTGGTGACATTAGGATCATATCCACGGTATAAAAGGCGTGATGATTCTGATGCATTTTTGATAGATATGCTGTCTACCCTTGATCCTTCCTTTGTTTATTATGTCACCATAAAAGGCAGGTTGTGAAATACCCAAAGTAATATACTCTTGTTTGTATAGGTCAAAATTTTAAAAGTCGAGCTGACAGTATTTTTTTGTAGAATTTCCAGAAAATCTTTACTAGTTTATGAAAGCGGTAACCTTGACCTAAAGGTTTCTTCAGTTGGTAATTTCTAAATTTCTACTGTGAAAATCCAGTGCATTAGTACATGCTCTAGATAGCGTACCGGATTAGCTGTGATATGTAAACGTCCTATGTCATGGAATATCACCGTCAAACCATAGTAAATTTACTATGTTGAATACAAAATGATCTCTTTTGCCATACACACTTGTATGAATCTTTCCGTTTACAATTTTGATATTTAGGTCTTAAATGGTGTTTATTTGATCGTAACGTTTGCCTTGCTGAGTATCAATTCTTGTGGATAAATTTCATTCTTATATATTTCAAAAACAGGATTGTCAATAGTCCGAATATCATCCAGGTACATGTAGAGGAAAGGAGGGGATCTTCAACAACACTCGTTTGCAGCAAAACGCCCCATGCAAACAAAAAAAGAGCAGACATGCACAGAAAGAGACGCAAAAGGGACAAGGAACAGCAAATCAAATCACAGAAAAATCAAACGCATTCTAGAAGTACCATTAAGCATGTGAAATCATTAAAATGTCTTTGCTTTTGAAGATGTTGGATAGATTCTTTTTCATAAGTGTATAAAAATAAATCTGCAACAAGAGTCGCACAGTTAGTACCCATAGGAATCCCTACAACTTGCTTGTATAGGTCCTCACCAAATCTTACATAAATTTTGTCCAAGAAGGATGGACAAAGCATTACACAGGTTACTGAAACGGAAAATAGCGAAAGGCAAATGAGTTAAAGAAGATCCTGACGATAATCTCAACAGCACTCACAATAGATAACAAAATCAAACATCGACGGACCCCTAGCAAGCTAAAGGTGGGACCATGTGCCCGGGAGGAGTAAGCATCCCCTGTTGGCTAGCCGCACCCGCCGTCGATGTTTAAGCATGGAAATGAAAATGTATAAAATTCATGCACTGTCTGACGTTATGTTTATATAGAAAGTGCTATGGCGACAATGTCGGGGAAATATATTCAAAACAATTACTGTCAAACCCCTCGCGGGGAACTTTTTTACGAGCTCCACACGGCAAAGGGCATAAGTGTGACACAAATGAGTTAAAGAAGATCCTGACGATAATCTCAACAGCACTCACAATAGATAACAAAATTAAACATCGACGGACCCCTAGCAAGCTAGAGATGGGACCAGGTGCCCGGGAGGAGTAAGCATCCCCTGTTGGCTAGCCGCACCCGCCGTCGATAATGAAAATATATAAAATTCATGCACTGTCTGACGTTATGTCTATATAGAAAGTGCTATGGCGACAATGTCAGGGAAATATACTTCATTTACATGTACTAGTTTTCACTTTGATTCTTAATTCTTAGTATACATCTAGTTAATATCTTGGAGCACAATAAGTAAAAGCAAGTAAGTATGCTTCTTTCAGAGGATAAATGACAGCACAACGGACATGCCACAGTTTCCATGATTCATGAGTAAAAAAAAAATAGACGAAGGATCTGATTAATAGAGTTGAGATTATTTTTACTCATGACCTTTTACTTCTGTCTGATTAAAGTCTTGTGATACCATTGCTTAAAAATAATTGTCTAGATTGTGTGAAAATTATAGATTACTTAGTCTCGGCCGACAGGATAGTCGAGATTTTAATAACATGCACAACTAAATACAGTAGACAGGCAATTGTTTTCAACTCATATAGACAATAAATATGAGAGAAATTCTAGTAAAGTCTCCATTTCTTTTTAAAACCTGTAATTTCTATAATGACTAGTTTCACTAAGATCTATTTTCAAAGGAAAATCATCTTGGTTGATTAAGAATTATTAAGCTCTGAAAACAGAATATCTAATTTGTATTTTAAAAAATTCACAGAAATTAGATGTATTTCTGTGCTGTATCTGATTTAATATGGACTTAAGTTAAGCATTGTTAGAATTGAAAAACGATGATAGTGAAAATATGAAAAAGTGAATATATTATTGAAAATTAAGTAATTCTTTACTACAGTCAGAGCACGCTCACTCCTCCCGGGCACTTTGTCCTGCCTCCATTCAGAGGACGCTCACTCCTCCTGGTCACCTGGTCCTGCCTCCATTCAGAGGACGCTCACTCCTCCCGGTCACCTGGTCCTGCCTCCATTCAGAGGACGCTCACTCCTCCCGGACACCTGGTGCTGCTTCCATTCAGAGGACGCTCACTCCTCCCGGACACCTGGTTCTGCCTCCATTCAGAGGACGCTCACTCCTCCCGGGCACCCGGTCCTGCCTCCATTCAGAGGACGCTCACTCCTCCCGGGTACCTTGTCCTGCCTTCATTCAGAGGACGCTCACTCCTCCCGGGCACCCGGTCCTGCCTCCATTCAGAGGACGCTCACTCCTCCCGGACACCTGGTTCTGCCTCCATTCAGAGGACGCTCACTCCTCCCGGGTACCTTGTCCTGCCTCCATTCAGAGGACGCTCACTCCTCCCGGGCACCCGGTCCTGCTTCCATTCAGAGGACGATCACTCCTCCCGGGCACCCGGTCCTGCTTCCATTCAGAGGACGCTCACTCCTCCCGGGCACCCGGTCCTGTTTCCATTCAGAGGACGCTCACGCCTCCCGGACACCTGGCCCTGCTTCCATTCAGAGGACGCTCACTCCTCCCGGTCACCTCGTCCTGCCTCAATTCAGAGGACGCTCACTCCTCCCGGGCACCTTGTCCTGCCTCCATTCAGAGGACGCTCACTCCTCCTGGGCACCTTGTCCTGCCTCCATTCAGAGGACGCTCACTCCTCCCGGTCACCTTGTCCTGCCTCAATTCAGAGGACGCTCACTCCTCCCGGGCATCTTGTCCTGCCTCCATTCAGAGGACGCTCACTCCTCCCGGGCACCTTGTCCTGCCTCCATTCGGGGGGGGGGGGCTCGATTGTCATGTTAATGGCAACTTAAACAATTTGCAATATTCCCCTTGATCTTTGATTTCGGAACTACGATTGGTATACTTTCCACTCGCCTACCGTATATCGGGAATTTTTCGCGTGTGTCTAATTTTCGCTAAGTTCGCGAGCATTATCAAATCGCGAAAAATGGACATAGCGAAAAAAAGACACAGATCTTAACCCTTGATCTTGCTCATGTTCCTCAATTACGCTTAGAGGTACGGTTATATGTTGCTGTCCCGGGGTGTTTATGAGTACTTGTTTGATTAAGATAATTACATGTTTACAGATAACATGTAACATTAATTGATTTAATTACCCAGCATAAATCAAACAATTGCCGATCCGATGCATGTCGACTTTTATTTTAAACCACCTGTTGTCGTTCTGCAATTATGGCATTTAGCCTTTTGATTAAACGTGTATTTCTCACAGGAGACTAAATCTAAACAATGATATTGGGGTAGAGATTTTTTATGGCTACTTTCATGGGAAACCAGAAATTATAATCTAATAAATGGTCTTAAGAAAGCCTGTATCGTTGATGCTTTGAAGGAGTGAAATGTATAATAGTACTGTACGTATTGATACTTAAACCCAGTAGAAAAATGTTGGCAGTTGTATATGTAATCATTCCCGATCGTATTTCATTTCACACTAAATAAATCTTTGAAAAAATTTTGAATTTTGGTCTTGGTAGATTAGCGAAAATTAGACTCAGCGAAAAAAAGACACACCTTTTTATGGTCATTTTCGCGAAATTTACCCGACGCGAAAATTACCCGATATACGGTATTTTTGATTCTATGAAATGATCTCATCGTGTTGATAGATTTTGATTTCTGGACGAAAATTATGTTGTAGGATTTTAAAGGAAAACGAAGTGTTCAGACTATATTAACATTCTGCTTTTTAGAACATGACCTGAAATTCTTTTAAAAATGAAGAAAAAAACATTCTTCGTAAATATATATACCGAAATAATCTGTTGGAGCCCCTCTCCGGCTTGAACCCCAGTAAAACATTCAAGGTCGTCAAGATAGAACGTACCACTGTACATTTTTCACAAAAGTTCTTACGAAATGTCTCAGGGAGCTTTTAATTGCTCTATTCCTTTAAAATGATATTTTTGTTTCCTTATTTTTGTTTTTGTCGACGGAAATAACAGGAGAGGATCTAAAAAAAACCTTGGTTGCAGCACCCACTACTTGTTAAACACCTAAACATCTCTATGCGTAACACAGAATAGACAAGCACTACACGAGACGCAAAAAGGACAAAGGCCATAGATTGAAGTACTTATCAGTTATTCAGTCTGAAAGTAGAGAAGATAAGGCAAGATCATTGGAATTTTCATTGGAATAGTTGCGACAAGGAATACCAAATACGACATCAAACCACTATACTTTAAATACTACACATAAACAAATGAAACCAATGGACAATAGGTGCCGACTTAAGATGGGCATCTGCTACGTTGGTAGCAAATGAAATCTATGAAAAATGAAGTGCAATCTAAATTTGAAGTATCTCTAAACCTTTTATTCATTTATGACAGTTCTAGTTTACAAGAATCTTTGCGAAACGGTACACGGTAATACGACAGAAAAATGCATTATGCGGAATCCTGTAAAAATCATGTAATTCTGCACCACTCAAAATCAAAATTCTCTGACCTGAAAAACTTTTACCTCTACCTGCGTAACAGATGGCCGTCCTTAGTCAGCACCGGTTGACTAGTATGGGTCTCGTTGGTTTATGTGTAGTTTTTTTTTTGTTTGTTTGATGTTCCTATGTTGTGTTTTTGGTGTTCCTTGTTACTAGTATTTTTATCTCATGACTTTGAGGGTCATAGAGGTGGTCTGCAGGGTAAAATTTCTTTAATTCTTCCAAAAGAATGATACGTGATTTTTGCATATACTGAAAAGGAGAGACAATCACCGAATTTGACAGGTATCCGTGGGGCTGTTGCGACGAGTAGACGCTGACTCTCCCTGGGCAACTGATCTCACTCCGGAGTGTTGTTCATTCCGGGGTTCGCAGCCGTTCCGATGGGAATTCTCACGATTTGGCCTTGCCTTCTCGACTTTGAGTCTGAATAACTGTTTGGTGCTACCTTGATGTTTATCGTCCCTTTAGCGTCTCTTCCCATGCTGTGCATGTCTGCTCTGTGTTTTTGCATGGGTTTTGAAGACGTTTAACATTTTGGTATTTTGCAGTGGGTACTGCAACCGAGTTTTGTTGGAGATCCCATCCTTTCTTCAGGAATGTTACGCAGTAATTTTGAATGAATGTGAAACGTTATAGAAATTCGATCAATATATTACCATGTTTTGTTAAAATATACAAAAACGTTCCCAATAAGATTGGTGATACATACTCGATATAAGACGAAACGTTGTACCGAAAGGGGTAGGCCGGGCCACGAAGCCCTAAAAACGGTCCTGCAATTTTCCTTACAATTAAATTTAATGAGAAATACTTGATATATCACGAAAAATATAATGAATGTTTCCCGCTTTTAATGAAAGGAGCATATCACCTACTGAAGTACCGTAGGAGGTATTGTGACGTCACAAAATGACGTAATTTTGACGTAATTGACAAATCATGTTAAAAATGCTCGAAAATATGTCTTTAGCTGAGAATTTCGATGTGGCCACATGCGTCGAGAAACATAAAATTTTTATGACAAGAAAATATGATGATTATCTTTCATTTGTAAAATTTTTATGTTTCTCGATACATGTAGCCAATGCTATTTTTAAAGAAACATGTAGGTTTTGCAGCAATTTCACGGAAAATTGCCGAGTGTTCGGAGTTTTCATAGGGCTTAAAGCTACTGATAAACGCATAATTTACAAACTCTCAACACATAATTTAGTGAAGGACTTGATAAAGTATCAAATCATTAAAAAATATTTTTTTACAATTCAAATGTTAAGAAACAAGGCAGATTTACAGCCTTCGTGACCCTACCCCTTTACGAGAATGGCAAATAGGCAATTATCATCAGAAAAGTCAGTCTCAAAAACATATAATTATCGTGATATTAGTTCTATTGAGTTCTACAGATTATGAAAAAAACCCACACAATTGAAGCTGATTCAGTATTTGTCATTCTGGAAGACAGTTTTTTCAATGATATTGATAGAAATTTGATATTATTTCTGTATCACAATGAATTGTACCCGAAACTATAAATATAAATATGATTACGCGTAGTAAAAAAAACAGGACATTGAAAATGAAAATATAAAAAAGTGAATTAATTCATGGAGTTTCTAAACATCAAATTGACAATGATGAATCTAATAGCTTGAAATGTTTCCTTAGAAACAACGATTATTCAGTAAAACCTGTCTCATGTTTGTGAGGGTCATAGAGGCGGTCTCTAGGGTATAGGATCTGATGATAGTTTCTTCTTAATAACCTCCTCACTGTAAGATGTACCAGGGGCCCAAGCAACATATACTAGTAACATGTAACGAACCAAAATTTTAAATCCCTGTCGAGAAATGTATGTAAGGTGCTTTTACTTTAAATATAGCTCGACATAAATTAAACATTTTGAATTGCTCGTTTCTTCATTGTCCCTTTTGCGTCTCTTGCTGCGCATGTCTATTCTGTGTTTTCACAAAAGGGTATCTCGTTGTTTTGTTTTTCTGCAATCAAGTCCTGTCGGAGACCCCTTCCTTAATTCTTCCCTGATCATGATAAATCAATGGATGGATAAAAAACAAAAATACGTAGAGTAAGTCGTCCCATCACAGGAATTATGTTAAAAGATAAATAAACACCAAAGAAGTACCTATCAGTTATGCAGTCTCAAAGTCCAGAAGGTAAGTTAAAATCATTAGAATTCATTCTTTGTATAGAAAGAAAAACGCTAAACGGGTGCGAGAACAGATGTCCTTTGTGGGTAGGCATATGCTGCATGCTAGAGACTCGCTATTTGAAATATATTGAGTCTATGTACGAGTTATTATTATTCTCAGTAACGACCTTTAGATCATATGTAATATTTCCTATAGCATCATATCCCCATTCCTACATCTTTCGGTATATTGAGGACATGATTTTCATAGAATTTAGATTTCATTGAGGCTCACTGACGAGGGTTAAGCACCCGAAACGTACATGTCTGGTCCATGCTGCAAATTATCTGCTCTTAAATGATGCTAACCAATTTGAAGACGTTTAACATATGTATACTAGCACCAAGTGACATCATCTAAAAAAACAGAAATGAAATGAAGTCTATGGTGAAATAAAGATTTTTTTGCTCATATCTTGTTCTATCTTTTACAAAACTACAGATGAAACGTTAACGTTCCTTTATCTTGAAACATTTCCGAATCTCATTGGTGGCAACACAATCAAGTTCTTCAATGAATTGTAATAAACATCGAAGAAGTACCCATCAGTTATTCAGCCTTTAAGTCGATAAGGTAGGGCAAAACCATTAGAATTTCTTTGGAACATTTGCGAACCCTGGAATGAACAATACTCCGAAGTGAGAGGTTTAAATATGGACTGAATATTTCATGCTATGATATTTTGCTTCTTAAACGCAGAGAATAAATAATGTTTTATCCCTAGGGTCCACCGTTTTTCAAACGTCAAAAATCTTAAGTTGAAACAGAATAATTCAAACATTTTCATGTAAGAATAAAAATGATGGTTTTTGAACTTGTGCATGTTGGAGAAGGAGAATGGCTTTTTTTACTGTCGGATATGACATAAAGACTCATTGGTAAATAAACAAAAACAATAACTACAAATAAATACAAATAACAAAAAAAAATTATCAATTACTAGTACCCCATTCACTATAACACAACTATTTTAAAATAGCTCCTTCGTGCGATAAATGGTCATGGAAATGCACGGTCTTTAACATTCATAAATAGGTTTATCTATCCAAATTTAGACTATTTTCATGTTTCTTTTTACACTTTGAGAAGCACATGAAATACTAGTTGACGGTCGATAACTATTGTCAATTTTCAATGTGATGGAAAGATGCCTTGTAAATTATGAGAAAGGAAGTAATCTCCAACAAGACTCGGTTGCTGCACCAACAGCAACACACCGGAACACTCCTAAAGAGTCGACAAGAACAAAAGGGACACGAATGGGACAAGGAGACACCACATCACATTGCATATCAAAACACTAATGACTACACATGAACCATCGAGACAAAAACGTGCCACTCAGGACAGCAATTTGTCACGTTTGTAGATAATAGTGTGGTTATCCAGATTACGTGCTCACAGCCCTCTCTATTGTCCGGATACTCAATGGTCCCGTCATGGAATCCTTTGATTCAAATTGAATCTGAATTTTCAAAAAACTTCATCGATCCATTATTTCATAAAAATGTTACAATTATCAGGTTACATTTATTCACAAAGCGCACCCTTTTCATTGTCTTACCTTAATTATGACGCGTTTTTTTTTTTCTCTCAGATGTGTGTGACCTTTGTTTGATGGTCCCATCTTGTATAAGACTTATTTTCTGAAGTGTGAAATGTATGTAAAATCACCCCCCCCCCTTCTGAAAAATGAACGACTAAATGGTCGTTTATTATATTGTATGTCCGTTTTTTATGATTGACCTGGAATAGTCTTTCAAAAATGAACTTCATTTACAATTCTTTTTGGTCATAGATTTTATTTAATTATGCTACTGAATCGATCCCGCAGGAAATTTGGAACCCCGTACTCTTTACAAAATAGATTATACGCAAAATAAAAAAAATCAAACTAGAGAGCTTTACATAAATAATTTGGCCGTGTCTGAAAATTTTGCTTGAAACTTTGGCTTGAAGTACCACCGATGAGGATTTACTATCCGAAACACGTGTCTAGTGCATTATTGCCTTTACCTATTTAGACACTACCGGATTTGACACGTCTCTATTTGACATTCGCGGCGGGTGTTTCATGCAGTCAGAGGATGCTTACTCCTCCCGGGGATCTAGCCCTGCCTCCTTTTCGGGGGTTCGCGAATACTGCCTTTCAATGAAGACTTTCACGTTTATGTCATATTCCCCTGGATCTTTGTCTCTAGAACTGTGATTAAATACCCGAAACATGCATGTCTGGTCCATGCTGTAAATTTATCTGCTTTTAAAAAGAAGGGAGGAGATCTCCAACAAGACCCCGTTGCAGCATCAACAGTAAAACACCAAAACACCCGATGCAAAAACACAAAAGACGAGTACAGCACGAGACGGAAAAGAGACACACGACATGTAAACATCAAACACAAAAGACTACACATAAACCGACGAGACCAATGGGTAACCGGTGCCGACTTTGGACGGCCATCTGTCACGCAAGTAGCAAATGGTGTGGTTATCCTGGATTACGTGCGCACAACCCTCTCACTTCTCCAATTACCCAGAGGTCTCGAAGAACGTACAATTGTGGTGTAAAACAACCTCCTCACTGTAAGATGACATCACACAAACAAGACCGCGAAACGCAGAGGCCCCATAGACACAGATGAATATGTAAATGGATATAAAAAGAGGGCATGCGTAATACAGTCCGTGCTCTGCCGGCTGTAGCGAGCTCATGTATGTAATCACCCGAGGAGTCCGACTGACATTCAGAGAGGACAGGTGGTCGGGGCCCTGTCTTCTCTAAAGAGATTATGATCTGGACAGGGCCCGTCATGGAGTCCCGTCGTCACAGTCAGTCAGAGTGCAAATAAGTTAAAGAAGATCCTGACGACAATCTCAACAGCACTCACAATAGATCACGATGTTGAGCATCGACGGACCCCTAGCAAGCTAGAGGTGGGATCAGGTGCCCGGGAGGAGTAAGCATCCCCTGTTGGCTAACCGCACCCGCCGTCGATGTTCATGAAGCATGGAAAAGAAAATATATAAAATTCATGCACTGTCTGACGTTGTGTCTGTATAGGAAGTGCTATGGCGACAATGTCAGGGAAGTATATTCAAAACACTTACTGTCAAACCCCTCGCTGGGAACTTTTTTACGAGCTCCACACGGCAAAGGGCATAAGTGTGACACAAATAAGTTAAAGAAGATCCTGACGACAATCTCAACAGCACTCACAATAGATCACGATGCAAGTCTCAAGGATGCGCTTGTACAAGACTGTAGATTGGTCAAGTACCAAGCCTAGTGTCCGTCTGGTGACATTAGGATCATACCCACGGTATAAAAGGCGTTTGATGATTCTGACGCATTTTCGATGGTTATGCTGCCTACCTTTGATCCTTTTTATTTTGTTTATCATATCCCCATAAAAGACAGGTTGTGTAATACCCATAGTAATGTACTCTGTTGCATGTATAGATCCGAATTTTAAAAGAAGTTGACTGTAGTTTTTGTAAAATTTCCAGAAAGTCTTAACTAGTTTATGAAAGCGGAAACCTTGACCTAAAAGTTTTTTGGTAATTTGTAAATTTCTACTGTGAAAATCCAAAATATCAGTACATGCTCTAGCGTACCGGATGAGCTGTGATATGTAAATGCCGTATGACATAAGTGATGCTAATGAATTTGAAGACGTTTATTATTTGTACCACTTGGTGAGTGTCACTGCTGGTGGACCAAGAGTCCCCGAGGGCACATGTAGCCAAGTTCGATCAATTTCAAGTGGTCGTTTCTTCAAACGCATTCGAAAATTTCTCTTTACAAAATTGTCTCAAAATTTCTGAAAGCTGGGTCCTGTAGCATCATATCCCAGCCATCTTGCTACGTCTTTTGGTACATTTCGACATAATTTTCACAGATATTGGCTATGTTTCGATTGAGGATCCCTCACGAAGGTTAAATACCCGAAATGTGCATGTCTGGTCCATGCTGTAAGTTTATCTGTTTTTAAATGATGCTAATGAATTTTAAGTCGTTTAACATTGGTACTTCTTTGGTATTCCTGAAAGGTTCTTCATCCTGAAAAAATTCTGTGGAGGTTAGATGTTGAACTCCATCGTGTCAATATAAGGTACATGAATACGATCTGCCGAGGCGACAAGATAGTTGAGAACTTAATAACAATTAACTGCCCAAGACAGTAGACAGGCACGCGTTTTCAATGCAAATAGACAATTATCATGAGAACGATTCAACGAAGTCTTTATTTTCTAAAATCCTATCATTCTCATTACTATATTTGATCTACTTAGATATCTACTTTCAAAGAAAGCATTGAAACTGATTAAATCTTTGTCTATTTCATCTAAGACATCTTTCCCATGGATATAATAGAAATTAGATATGTATATTAAATATTATATCTGAATACACCGGATTTTATACGTAATGATTATAAGAATAATTGTGATAATGAAAATTTAAAAAAAATCTAAAAAAAAAAAAAAAAAAAAAGATAAACCTTAAAACGGCAATGATAACCTTCAATCAGCAAGATTTCATTTTGAGGATTCGCTTTGCTCCTTTGCAAGATTTTTTTGTTGTTGTAATGTTTGGTTTTGCGTTCAGTGAATCAACCCCAAATAAATATCCAGAATTCGCAATATAAATCAGGACAATCTCACGACAAAAGAAATGACAAATATGGATAATGACCATATCCCTGTATACAGCACAAAATCGATAATTCAGAAAATCAGAAACCGAAGGCATACAAAATCAGGATAAAACAGGAACCAAAGCAAATAAACAAAAACCTCCACCACATGAAAAGAAGCGAACTCCCGATATGGGAGTGAGTCCATGTGCCCAGGAAGAGTAAGCATCTCCTGCTTGCATGCAACACCCGCCGCTACCAGACAAATGAGTTAAAGAAGATCCTGACGACAATCTCAACAGCACTTACAATCGAGTACCAAATAGAGCATCGACGGACCCCTAGCAAGCAAGAGGTGTGATCAGGTGCCCGGGAGGAGTAAGCATCCCCTGTTTGGCTAGCCGCACCCGCCGTCGATGTCCACGCACGAAAATGAAAACAATATCTAAACTACATATGTGCTGTCTGATGTTATGTCTATATAGAAAGTGCTATTGCGACCATGTCAGGTAAAACATTCAAAACACTTACTGTCAAACCCCTCGCAGGGAACTTTCTGTTTTCAAACCCTTGAATTTCTAAAACGTGGCTCATGTAGCATCATTTCCCACCCATCCTGCTACGTCGTTCGGTAATTTTCAGACACTACTAACTTTCACGCTCTTTGGTTATATTACATTGTTTAAAGTACCCGAAAAGTGCATGTCTGGTCCATGCTGTAAATTAATCTGCTATAAAATGATGCTAAAGAATTAGAAGACGTTAAACATTTGTACCACTTAGTGAGTGTCACTGCTGGTGGACCAGGAGTGCCCGAGGACACCTGTAGACAAGTTCGACCAATTTCTGTTGGTCGTTTCTTCAAACGCATTAGAACATTTCTGTAACAAAATTTTCTCAAATTTCTGAAACCTATGTCCTGTAGCATCATATCCCAGCCATCTTGCTACATTTTTCGGTGTATTTAGGACATAATTTTCACAGATTTTGGCCATATTTCATTGTTCAGATTGAGGATTCCCTGACGAGGGATTAAGTACCCGAAACGTGCATGTCTGGTCCATGTTGCAAATTTACCTGTTCTTAAATGATGCTATTGAATTTGAAGACGTTTAATATTTGTAACACTTGGTGAGTGTCACTGCTGGTGGACCATGAGTTAAAGAAGATCCTGACGATAATCTCAACAGCACTCGCAATAGAGCAGAAAATGGAGCATCGACGGACCCCTAGCAAGCTAAGGTGGGACCAGGTGCCCGGGAGGAGTAAGCATCCCCTGTTGGCTAGCCGCACCCGCCGTCGATGTTCATGCACGAAAATAAAAACAATATATAAAATACATGCAGTGCACTGTGTGAGGGCACATGTAGCCAAGTTCGATCAACTTCGGTTGATTGTTTCTTCAACACATTCGAAAATGTCTGTTTTCCAAACAATTACTGAACTTTCTGAAACGTGGGTCCTGTAGCATCATATCCCACCCATCCTGCTATGTCTTTTGGTCCATTTTTAGACATAATAACTTTCACTATCTTTGGCCATACTACATTGTTTAGATTGAGGATCACTGACTAGGGTTAAGTACCCGAAAGGTGCATGTCTGGTCCATGCTGCAAAATTATCTGTTCTTAAATGATGCTATTGAATTTGAAGACGTTTAGCATAGTATAGTCGGAATTTTCGAAAACCAGATATATTTCCCTGTTGGAGCGGAATTTGACGTAGACTAATTGTGACGTCAACAAATTCTATGGACACGGCCCTTACACTGTTTGAAATGACGGTTTAAAATCGACGTTACCATACCATTATCTTGAGATCATAATGATTTACGTCAGATACTATTTCAAATGGGAAATAAATCTGTATTCTGCAATGACTAACTAGATCAAAAGAAAATCACGTGACAGCAGTTGCCCTGGGTAGTAAGCATCATCTACGTGCTAGAAAAGCCGACATTTCTTAAGGATCTGTATAAATATTTTTCGCTACAATTTTTCAGGTTACTATTATATATAGTGAAATTACTGCAGTTCTTGGCTACATCTTTAGTTTTTATAACTTGCGAAACTGAAGATAAAAGCGTTAACACATCTTTAACTTCAATCGTTTTCTAATCCCATTGGTGACAACACGATCAAGAATTTCAATGAGTTGTCACTGAAGCATAAATATGGACTTAATATTTCATGTTACAATATTTTGCTTCTTAATTCAAACTTTATAATAGACACAGAGAATAAATAACGACTCATCTCTCGAGACAACCATGCAACGTTTTATTTTTACAAAGAATCCCAATTGAAAGAGAATAATTCAAAATTCTTCTTCGAAGAAAAAAATGATGGCTTTTGAACGTGCATAATTACATCAGACATGAATTCAAAGTGATATTCAATGATAGGCTTAAATAATGATAGGGTCTTTTATTATGATTTGAATACAGGGAATGGCGTTTTAGCTATTGGATATGACATAAAGAAACAGAGAAAAATGTTGACATTTCTTCCCGAACAACATCTCATCTCCTGTATTAAAGTTCAAAAAACCTAAGCTAAGTGAGTGAAATAAACATGGAAAAAGTACCCATCAGTTATTCAGTCTTAAATCAAAGAAGGTAAGGCAAAATCAAGATAGTCAAACAAAAATCCAACATCTCAATATAAAAATCACAGCAAACAAAACCTTAAAAACACAAAACATAATAATAAAAGAGAGGAGATCACCAACAGTGACAACAGCAGTACACACTCTCAAGAATACAAAACACAACAAAGATAAGGTGGAGATCCAAAGTAACAGTGGAACACACCCTCACGAAAATACAAAACACAACAAAGATAAGGAGGATATCCAAAGTAACAGTGGAACACACTCTCACGAAAATACAAAACACTACAAAGATAAGGAGGGGATCCCCAACAACAGCGGTACACAATCTCACGAAAATACAAAACAAAACAAAGATAAGTCAAAGAAGATCCTGACGACAATCTCAACAGCACTCACAACAGAGCACCGAATTGAGCATCGACGGACAAGGTGGACATCCCAAGCAATGACAACAGATAAACACAATCTCACGATCCCCCAACAACAGTGGTACACACTCTCACAACCATACAAAACACAACAATGATAAGGAGGAGATCCCCGTCAACAGTGGTACACACTCTCACGACAATACAAAACACAACAAAGATCAGGTGGAGATCCCCTAACAATAAATATAGCGGTACACACTCTTACGAAAATTCAAAACACAACAAAGATAAGGAGGAGAAGCCGGGCAACAGCGGAACACACTCACGAAAATACAAAACACAACAAAGATAAGGAGGAGATCCCCAACAACAGAGGTACACACACTCACAAAATACAAAACAAAACAAAGATAAAGAGGAGATCCCAAACAACAGAGGTACACACTCTCACGAAAAAACAAAACACAACATAGATAAGGAGGAGATCCCCAACAACAGCGGAAAACACCCTCACGGCAATACAATACACAAATAAGATAAGAAGGAGATCCCAAACAACAGAGGTACATACACTCACGAAAATACAAAACAAAACAAAGATAAAGAGGAGATCCCAAACAACAGAGGTACACACTCTCACGACAATACAAAACACAACGAAGACAAGGAGGAGATCCCCAAACAACAGCCGTACTCACTCTCACGACAATATAAAACACAACAAAGATAAGGTGGAGATCCCCAGTAGTGACAACAGCGGTACACACCCTCACGTGACGAGAAAAAAAAAGGAACAAGCAGAGAGATACAATAACATAAAATCAGCGAAATATAAAAGGACAACATGATGAATACTTATATCCATCATATTACAAGTACTAGTATCAGTCTAACATTTTATCAATTTCAGTGTACATCTATTTCTCAGGGTGGCGCTATTATTTTTGGTCATTCATGGCCGATGAGCGAAACTGTGGGTAAAACTAAGACAGATATTGGGATTAGCTTGGTCCTACCTTCTTGTATACTATACTTACATTAGATATGTAGCATGATTCGTGTGATATATGGTAATAATTAGTACGGCGCGCTTGAACAGCGCCACCTAAACGCAATCTACATATTACGCTGGAGATGGTTCCTTCGTGTTTCTGTGGAGCTTGTGTCATTGTCACCATCTGCTTGTCATATTTTCTTTTCGCGTGAGAAATTTATTTTTAATATTTTTCCAGAATTCGGATTAAGATTGTGGTTTTTGGAATCTCGTTTCGGCTTCTGTGTTTGACCTCCTTTCACTGCTCTGAATTGGGTTTTTTACGTTATCATTGGAGTGTCTTCGGTTGCAATAATTGTTTCCAATATGTAGGTGAGTTAAAGAAGTAAGGCATTTTTATCGTTATCTTCTTCATCGCATCATTCATGTCTGTATGTGATAGAGTCTTACTTCAATGTACTATATAAAAGTACGAACAGGTGATAAAAAGAGCTACACGTGATATCTAGCGTTGGACTGCCAAAGGAGACCTTTTGATTTCGGTAGCAAACACTTCAGATGAAGAAACATTGATGCCAGGAATCAATGGATGTTTGACAAAGAGCCAATTTGCATAAAGGATTCAGAGACTTACATTTGATGTACTAAAAAAATAAAATACAAACTCTTGGATAACCTACGTCGTCCTCCTCACATTGTATGTTTGTTTTATTTTTCTGCGCGAAGCTTTTACCCGTATGACAATTTGTCACTTAAAAGTATCTAATATTCAGTATGATGATGGTCTTAAATCCGCTCCATTAGCATTCATAAAACGTTCTATTCCATACTCAAGTGTATACCAATTTTATCAGCATCTCTTATTTCAATTAAGGTAAAATCGTCATTGTCGCGGAATTTGCGAAAATTTTGTCACAATATCAGATGTCTTTTGTTCATTATCTGTGTAAGCAGAGAAGTTAATGACAAATCGTCGGATTCAGGTACTAATCGAACAATAACGTTGCAGCCATAGATTATTATGATGATTATCCAAGGAATCTTTATATTCGCCATTCCAGTTAATTCCTAGAATTTCTAGCTTTCCTTATCGTCTATAAAAAAAGTATCACGTGAAGCGATCACACATCCCGTTTGATGTAATGATAATGCTCGTGTCTCATGATTTTTTATGCTTTGTCTTTGGGATCATGTGAAAGTAGAATGACTTGTTTCCCTAAAAGACATTTGATAAAGAAAAAAGAGGAATCTCCAACACGACTCGGCAAAACACCGAAATGTAGAAAAGGGACGACGAGCACCAAACAAGACATCCGCTTCTTTTCATATGGTGGAGGTTTTTGTTTGTTTGCTTTGGTTCCTGTTTTATCCTGATTTTGTATGTCTTCGGTTTCTGATTTCCTGAATTATCGATTTTATGCTGTATACAGGGATATGGTCATTATCCATATCTTGTGCTGTATACAGGGATATGGTCATTATCCATATTTGTCATCAAAACACAAAACACAAAATACTACACATAAACCAAAGAGACCAGTGGGTAATTGGTCCTGTCTTAGAACGGATATCTACTGTATACATGGTTATTTTCGCTGTTGGGATTTCGTAATAACATCAAAACGTTACGCCTGGGGGAATTTTCGCGATATAATCGTCTCGGCTTTTGTAAGAATACAGCAGCGTAACCGGTATTTTCGCGTGGGGAAAATTTTCACGATGTTCCTTGATTTGTGAAATAAGCGAAAAATACCCTCACGCGAATATTTTCACGTTAACAGTATCGCGTTGATAGCAAATGGTGTGGTTCTCCGGATTACGTGCGCACAAACCTCCCATTTGTCCAGTTACCCAGAGGTATCGATGAACGCACAATTGTTGTTTATTAAAATCTCCTCACTGTACAATTACCACATTTTCTTCAATTTTACCCCATTCATTTATTACAATTCGCACATGTGACAAAAATTAAGTAGTTGATACTGAAGAAAACATACCTAAAAATGACTACGTTGCAACAGTACACATTCAGATTGAAGGAATAACAACGTGTGACGATAACAATAATATAAGAACAAGTGGAGAAAAGGATGCAACTGAAAATGAAACATATATTATTGGCGTCCCTGAAACAGAATCAAGGATAATTTGTATCAAGACGCCAAATATAGGAGTTAAAGAAGATCCTGACGATAATCGCAACAGCACTCACAATAGAGCAGAAATTGGAGCATCGACGGACCCCTAGCAAGCTAGAGGTGGGATCAGGTGCCCGGGAGGAGTAATGTAAGCATCCCCTGGCTAGCCGCACCCACCGTCGATGTTCACGCACGTAAATGAAAACGAAATCTAAAATACATGCGCTGTCTGAGGTTATGTCTATATAGAATGTGCTATGGCGATCATGTCAGGGAAAGATATTCAAACACTTACTCGCGGGGAACTTTGTTACGAGCTCCACATGGCAAAGGCCATAAGTGTGACACAAATGAGTTTAAAAAGATCCTCTATATAGGTAGCGTTACAGATATTGGTAATTCACAGCAGAATGAATCAGAACAGAATACACGTATTTGGATTTTCTAAGCATCTCTTCCAAAACAAAAAAATTACTGACTAAAAATGTTAAACTTCTTCAAATTCATTAGCATCATTAAAAGCAGATAAATGCACAGCACGAACCAGACATGCACGTTTCGGGTATTTAACCTTCGTCGGTGATCCTCAATCTAAACTATGTAATATTGCCAAAATCTATGAAAATTATGTCCAAAATATACCGAAAGACGTAACAAGATGGAACCCATGGAACAGTTATGTTCATCTCCATCGTCCTGAACTCTGAAAGAAACTAAATACCTATAGTTTGAAATGAAGGTGTGTGTATTCGGAGAATTCTAAAGATTTCGTATACAATAGTAAGCATGTCCGATGACCTAATTGAAAGTCTTTTTTTTTCGTTGATTCGATCAAATCATTGGGTGTGATCGACAAATTACATCGCTGTGTAAACGAAAGTATGCAGGTATAGCTTGCTGATTTAACATCAACTGCAAAGACTTATCCCTTAACCTCTGGTTTAGATTTATAGACCATCGATGGCTTGGAGCATCATACTTTTTCAGCTGTCGGTTACCTGAATTCAATGCAATTTTTCTCAAACAAAGGGGTATCTCCCTGATAGCATGCTCTGTCCCTGGCAGGTTCTTTTAGAAATTGTAGGTCAAGTTTAGACTTTTGCTCTTCGTAATTTCATGTCATATGGATTTCTTCTTTTCTTTGATGAGACATAACTCCTTAAAATGCGCAAATGGTGCACTGAAATTCTATAATAGAACATATTTCAATATTGACAATTCCTTTCAGAAGGGTGGTTTGGTTGATTGTTAAGTAAATTGCCAATGTCCAAGGAAGGATTTTTAACTAATCATGAAGAGAGTGTTACACTTTCGTATCATTAATATAAACACTTATTTCTTGTTGCAGTGAGGAGCAGTTAAAATCGCTCCCCGTGACTTGATGTTTATTAAATGTAATAATTACTTCGTTCCAGCTCTGTCGCCTGAAAGAAGCTTTGATTTTGGCCCTTTATCAATTTGACATCAAATATATTATTTTGCTATTTCGGAAACATGTCATTTTATCCAAGCTTTCATCGAAACTATAGGAGGTTGCATGTAACAGCTTAGCACCATTACCTCCAACCCTATTTTCAACATACATTTTGTTTGGGTGTGCTACTGAACAGATCCCACAGGAAATTTGGAGTTTTGCACACTCTGTAAAGTGAATACGCAATTTTATATTTGAAAAAAAAAAACCAGATGGCGCTATTGAAATGAATGTTGGCGACGTATGAAAATCACATGAGATTATCGTAAGGATCTTCTTTTGTGTCACACTTATGCCATTTGACGTGTGGAGCTCGTAGAAATGTTCCCCGAGAGTGGTTTGACAATAAGTGTTTTGAATATTTTCGCTGACATTGTCGCCATAACACTTTCTATATAGACAAAACCTTAGACAGTGCATGTACTTTATATATTGTTTTCATTTTCGTACATGAGCATCGACGGCGGGTGCGGCTAGCCAACAGGGGATGCTGACTCCTCCCGGGCACCTGATCCCACCTCTAGCTTGCTAGGGGTCCGTCGATGCTCAATTTGGTGTTCTATTGTGAGTACTGTTGAAATCATCGTCAGGATCTTCTTTTACTCTTTGGCTAGAAGCATCACTGATGAGGATTAATATCCGAAACACGTATCTGGTGCATGAAAATTGGTTTGAAATTTTCTTCAAGAAGGTATAGAGTTGGAACATTTCCGTATAAACTGTTAACTTGCACTAATTTCTTTATAAACTTAAGGTGGTTCCCTACTCGTGAATTTAACAGATGAATTTTGTATTTTAAGGTTATTTTCTATACATAATAGTCAAAATGACATAATGAACACAGACATAGAAAGGTAATTTTGTTTTCATTAAAGATACAGTACATTAAAGAAAGGTACCCTAACACTTAAAAATTGAGAAATATCAAATATCCATCATATGCTTTTGAACCCTCCAAATTCAGTGATGATACGAATATGTTTATTTGTTTTGTTTTATTTTATGATAACAAGTCATATAGAAGAAATACAACACATAAAATGATATTGTAACATAAATCTAAGTATGATATATCTCCAAACATTAGAGTACCCCTTATAATTTCATAACATTTTTGACCAAGAATATGTACTAAATCCAACTTTTTGCATAAAAAAACAGATGAATTTTTTCATTTTGTAATATTTCATAAAATTATGTATGTAGATGAAGAAAAAAATCACATACAGGTACACAGTTTTTGAAATGATCAAAGTATGGCTCCAAACATAGGGGTACCCCCTTATAATGCTATCATATTTTCGACAAATTATATAAAGTATATCACATTTTTGTGCAAAAAAAAAAACAACAGATGGAATTTCTTCAAATTGGATCATTTTTTTAATGTATATAGAGGGTGAAAAAATCGCACACAGGTATATAATTTTATAAATGATCAAGATATGGCTACAAACATAAGGGTACCCCCTTATAATTTCATCACATTTTAAACTAAGAAATTATACTATATGATTGGCGTGGACATTGATAGATTGCACCATCGTTTGCTTCTTGTGGCATTTAAGATTTTCTGTCTGTGTTTTTCAATGCGCTGGCTCGTCCCCCACCAGCCATTGTAAAACGTTATATGCAGATTGCTGCATAAAAGGAAAAACCTATAACGGTTCGAGTAGGGAGCCACCTTAAACGCTTTCTTACCACTTATATTTGACCCTATCTTGAGAAATTAATTTAGGAATTCAAGTTAGAATCGGAATAACATTTTCTGTGAGAAAATTTTGGAAATGGAAAAAAATTGGAATTCGAAATTAAAGCATTTTACCCCGAGTTTCTTTGTTCATTTTGGTGTAGGTGATTTGTTTCTCGATGTATCTGCTGTTTGTTAAATTCTTCGTCAAACCCATTCTTTGTGGTATTCATTCGACTGAGTTCCATTGTGGCCGGTGCAAAGTTGCATCGCTGTACATAGATCTTTTCAATATACATGTACATGTAATACATATAATTCTCCGAATAGCTTCAGCTCGTCCGTAACTTCTTATCTAAAGGGGATGTTTGTCAAACTATTTCCTCTTCCGTATCATGAGTTTGTCTGTAGTGACATGACCTTTTAGATTCAAATATCGGTATATTGGACAATTCAACTCGTACAGTCAAAGATCAAAGGTAGACAGTATTGCCATCGAAAATGCATCGGAATTATACCGTAGATATGATCCTCATGTCACCAGACGGACACTAGACTTGGTACTTGACCAATCTACAGTATTGCACGAGCGCATTCTTAGAAATTGCACTCTAACTGACTGTGACGACGGGACTCCATGACGGGCCCTGTCCAAACCTCTTTAGAGAAGACAGGGCCCGACCACCTGTTCTCTCTGAATGTCAGTCGGGTTCCTCGGGTGATAACATACATGAGCTCGCGTCGGCAGAGCACGGATTGTATTACGTACGCCCTTTTTTATATCCATTTACATATTCATATCATATTGTGTTGGTTAGGTGTCGGTTTTGCGGTCTTATTTGTGTGTGGTCATTCGACAGTGAGGAGGTTGTTTTACACCACAAAACTTGTGTACTTTCTTCGATACCTCTGGGAAATCTGTAAAGTGGGAGGGTTGTGCGCACGTAATCCAGGATAACCACACCATTTGTTACCTGCGTAGCAGATGGCCGTCCTAAGTCGGCACTGGTTGCCCATTGGTCGCGTTGGTTTATGTGTAGTCTTTCGTGTTTATTGTTTCTATGTCGTGTGTCTCTTTTTCGTCTCTTGCTGTACTCGTCTTCTCCGAGTTTGAGCTTCGGGTGTTTTGGTATTTTGTTGTTGGTATTGCAACCAGGTCTGGTTGGAGATCCCCTCCCTTCTTGTACAGGTGAAATAATACTTCGAAAATGATTTTTTGGAAGCAAGTCTTCTTGTTTACGTACCTCATACCGTGAATGTTATCTTTTTTTCTATTTGTCTCCTGTTTTGGATTTTGCGTCATCAACCGAATTACTTATTGATAACTTTGATAAAGGGTTCTAATATTTTGATGCCAGCAAGACAATTTTCCTATTGGAATAGAAACCTCCCGTGATATTTCCTTTCATGGTCGTAGAAGTGTTGCCTTTTGTTCTCTGCGTGATTGGGAATTCACTTGAGGAAGACGACTGGTTAAATATTATCAGTTTTATTTTTCATGATCGTGCAGCAAACCATTCTCTATTTGCTAATAGATAAGACCCATAAGGATTTACTTTTAAACAAAAGATGAAAATGCACTGATACTTTGACCATTGTAGATAATAATGATAAACATGGAGGAATTACCCATCAGTGATAATTCAGTCTCAAAGTTGAGAAAGTAAGTCAAAATCACTAGAATTCCCATGGAATAGTTGCGAACTCTGGAATAAACAATATTCGTACGTGACAGCAGGTGCCCAGGGAGAGTCAGCGTCTCCTGTTTGCATGCAACATCCGTCGCGAACGTTCCATGAAAACTTGTTCAATTTGGTGATTGTCTCGATGTACATATGAGGTAAATATGTCTTGCTTGGTGATGTTGACATCCGTTCAATCGCAACCCAGAATGTCACTGATCATTCTGGAAAGAGGGATCTCATATGCTTCTATAAGATCCTCGTAGTAACAGAAGAACTAAATCAATTATGATTTCATCCGGGTTTTTATATAGTTTTCTTGCCAGCTTTATGGTTCTAACGATGAAATCGTAATATTTTGGAACTCCTTTTGCTCTGAGAAACAAAACGCCATAAGCAGGAGAAGACGGAATGTTGCTTCTCATGAAAGGGGAGTTACTCGTGTGGAATGTGAAATCATCACACTTGTCATACAGTGAAGTGTCTGAATGGCCGTTTATGTCGAAAGATAGAAGTATATGCAAGTACAAAGCGGATCTGTCGCTCTTTGTTGTTTCCTTGATCTCTAGTTCATGTGGATAGATTTCTTGTAGGTGATCCTTAAAGTAAGGTAAAGTTCGGATTATTGATGGACAACAAGTCATCTATGCATGTATAGGTAAAACTTGTGCTTTCGCACAGTGAAGAGCAAGGTCTGGGTGAAGTCAGCTTCTTATGAATATAAAACTATTTCAGCAAGAAGTGGAATGGGGCGCAATTGGTACCTATGGGGAAGCCAACTCTAAACACCACAAAAATGTTGTCAATCATTAAGATAAACAAGAACACTTATCAAGAATTCTAAATAAAATAAATCACTAAAATATGACGTTGAAATAATGAAGAAAGGAAGATCAGTGTGCATACGGAGCCAACTTTGCATGGTAATTTCCTATATTTATTGTAAATGATGACATTCTCTCTATATATTAAAACAACCCTACCACTTGTAAAATCGGATACAATAGGTACTCGAAGACGTATAATTTTTGTAAAAGTCTTCTCACCGCAACCAATCGGATACAATAGGTACTCGAAGACGTATATTTTTTTGTAAAAGTAAAAGTCGTCTCACCGCAATTTAAGACCTAGCAAACGAGAAAATATGCTGCAGTACCCATCGGCTACACAAAGACTATTTACAAGTGGACATCAACATTTTGCAAACTAAAAATGTGTGTTGTTTCCTTAGACCTCTACATGTGGTGAAATTATGCCACTTCTCTCAGTCACGTGACGAAGTTCGGCGAAACTCCCATTAAAATCAATTAGTAGCTTCCTCCGTAAAATCTTCGTTTTATTTAATTTCTGTTATTCATATCATTTTCAAAATGTTATGTTAACGATGATTCATGACCTATTTTCAATTCTATAAGAAAACTTAATGATAATAGAGGAAATTTCGTAGAAAGAAGGAATTTTTAAAATATGTGGGAACCGCCAAAATCAGTTATCCGAAAAAACGACGATACCTGACTTCATGTATTTATTATAAACTTTCAGTCGCGATGCCCGGAACACGAATTATCAAACTAGAAACCTAAAACGGACATTGAAGTTGCCAAAACTCGCCAAACCATGCTGTCTGCCTATACATGTAAAGCAATGCGAAAATCGAATGCAATTCATACCAAGTTGAACATTTATATCTCATCAAAAGAATTTTTCAACGCAGTCAAAATATTTTTTGGAAGTTTTATTTTCCGAGTTCCCTAGTCTCGAATTTGTGCGGGCGCCGCATTTAAAATTTATTCTGAGTGGCGCCACCTTTAGCTATTTTCAATTTAACAACTGGTGGATACTCATAATTTAATCGTAAATCGTTGTAGATGGCACCACTTTAAGTAAATTAATGCGGCGGCGCGCAAGTTTTTTTTTTTTAACGATGACACCATGACTCTTATTATTGGTTTTCAACAGGAAGGCCATTGGATCTGAATGGGTGACGGTCTGGTGTGAAGGAAGTCATAGCATTGTTTTATGTTCCACGGTCTTTGTACTGTACCGAGTTATTCACTTGTTTATAGTACTGTACTGAGTTATTTACTCGACCGATACACTAGCATACAAACAACAAACAACGCCCGAGGTCAATGAAAAAAGGCCAAAGGTATTTTTTCAGTAGAATACTTATAAACAATAATTTAGGTCAAACGGATGTTGGTGTGTTTTGGGGTATAACATTTGTATGAAGGAAGATTGGTCTGGGGTGAGTCCTTCGGTTGGTTGGGGGTTCTTGAAACAGGTAATACCTCGGCTATATTAAGAACAATATGAAGATCCACTGGTCACCATGAATTTTTACTTTAGGTTCGGAGAGCTCTCTATCAAACCAAGCTTCATGAATTGACAAAGAAAGGAGAATTTCATTAAACGTTTTTGACATTTTTTGATAGAAATCTTAGTGTAAATTGAGCACATAATTTACCATCAATCATTAAACATGCAGCAAATCAAATCGTACCATCTTCTTGCTCCGTGAAGTTTAATTTATTCATTCAATTAACCTCGATTCGGTCCCTTCTTAATTGGTTATCTTTGGGTTTTATTTACTTCCAAAAAGAAAAACGAATTTAATATCCAACAACACCATTTAACATAGGCAATATAAAATAACTGACTGAAGAATATAGGGCCACGAGCACAGCTAAAATATATTAAAGTTAGATATTTTCCGCCGTTTAAAACGATATTCAAACATCGCTGAAGGAAGGGTGAACTCATCGGCAAGATCAAAGATGATATATGGGCGAGTGAACATTCGCCTATAATGGGCAACAATGAAATTCCTCAGTTATTCCAAGATCAAAGGCACTGTTTATCTGGACGAGTCCACTTCAAGTTCTTTCATATCAAAAGGTAGAGCAGGAAATCCCCAAGATTTGATCTCAACCGATTACGTTCAAAATCGATATGTCGATAAATAGAAACTAAGAAAATTCAAAAATTATTTCAATTAAAATCCAAAACATTCTGAGTTTATGTCTATTTCTCATTAAATAACAGTTTATGAGTATGCTAGCCTACCTTCGACTAACGAGAAATAAAAACCACGTGCCCGTCAAAATGTAAGCCCCGCCCACTTTATGCTTCTAGTATCGGTGATTCCCAAAGAGTGTACATAAGTTTTCTTACTTTGTTGGACTTACTTTTTTCATTGATTATATAAGTCATTTCGGTTGGTGTCTGGATTATGTAGTGTGTAAAGATTCGTATTTATGGACTTAACTCTTCATTATGGGGAAACAAGCGAGTAAACACGGTAAGTTACCATTAGGATCTAGCGGGACGGCCACTGAGCCAGAGGGGCATGTACCGGTCAAAC